>CM060372.1:31391502-31991502 GCA_030545235.1 Helianthus tuberosus | reverse complement strand
ATCACATCCTACAATCCTCCGTTCAGTTAATCAATGAAATCACCATGCGTGTTTAATATATATGGGTTTAAATAACAACTAAACCGCAATTTCAACGTCAACAGTACAATCAATCATCTCAACTAACACAGCAACAATCACATCCTACAATCCTCCATTCGATTAAACAATGAAATCACCACGTGTGTAAAGCACACTTACGTTGAAATAACAAAAACGTAGAGTCCAAAACCACAAATTCAACGTCAAGTCGTCAACAATACAATCATCCGTTCGATTAACCAAAGAAATCATCGTGTGTGTGGAATATATCCGCCTTTAAACAACAACAACAACACGTAAATCGTAGAGTTTCCATAACAACACTTTCAAAGTCAACAAAACAATCAATCATCTCAACTAACACAACAACAATTACTAGCTCCAATCCTCCGTTCAATTAATCAATGAAATCACCATTTGTGTAGATTATATATCTGTTGAGACAACAACAACAATAACAAAAACCTAGAATCCAAAACCACAAAATTCAATGAATCATCTCAACTAGCACAACAACAATCACATCCTACAGTCCTCCGTTGAATTAATCAATGAAATCACCATGTGTGCGAAACACATATGCACTAAAATAACCGCAATAACTGACAATAATAACTACGAAACCCTAGGGTTTCCAAAACCGCAATTTCAACGTCTAACAATACAATCAACAATCTAAGCTAACAAAACAGCAATTACAACCAACAGTCATCTGTTAAATTGATCGGTGAAAACTGAAAACACCGTGTGTGTGTGTGGAATTGTGTGTAGAACTAGAAATTGAAATTGGAGTATGAAGATGTGAAGACTTACGAATTGGATTGAAGGAGGGAAAAGTAGAGGATGAAAATTGGGCGTGGATGAAGAAGATCGGACGTTGGAGAGATGACGATGGAGATGCGAAAGTCTGTTTTATCACCACCGTTGGTTTGGTAAACATTGCAGATGCCGACAATTGTACTATTCTAAATTATTTACACTTACACCCCTCATACTATGAGACCTTCTCATTTCATGTTCTTTGACTTTGACTTCTCGGGTGCCCGTATATTGTCGAATCAAGTTTTCGCATTAGAGTCTGTCACATCATACGTGCCGTATGACAGGGTGAGAAATTGTTGTATAGATTGTATGACTTAGTTAAACATTTCGTAAGGAAACACCAACTCATATGGCTCGTATGATACGTCACTATAATTGGTCATACGACCTGTATGGCTATTTTTCGCCTGTCATATGACCCGTATGACGATATGCCTTGTAGGAAACATGTGTCAATGATGCTTGTTTACCTTTGATGCTTAATATCTACAAGTAATGTTTGATTACAAAAATCATTTAAGTATTTTGTTTTGTCTTTACTTTTAGTTAATCACTAAACTGAATCTGATTGCAGATTAATAAAACTATAAGGGGGCAAAACTCACATTTTAATATCAAATGTCTTACTGTATTTAAGCTTTCTTAAAACTTTACATATTCTATCTGATCGATCCTTAGTTAAAGACGATAAAAATAAAAGTGGTAGGTGATTAACATATTATTACATCATATGTTTAATTCGTCGATTTTTATGACTTGGTTCACGACATGAAAGAGAATAGAAGATGGGTGGATCGGAGTTTCGAATTAACTTTTATTATAGCCATTAGCTAAATTCGTTCGTGAACATGCATTTAGGCCTTGAGGTATACTTTAACTCTCCTTAACTCCATCTAGATGCCACCACATCACTAACTTGTCCTCATTTTACTTCACTTCACCTCAAGGAAATGGTCTAATCTTCGTAACTCCACCCAACAAGGAAATGGTCTAATCTCCTTAACCACACCCAACAAGGAAATGGTCTAATCTCCTTAACCACAACCAACCTTACTTTTTTAGCAGTTTTTGGTTAAAAAAAGGAAATAAAATTAATCCATTCTCTTAATATCCGGTTAACATGTAACCCCTTTAACATCTCTTAACACAAGAAGGCTTACTAACAAAAGCGGTGTTAATTAGCTCATCGAATAATGAAACCAGTTAACCATTTTTTTTATATATATTTGGATTAGGATCATGATTAAACAAATAATACCGATTAACTATTTGTAAACACATGATTTGCTTATATTTAGCCGTGGGTCCTAACACATCTTCCCCTCTCTTGTCATATCACATGCACACTACATCCCTCTACACACATTAAAAAATATATATAATTCATGAAACAAAACAATTAATTCGACATAAAACAAAAGATAACGTATCTTTGTGCATCCAAAGTTGTAGATAGTTCTTTACCTATATTCATTCATTCATTTATAATAATATTACAAACTTGTGCATCCAAAGTTGTAGATAGTTCTTTACCAATATTCTTTTATAATAATATTGCAAACCTAACTTTGTAAAAAATATATTTTTATTATATAATAAAAAGAGATTCGGTTATATTTTATTGTTTATATGAAGGTGTACACATATGTTATAATATAATATTACTAACATCAAGATTTTTAACTTGAATTTTTTTTTTTGTCATAATAATGTTAGATATCAAGTTTGAAAAGCATGTTTAGGCCGGGGGTGGTCCCTTTCTCAATTGATGATAAGAAATTGATGGTTTTCAATAGTTCCAAGAAACTTTAAATTAATATTTGACACGTGAACTAAGTGTGTTGGGCAAGTGTCAAGAATGTCCACCACTAAAAATGTTGGGTGATAACTAATTTCATTCAAAGTCATATGAAGAGGTCGGAAATTTGTTTCAAAAATATCTTAGTACATGTTTTCTTAATAAAAACGACTAGAGGTATATGTATAAAATTAAGATAAAACACTAAATATTTATATCTTTCTTATAAAAGAAAGTATAGCTAGCTAGAAGAGAATGGAGTAATAATTGACCGGAAGATAAAGTGTGTGTGTGTGGGGGGGGGGGGGGGGGGGGGGGGGGGCATCAAACTTGTTTTTCTATCAATGTCTATTATAGTAACATCAAACTAGTCTTTCTATCAATGTCTATTATAGTATTATCTACCTTTTTGATGATTAACGACATCTTCTTGCTAGTGATACGTGTGTGTATATATTTATGAAATGTTTGTGAATATTGTAAACAATGTAAAGGGATTCATATAATAGTATTAGACAAAGTATTATACTATAAGGACTAGATGTGTGATATGGCGTTCTATATAAATATCCATTCATGTAACCCTAATTACACAATTACATTACAATATAATACAATTCTGATTACAATTTTAACTTGGTATCAGAGCTTAGGTGCGACCAATGGAAAACATCACCGGCCGGAGCGGCGGCCAGCCACCGCTGCCGCCTTATCACCACCACACAAATATTGCGCACGGCTTATTCTTCAATCTTCCTCTCTCTGTTCTGCCGCCTATCACCACCACCAAACACCACCTATTACAACCACCACACCACAAGACCGTGTGCAAATGATTATAATACTTTGTCTATAAATTAATGAGTGTGAATTGTTGAAAGACTTTAGCTACATATTGTTCTTTTTTATATAAATCTTTTTTAAAGTGATATTGGAGCCCAGGACTTGAGTTTTGCATGTTTTGTTTGATTGGAAAAATTATATATGTATGTAAGCGTACGCATGCATGCATATATTGAGTCATACCGAAGATATTGGTTTTGCCTTAGTGTGGTTCTCGAGTATCTATAGTATATAAGAAGTTTAAATCCATTTTCACTGATTTTTGAAATTGAAAGTTTTTAATTTCTTTTCTAGTTCGGATTTGCAATTAGTATGATTGAAGCAAATTTATGAGAGGCTCACTATAAGAAATGAAGAGCGCTTAGATAGTTACTTGTTGATTGGGCATGACACGAGTTTGGATAATTACGGGGAATTCTATTCCCACACCTCATTATCTATTTGCACACCCTGGATTTTTAATACGCATCGTATAGCGCTATACGATGCGTATTGAAAAAGTTAAAAAACATTACAGACTGACAGGTGCAGGTGTTATCTGGCGGCTGACATCATACGCATCGTATAGGCCTATACGATGCGTATTGGCACCCTGAATTTTTGAAGTTTATTTTTTGTGTGTTGTGTTGGGATTTTGGTGTTTTGGATTTGTTATTAGTGTTTATTATTAGTTATTTTTATTTTAATAAGTTTTAAAATCTTTATTATATTTATATCGTTAAGTATCGTATTATTTTTATATCGTACCGTATCACATTTTTAACTTAATATCGTATTATTGATTGTACGTAACCAAGCATACCAATCTAAACAGTTAAAATAAACAATCACAAATACAAATAAACTGAAACTGCAAATTTAATTACATAATAAATTTGTACATACACAGACAATTGTTCAAAATACATAAACCGTCAAAATACAACAAAAGTACAACGATCCTAAAGCTACGGATCCTGAGTGGTGCCTGAGGGCCCCGCCCCCGCAGTGCCTGAGGTCCCCGCCCCCTGATCCGAACCGGACTGCTCACCACGCCGGAATGCCTGGATCGCCTCCATGAGAAGACGCTCCATACAGCCGTGAGCGGCCCCCATCCGCACCTGCATCCGGTCCTCCAACTCAGCCAACGCACGTGCCACATGTGGATCGATCTCGTCGTTGAATACGTGCTGGGGGTACTGAGGCACCCCATGTGGTTGCGCCTGCTGTGCCGGAGCACCTAACGGAAATAGAGGCGGCGGGGGAGATGGTGGTGGCTCAACGTGGTGACCATCGTCGTCATCGCTGTCGTCGCGCTCTGCGGCATCACCATCTGTCGGCTGACCCTCACCCTGTGCCGGCTCCGGAAGCAACTCCGGTAGCACGTCTGGGAGAGTGACGGGGGCGAAGACCTGCCCGTTCCCTCCTATAAGTCGCAGACCGAGCCCCGGGAAGTCACGCGTTATGTGCATGTCGATCAGGGTAGCACGGGTCAACAAGCTCGGCTCCACCACGCCCCCATCCGAGAATAACTGGTCCTACTGGGGAACAAGGCCCAAGGAGACGGCGATACGTGTGATGTATGCCCCCCCGTACAGCACAGACCTGTCCTGCCTGTGGAACGCCGTAGCGAACCACTGGGCTAGGCAGCGATGGAGGGCGCACCTATCCCCCATATAAGGTAGTACAGGTAAAAGATATCCCCCTGAGTGCACCACTCAGGACTCTTCTCGCGTGGTGCTATAGATGTGGCAATAAGCTTGTGCAGGTAGCGGTAGAGGGGACCAGTGATAAAGGAAGCCCTCTGCTTCGACGTAGTGCCGAAGCGACGCGTGATGATCACCTGCCAGAACCTCATCAGAGTCGTACGGGGGGCCATCCATATGCCGTCGGTGTAGATGGGGGTGTCTAACTCCTCCACCCTGTAAAGGCCGGAATGCTCGGCAAACTGTCTAAGTGACATCAAATGCCACTGCCCCGCTAGACGAAAGCTGACCTCTATCCACAGGTCGTCCTCGTCGTCATCCTCATCCGGACGGTCTGCAGGCCTGGGAGCGTAGTCGAAACTCGACAAAAACTCGCACGACATGACCTTGTAAGACGGCGTGTATGCAATATCGAACAACCTGTCACACAGTGTGGTTAGTATGCATTTCGTATAGAAAACAAAGAAAAAACAGTAACAAATACTATACCTTGACCATGGAGTATCGTGTCCGATGAACTCTCAGGCTCTCGCCGCCTCCGCGACCTCTTCTAGAGCTCCCCAATCGAGGGCACAGTGGTCGCCTATCTCCATACAACGGAACTTTTCACATCTATGATAAGCCTCGCTCCCCTCGTCGAACCTCAGATAATCATTCTCCAACAGGGGATCCTCTCCAGGGTCAGCGCCACGCCCGCGCCCACGTCCAGCGCCACGCCCGCGCCCACGTCCAGCGCCACGGCCGCGTCTACGCCCACCAGGCACCGCCATCGCGATCAACGCCCCCGCCGCTCCATGTGTGCGGCCACGTCCACCTCGACCGCCACCTCCGCGGCCTCTCCCTCTACCCATAGCGACTTCCATATCTGCATGATTAAACAATTTTAATCCATTTTTTTTTTCAAAATATAACAATTTTTATTTCATTTTATAAAAAATATAACACCGCCACCTCCCCGGACGACCCCGACTATATATTATAACTATTATCTATCTACGACGTATTAGGTTTCGAGGCTCGTTACGGACCTACGCGCGATACGGACGTTTCGACTAAAAAAAAAAGTATATATTTACGACGTCTTAGGTTTCGACACTCGAAATGGACCTAATCGCGTTACGGACGACCCGGACGGTATATTATAACTATTATCTATCTACGACGTATTAGGTTTCGAGGCTCGTTACGGACTTACGCGCAATACGGACGTTTCGACTAAAAAGTAAAAAAAACAATATATTTACGACGTAATAGGTTTCGACGCTCGAAATGGACCAAATCGCGTTACGGACGACCCGAACGGTATATTATAACTATTATCTATCTACGACGTATTAGGTTTCGAGGCTCGTTACGGACCTACGCGCGATACGGACGTTTCGACTAAAAAATAAAAAAAACAATATATTTACGACGTATTAGGTTTCGACGCTCGAAATGGAACTAATCGCGTTACGGACGACCCGAACGGTATATTATAAGTATTATCTATCTACGACGTTGTAAGACCCTAGTTACTATTTAACGGTTTTACATGTAAATACCAACAATTTAATGTGTAGTTAAGACTACACATACTATAAAAATACGGGTTTATTAAAACTTTTACAAATCATAAGTTATTCAACACAACGTGATCGAATTCGTCGTTTAAAATTTACGATGAGGCAATGTGCGGAAGCATGTATCTTTATCGTGTTCGGTTCTTCGTTGAGCTTGATCGTCTTTCGGCATCCAAAATGTACCTACATTTCATAAACATGAAATGCTTTAGTCATACGGGGATTAAAACGTGTCTAAACGAGTCTGGGAAACGAAACTGATTAAAATAAATTTTTATTACAGGGTCTACCGTAAATTACGGTGGCTACCGTAATTTACGGTAGCCCCTGAATGTTGAATTTTCCACCGTAACTCACTGGGCGTATGGTGTAAAGACTTTAAGGCTACCGTAACTTACGGTGGCCTCTGCAGGATTTTTCCAAGTTTGCCGTTTGCTGAAACGAAAAACCTTCATAACTTTTATTCCGCTTGTCCGTTTGACCTACCGTTTCTTCCTACGTGATTGTAATTTGATTCTCCACCTTATGGAGTTAAAATACAACACTCGGTTTAACAAATTTTCAGACTTTTAAGTCTTCGGCTTATTGCCCTTTTTACCAAATTTTGACCCGTTCGATTTTTATCAAACCAACATGTTTATTTGATCCTTAAACTCATGAAATTCATAATTTCCATATCTCCTATCATATTAATCTCAAATCACGGGTTTCTTACATAATAAAACCCGTTTACGCTCAAGTTCTTATTTTGACCCGTTAAGAGTATTTAAGCACCTTCTAGCTTAAAATCGCTTTCGATTGCTTCTAGCATTACGTTACCACATTTCTTATCATATAATTTTCCACCAAAACTGTATTTATAGTGGGTTTACTATGGTAATCTATATAAACCGAGTTTTACCCCTGGACTCATTATTTTACGGCAAGGACTCAAATAGAGCCATTTGACTAACGTATCACATCTTTCAACTTCTATACTCGTCCTAAGTATTTATCTAATCATAAAACTCGTTTCCACGCAACCCTTAAGGGTTGTTTGCTCAGTTTAACTTATAAGGGCGTTTTGGTCCATTTTGGCCCTTCATTACGATGAGAGATTTTTTTTTTGTAAACATGCTTGACCCATAAGCCCTCTTTTTAACTATGATTTTGTTTGAAAAGTCATTAGGCCTTTCAAACGTAATGATCATCGTTTGTAACATTCGATTTACCTATTGAAGTAACCAAAAATCTATTCTAGACTCCGATTAACTCTCATTAAACCTTACGTTTAAATGAGAGTTATTCTATTATACGTACCTGGCTCGGACCATTACATTGACCCATTTAGATACCTTGCCCCAATAGCCGCTAAGTAATAGTAATGTAAATATCCACTCAATAATTATATCTGTAATCATACAACTCAACAAATCATTAGTCGATATCGTCAAAGAGTGATATTTTCACCTTTTGACCCGTTTGGTCTAAATGACTGATTATATTGGCGAGATGAAGCTTATTGCCATCTCGTCTACACGACTCGCTCCGGTTTACACCACACGGTCATTTTACTTATAAATCACCTCTTAACGCTTTTTGGCCTATTAAGGCTTACGAAATAGGTATCTTTCAAAACCAGCAATTATTGTCAACGAGTGACCAAATTACAATTTTACTCTTATTGGTTATCATGATTTACCTTATGTGGTAACCTTTAAAAGTACATGTTTCATTCATCATAGTATGATCGAATTACCGATTTAACTCATTTTTAACCATCAATACGGTTTCTTATCCTATTTGGTTATCTTGTTCCGTACGACTACACGTCGGAACACCATATCTCAATTAGGCATTTTTCTTATTCGTAATCAATACGACAAAAGAACATTCTAAAGTATATGACTAGTGTAAGCTACACTTACCTTGCATCCAAGCCACGCTTTTCGTTTTGTACTTGATCCGTTTGACCCGCTTCCTCCACAAGCCTCCACCTAGCTCGTTAAGCGTCAAACTATCATCATAATTCGTAAGATGGTTAGTTTAGTCATTATCAATCATGACTATTCCCACCTTACGTTTTTTGTATAAAAATTAGTATTCATCATATTGTAGGTCGGTTTGACTTTTTAAAAGTCAAATCGCCAATTAACACATATGATGGCACAATCAAGTTCACAAGGCTCAATTAGGCACATTATCAACACTTAGTGAGCATCATCTTTTGAGACGCCAAATTAACTAACATGTCATCCAATTCCTACCTCAAGTAATAATAAATCAACGTGTAATTTCAGTTATTATAAGCATATACACACTTTGACCATCATAATCATGGCTTTAACTCTTATGTCAAGACCCACTTCTAGTCACTTATGAACTCTTAACAAAATCTCTAATTTGTTCAAGTAGTTCCTTCATATGAGTTAGTATGATGTTTATAAACACCAATAGAACATCAATTTCATCAAATCATCCAAAACCCACTTAGCTCATACTTGATTAGTTGACTAATCATTAGTTTATGGCACAATTCTACAAGTTCGCATCTAGGGTTTGTTCCTAGACTCATACTCACATCAATATCACTATAACGTTCAACATTCATACAAGAATTTCATTCTTGCATGTTTATCACAATTTCGAAATATCACCAAACATCAAAATTCAACATACCTTGTGATCTCCTAAGCTTGGTGATCACGATTTTATTAAAAGCCCCAATTTTCCGGCTCGATCTCTCTTTGATTTTGTTGAATTTTGAGTGTTTAGGGTTCTTGAAGAGAACCCCCTTCTCTTCTCCTGTGGACAGCGACCAAACACACACATGTGTGTGTGTTTTGGTGTTTTTAAGTTTTAATTATAAACTTGTTTCCAATTTGCCCACTTTTAGTCCCTCAAGTTTTATTTCGATCAATTTAAGCTATAATCCACTATTTATAACTTAATCACATATTATTTACTAGGTTAATTATTCCTAGTTAATTTAATGGGTTCGGGAAGTCATAACCCGTTGTATTTTATGTCCCGTTAACTCGGGCCTTTTATATACTTTATTTTCTCAAAGTATTCATCCTTCTTAAAATCTTTTATTCATTTTTATTTAAATATTAGGAGTATTGATTTAAATCCTAATATTTACCAGGTTACTTTTACCGCTAACGGTATTTTACCCACCTTTTAGTATTAACGGGGTTTGATCACCAAACCCGTTTTCGGGGTGTTACAAGTCTACCCCCCTTAAAGAGGTTTCGTCCTCGAAACCTTTTCTTACATAATTCATTGAGTTTAACTCAATGCATTTGCTCCGAGAATCTTTAAAACATTACTTATACTTTAACCAATTGTTAGTATTACCAGGTTATTTCTTACTAAAACCGAAGTTTTAGCTTAGGGTCTTCTCTTTATCTTTTGTCAATTATCCGTACCGGGATATTGACAGTCCATAATTTATTCTTTTACAGTCTTACTTTTATGCGGGGATTCTATACTGGTTCCCTCGCTTGTCTAAGTAACCCGTAGATTCTTTCACTTAGCCTCGTAGGCTATTTCTTTAGGCTTTCACCTCTTTAGGGCGTTGCCTTTATGATCCTTTTCCTTTTTTTTATTCAGGACCCGTGGGTCAGTTTAGTCCCGTAGACCTTTACACTGTTTATAACCCGAAGGTTATAATGATCCCGTAGATCATCCTTTTTGTGTTCGAAAATCATTTGTTTTCGCATCCAAATTTCGTTCACTCCGACTGTGATTCGTGTCTGTGGAATGTATAGATAGTGGTAAGTGGGTATCGAACACAGGGAGTTTGTGGAATGTATGTTATCTAAGTGTATATCTAACTTGACTAAATTAATCTAATTGCAAATAAAATAAATTCAAGAGTGGGTTTGATTGGTTGATTTTTAAAACTAAGACTACTATTCTAATTGCAAAATGGAAGTGTTTTGGTTGTAAACAAATTAGAGACGAGTGACCATCTTTAGTTTCCGGTTTGCTTCAACATTTGTGCTATCATTCACTAGAAAGAACTACATAGACATAGTTCATGTGCAATTACTTGTTGTGATAAAAGGGAACTAAGTACTCAGATTCCTAGAACGTGAGGTTGTTACCCGATGACCAATTGACCCTTACCCGATCCTAGTTCTACCCATGATATCTCGATTGCCAACGGCATCAAGAACGTATGGTTTCAAAATAGAATAATCATAAGCATCAACAATTTACAAGCAAATAAGAACACACCATGATAAATAAAACATAAATTCACTTTACCATTCTATAAATATGAAATCAAGCACAATTGTCTCTACAAACCTTCAACTAAAGATGACCATAAAGAGGTAAGCCATTCATGACTAGAACAACCATCTTCACAATTAGTTCAATGTTCATATGGATTAAAAACACTAACAAGATGTTTAGAAATTGTTTCAAGCCCTCAAGAACACCCAAAATTCGTCTCTAAAGTCTATGTAACCAAATGGGAATCATTGGTACTCAAAAGACATCATAAAATGCCAATAAATTGGGCAGTTACAACTTTTACGCAGGTCAGAGCCGTAACCTACGGCCCTCCGCCGTAGGTTACGGTCAATAAAACTCTTACGGTGGGCCAGAACTGAGCTACGGTGGACCAGAAAACACAGTGAGGGCCGTAACCTACGGCCAGGAGCCGTAGGTTACGGCGGCACCAGATTTCGTTTTCTTGTTTTCTTCATAACTTTCTCGTTTCAACTCCGTTTTCTTCGCCGTTTTCGCCCACGTTCTCGTAATTTCATCCTCTATCATGTGATATTCTTAGTTCTTCAATTCCAATATTTTATTTTTTATTGATGCTCCAAATTCCTTCCCTTTTAAGCTCCATTTACACCTGCACGTCCAAACAACTAGTAGTTACCAAGTTCAAACAATTAAACGTGTAAAGCATGGGATTTTAATCTTTTTAAGGTACTTAAGGGTTGTCCTACGGACCACCCGTCACATCCCCACACTTACCCGTTGCTTGTCCCAAGCAACCCATTCAAAAACCATTTCAAAACTACAAGCGATCAATATGCAAACCAAGCTAAAATGTATCGTCCTTTTACTAACTTTTTATCGCCCCACAAGACACACCCCTCACAAAAATCTCTCGGTGATAAGAAATATTAGCACATAATGCTAAACCATTCAACGCGTGTGTGTGTTTGTGCGACAATAAGCTTGTATAAAAATCAAGTCTCCTCCTAACAAATACCTACATGCTTATGAATCAAAAAGGACTTACGGGTTGTAATGGGGCTAAGTGCAAAGGTAGGAAATTGTGGAAATGTAAAAGTAGCTCATTGATTTGACCCGGTTTTTATTTCTACTACTAAACAAAGCAAACACCAAATATATACACAACTTTTTCAACGTTCTCAACTACAATCCCAACTAAATACTTCTTTTTTGTATTTTTCTCATATCTTTCTCATATTTTTTTTCTTTTTCTTTTTTCTCTTTTTTTTCTTTTTGTCTCATATCGAACTTCAACAATATATACAAGAACATCAACACCACATGCTAAATTTCCTAAACCGGGTCATCTCAAAAGGTAAAATTTTGTAGGAAGTAAGTTTGGGTCACAACCGAATGGTATAAGGCTCAACCATGGCTTTCTAAAGACCAAACCCCCACCCCTCACAATACCAAGCTCATATATGTAAAGTATGAGGTCCAACCCACCAATCCCACACTCTCACACTTTAAGAGGAAATTACCTAAAAGCCCCTTATCATTTTCAAAAGCATACTAACTTTAGGATTTAACAAGAATTCGTACACAAGTTCTATTAACACAAAACACACACCGCCACTCAAAACAAAGAACTATCTATAATAATCATATGTGGCTCAAATTCTCACCAAGAAAAGACTAGGAATGGGTATCGGTGTGTCAAGTGGAACAATATCAAGTTTTCAAATTTTGACAATTTTCGCTTGGCTACACAATTTTTTTTTTTAAATTCTCAAAAAAATTCTCCCCCATCCCCACACTTGGGATACATTGTCCCAATGTATGGTTTTGAGGGAAAGATCGCTCTTAACCAACAACATTAGCTTTCGCTAATACTCTCAAATCCCAAATTTCTTTTTATATATTTCTTTTATTTCTTTTTTTTATTTTAATTATTTGAAACACCACCAATCCTTCACAACCCATAAACTAAACACATCAAAACACCACCCGACCGCCCAACCGTAAACTTAAACATGAATAAATACAAAGGTGCACAAAATGAGAACAAGACACAACCTGATTAGTAAATCAGCAGTGTTGGTAGTGATGCAGATGCGGTAATCGGACCGGTTCATAAACATCTCTTGGATTTGCCGATATCTCAACGGGGATGTTGCCAAACATCCCCACACTTGAATCATTGCATCCGCGAGGATTGAAACATAGTAACCTGCAAAAACACAAACACAACACCAAAACAAAACCAAACAAAGCAAAACAAAACAAAACACAAATATAATACTCTACATCCTCGGGCTGCCTCCCGAGAGCGCTAAGTTTAAAGGTCTTCAGCCAGACCATACCTGATATGCGTTATGGTGGTCTTAATGCACACTTACCCGCAACATTTCCAACAAATGCCCGAAAATTTACATGCCATCTCCATAGATTTGTCAGTATATTTGGCATGTTAAAGCTGCTCCTGCGGGCTTTGCTAGTCCACTTCATGACATATACCTTAATGTCTGGTAGTTTCACCCTTCTCATCTTGTTCCTCGAACCCTCTTCCACACACTTGTTAATTTGAATCATTGATATGGGAAGAGGTTCGGTACACATATCCATCTCATCAGCCAGCTCTACCTCATAATCTGCACACATCATCTGATCTACAAGTGACTCTTCATCAGATAAAGGACTCATTGGTGTGGTATTATCCTCCACAACCTCCTCCTTCATGTGAGAACAATCTCTAATATCGTCAGGTAATGGTGAGAGGCTTTCTTCTATCTCTATCTTCAATTTTAAAGTATGACACTTAGAAACTAAGCAGCTGATTCGGTCTTCATCGGACAGGTTGGGTGTTGCTAAATATTGCTCGAGTTTGGACAAAGTTACTTCCAATACAGCAAGCTCTTTCTCCTCCTCGGTCTCATAAACATAAACACCCTCGGGCTCAGAATATTCTTCGGGATGATATTGTCGATATCCCTGATACGGTCTATAGATGCGCGCATCCATCATCTTTTTATCCCAATACTTCGGGTTTTCCGAATACACCGTGCACACATCATAATCATAAGTGTGATCGCGACCGCAACAAAAACATAGACCATCCATCCTTGCCTCATAATAAACTTCCTCGTCCCGATCGTATCCATATGAATAATAGTCATCCTCCATTTCTGATTCATAATCGTCAACGTATGATGGAGGTGGAAGCTGTGAAACATAAGACACCGGTTTTCCATGTGCCCTCCTGTAGTGAGCCTCGTGGCAACCAATACATGGATGTCGTGGACCCCCGCACAATCTACACGTAAATAAGCTGAAATTTGTGTAATGCCCTGTCATCCTGCACAACTCAACTACCAAGTGTAAATCAAGAACATAAAAGAAATCTTCTTGGTTTTTTTTTAATTATTTTTTTTAATTTTCAAAACTAATACACAAAATAACACACGTTGCGCACTACTCCCGGGCAACGGCGCCAAAATTTGACGTGATGTCGTGGTCACAATCAAATTTAATCCAATTACTACTAAATAGATAGTGGTAAGTGGGTATCGAACACAGGGAGTTTGTGGAATGTATGTTATCTAAGTGTATATCTAACTTGACTAAATTAATCTAATTGCAAATAAAATAAATTCAAGAGTGGGTTTGATTGGTTGATTTTTAAAACTAAGACTACTATTCTAATTGCAAAATGGAAGTGTTTTGGTTGTAAACAAATTAGAGACGAGTGACCATCTTTAGTTTCCGGTTTGCTTCAACATTTGTGCTATCATTCACTAGAAAGAACTACATAGACATAGTTCATGTGCAATTACTTGTTGTGATAAAAGGGAACTAAGTACTCAGATTCCTAGAACGTGAGGTTGTTACCCGATGACCAATTGACCCTTACCCGATCCTAGTTCTACCCATGATATCTCGATTGCCAACAACATCAAGAACGTATGGTTTCAAAATAGAATAATCATAAGCATCAACAATTTACAAGCAAATAAGAACACACCATGATAAATAAAACATAAATTCACTTTACCATTCTATAAATATGAAATCAAGCACAATTGTCTCTACAAACCTTCAACTAAAGATGACCATAAAGAGTTTAGCCATTCATGGCTAGAACAACCATCTTCACAATTAGTTCAATGTTCATATGGATTAAAAACACTAACAAGATGTTTAGAAATTGTTTCAAGCCCTCAAGAACACCCAAAATTCGTCTCTAAAGTCTATGTAACCGAATGGGAATCATTGGTACTCAAAAGACATCATAAAATGCCAATAAATGGGGCAGTTACAACTTTTACGCAGGTCAGAGCCGTAACCTACGGCCCTACGCCGTAGGTTACGGTCAATAAAACTCTTACGGTGGGCCAGAACTGAGCTACGGTGGACCAGAAAACACAGTGAGGGCCGTAACCTACGGCCAGGAGCCATAGGTTACGGCGGCACCAGATTTCGTTTTCTTGTTTTCTTCATAACTTTCTCGTTTCAACTCCGTTTTCTTCGCCGTTTTCGCCCACGTTCTCGTAATTTCATCCTCTATCATGTGATATTCTTAGTTCTTCAATTCCAATATTTTATTTTTTATTGATGCTCCAAATTCCTTCCCTTTTAAGCTCCATTTACACCTGCACGTCCAAACAACTAGTAGTTACCAAGTTCAAACAATTAAACGTGTAAAGCATGAGATTTTAATCTTTTTAAGGTACTTAAGGGTTGTCCTACGGACCACCCGTCACATCCCCACACTTACCCGTTGCTTGTCCCAAGCAACCCATTCAAAAACCATTTCAAAACTACAAGCGATCAATATGCAAACCAAGCTAAAATGTATCGTCCTTTTACTAACTTTTTATCGCCCCACAAGACACACCCCTCACAAAAATCTCTCGGTGATAAGAAATATTAGCACATAATGCTAAACCATTCAACGCGTGTGTGTGTTTGTGCGACAATAAGCTTGTATAAAAATCAAGTCTCCTCCTAACAAATACCTACATGCTTATGAATCAAAAAGGACTTACGGGTTGTAATGGGGCTAAGTGCAAAGGTAGGAAATTGTGGAAATGTGAAAGTAGCTCATTGATTTGACCCGGTTTTTATTTCTACTACTAAACAAAGCAAACACCAAATATATACACAACTTTTTCAACGTTCTCAACTACAATCGCAACTAAATACTTCTTTTTTGTATTTTTCTCATATCTTTCTCATATTTTTTTTCTTTTTCTTTTTTCTCTTTTTTTTTCTTTTTGTCTCATATCGAACTTCAACAATATATACAAGAACATCAACACCACATGCTAAATTTCCTAAACCGGGTCATCTCAAAAGGTAAAATTTTGTAGGAAGTAAGTTTGGGTCACAACCGAATGGTATAAGGCTCAACCATGGCTTTCTAAAGACCAAACCCCCACCCCTCACAATACCAAGCTCATATATGTAAAGTATGAGGTCCAACCCACCAATCCCACACTCTCAAACTTCAAGAGGAAATTACCTAAAAGCCCCTTATCATTTTCAAAAGCATACTAACTTTAGGATTTAACAAGAATTCGTACACAAGTTCTATTAACACAAAACACACACCGCCACTCAAAACAAAGAACTATCTATAATAATCATATGTGGCTCAAATTCTCACCAAGAAAAGACTAGGAATGGGTATCGGTGTGTCAAGTGGAACAATATCAAGTTTTCAAATTTTGACAATTTTCGCTTGGCTACACAATTTTTTTTTTAAATTCTCAAAAAAATTCTCCCCCATCCCCACACTTGGGATACATTGTCCCAATGTATGGTTTTGAGGGAAAGATCGCTCTTAACCAACAACATTAGCTTTCGCTAATACTCTCAAATCCCAAATTTCTTTTTATATATTTCTTTTATTTCTTTTTTTTTATTTTAATTATTTGAAACACCACCAATCCTTCACAACCCATAAACTAAACACATCAAAACACCACCCGACCGCCCAACCGTAAACTTAAACATGAATAAATACAAAGGTGCACAAAATGAGAACAAGACACAACCTGATTAGTAAATCAGCAGTGTTGGTAGTGATGCAGATGCGGTAATCGGACCGGTTCATAAACATCTCTTGGATTTGCCGATATCTCAACGGGGATGTTGCCAAACATCCCCACACTTGAATCATTGCATCCGCGAGGATTGAAACATAGTAACCTGCAAAAACACAAACACAACACCAAAACAAAACCAAACAAAGCAAAACAAAACAAAACACAAATACAATACTCTACATCCTCGGGCTGCCTCCCGAGAGCGCTAAGTTTAAAGGTCTTCAGCCAGACCATACCTGATATGCGTTATGGTGGTCTTAATGCACACTTACCCGCAACATTTCCAACAAATGCCCGAAAATTTACATGCCATCTCCATAGATTTGTCAGTATATTTGGCATGTTAAAGCTGCTCCTGCGGGCTTTGCTAGTCCACTTCATGACATATACCTTAATGTCTGGTAGTTTCACCCTTCTCATCTTGTTCCTCGAACCCTCTTCCCCACACTTGTTAATTTGAATCATTGATATGGGAAGAGGTTCGGTACACATATCCATCTCATCAGCCTGTTTATAACCCGAAGGTTATAATGATCCCGTAGATCGTCTTTTTTGTGTTCGAAAATCATTTGTTTTCGCATCCAAATTTCGTTCACTCCGACTGTGATTCGTGTCTGCAATCATTTCATATTTAATTCCGACCCATTACATGGGTTCATTAACATCTCGCGCTTTCCTTTATTCGGTTTGCGCCCATATTTGTATTCAATCTCGTCCCATTCCCGGGCTCATTATCCTTTCCAATGTTACGTTTTATCTAACCCGTTTAACTTGTTCGTGTGAGTTTCACCACTTTTGATAGTCAACTTTTTCCTCTATGCCTTAGCATTCTTAGTGGTCGGTTTGTATTTTCATTTACTTGGTTATTGTCCCTTCCCTTGGGCTCGTTGTACTAACGTAATACGCTTCCGTCTTCAGGCTTGCGTTTACGTTTATTATCAAATATTTTACTTATTTGATCCGTTTTGGGTACCTTTTCGATTCGTCCCATTCATCACGTGCTTACCACATCGGATGTAGATGTGTCCGTCATAAGAAGTTCATGGTATCATATGCCACTACATACTTGGCCAGAGTAAGCGATTAACACATGACACACATGACCTTTTTATAGTTTTCACATCACGCCCTATGTAAGTAACACCTCTATTTAGTTTTCTTGGAAATAGTATCCTGGATAGGTATTCTATTCAGTTTTCCCAAGTTTCTAATTTACATATGCAACAATCATTCTCTACATGTTTGTTGCATATTGTTATTTATGCGATTATATTTAAAAGCACACACCTGGTAATGCTTGCCCCGACGGGCGTTTCTTGCCATTAACCTTGTTCGCGGTTGTTACGCGATTTAGTCCTTGGTGAGCATGCTCCTCTTGTTATACTTCAGACCGTTCTTCTATCATATCCGTAATTTGTTTAACCCTTGTCATCTTTAAATGCAAGTGTCCTTCAATTAAAACATTCACAAAAGTTAGTAATGTCAACTTTACTAAATGCCCGCATCATAATACAAAGCTTTTCTACTATATATGTCAACGCACATAATTTTTGTTAGCTATATCTATCATTTAATTGGGGTAATGTGTATTACACGATAACCCTATGTGTTGTTTACAACATTTTAATACGCTAAACCATTAACATACATGCACTTACCGGATTTGCGATCAAGCCTCGAACCGAACACCAATCTTTGTCAAGAGCAAAATGTTTAAGTCCAAGCATGGTTTTCCCCACCATACTTGAATCTCTTAAACCAAGGCTCTGATACCAACTTGTAAGACCCTAGTTACTATTTAACGGTTTTACATGTAAATACCAACAATTTAATGTGTAGTTAAGACTACACATACTATAAAAATACGGGTTTATTAAAACTTTTACAAATCATAAGTTATTCAACACAACGTGATCGAATTCGTCGTTTAAAATTTACGATGAGGCAATGTGCGGAAGCATGTATCTTTATCGTGTTCGGTTCTTCGTTGAGCTTGATCGTCTTTCGGCATCCAAAATGTACCTACATTTCATAAACATGAAATGCTTTAGTCATACGGGGATTAAAACGTGTCTAAACGAGTCTGGGAAACGAAACTGATTAAAATAAATTTTTATTACAGGGTCTACCGTAAATTACGGTGGCTACCGTAATTTACGGTAGCCCCTGAATGTTGAATTTTCCACCGTAACTCACTGGGCGTATGGTGTAAAGACTTTAAGGCTACCGTAACTTACGGTGGCCTCTGCAGGATTTTTCCAAGTTTGCCGTTTGCTGAAACGAAAAACCTTCATAACTTTTATTCCGCTTGTCCGTTTGACCTACCGTTTCTTCCTACGTGATTGTAATTTGATTCTCCACCTTATGGAGTTAAAATACAACACTCGGTTTAACAAATTTTCAGACTTTTAAGTCTTCGGCTTATTGCCCTTTTTACCAAATTTTGACCCGTTCGATTTTTATCAAACCAACATGTTTATTTGATCCTTAAACTCATGAAATTCATAATTTCCATATCTCCTATCATATTAATCTCAAATCACGGGTTTCTTACATAATAAAACCCGTTTACGCTCAAGTTCTTATTTTGACCCGTTAAGAGTATTTAAGCACCTTCTAGCTTAAAATCGCTTTCGATTGCTTCTAGCATTACGTTACCACATTTCTTATCATATAATTTTCCACCAAAACTGTATTTATAGTGGGTTTACTATGGTAATCTATATAAACCGAGTTTTACCCCTGGACTCATTATTTTACGGCAAGGACTCAAATAGAGCCATTTGACTAACGTATCACATCTTTCAACTTCTATACTCGTCCTAAGTATTTATCTAATCATAAAACTCGTTTCCACGCAACCCTTAAGGGTTGTTTGCTCAGTTTAACTTATAAGGGCGTTTTGGTCCATTTTGGCCCTTCATTACGATGAGAGATTTTTTTTTTGTAAACATGCTTGACCCATAAGCCCTCTTTTTAACTATGATTTTTTTTTTTGAAAAGTCATTAGGCCTTTCAAACGTAATGACCATCGTTTGTAACATTCGGTTTACCTATTGAAGTAACCAAAAATCTATTCTAGACTCCGATTAACTCTCATTAAACCTTACGTTTAAATGAGAGTTATTCTATCATACGTACCTGGATCGGACCATTATATTGACCCATTTAGATACCTTTCCTCAATAGCCGCTAAGTAATAGCGATGTAAATATCCACTCAATAAATATATCTGTAATCATACAACTCAACAAATCATTAGTCGAAATCGTCAAAGAGTGATATTTTCACCTTTTGACCCGTTTGGTCTAAATGACTGATCATATTGGCGAGATGAAGATTATTGCCATCTCGTCTACACGACTCGCTCCGGTTTACACCACACGGTCGTTTTAATTATAAATCACCTCTTAACGGTTTTTGGCCTATTAAGGCTTACGAAGTAGGTATCTTTCAAAACCAACAATTATTGTCAACGAGTGACCAAATTACAATTTTACTCTTATTGGTTATCATGATTTACCTTATGTGGTAACCTTTAAAAGTACATGTTTCATTCATCATAATATGATCGAATTACTGATTTAACTCATTTTTAACCATCAATACGGTTTCTTATCCTATTTGGTTATCTTGTTCCGTACGACTACACGCCGGAACACCATATCTCAATTAGGCATTTGTCTTATTCGTAATCAATACGACAAAAGAACATTCTAAAGTATATGACTAGTGTAAGCTATACTTACCTCGCATCCAAGCCACACTTTTCGTTTTGTACTTGATCCGTTTGACCCGCTTCCTCCACAAGCCTCCACCTAGCTCGTTAAGCGTCAAACTATCATCATAATTCGTAAGATGGTTAGTTTAGTCATTATCAATCATGACTATTCCCACCTTACGTTTTTCGTATAAAAATTAGTATTCATCATATTGTAGGTCGGTTTGACTTTTTAAAAGTCAAATCGCCAATTAACACATATGATGGCACTATCAAGTTCACAAGGCTCAATTAGGCACATTATCAACACTTAGTGAGCATCATCTTTTGAGACGCCAAATTAACTAACATGTCATCCAATTCCTACCTCAAGTAATTATAAATCAACATGTAATTTCAGTTATTATAAGCATATACACACTTTGACCATCATAATCATGGCTGTTTATCACAATTTCGAAATATCACCAAACATCAAAATTCAACATACCTTGTGATCTCCTAAGCTTGGTGATCACGATTTTATTAAAAGCCCCAATTTTCCGGCTCGATCTCTCTTTGATTTTGTTGAATTTTGAGTGTTTAGGGTTCTTGAAGAGAACCCCCTTCTCTTCTCCTGTGGACAGCGACCAAACACACACATGTGTGTGTGTTTTGGTGTTTTTAAGTTTTAATTATAAACTTGTTTCCAATTTGCCCACTTTTAGTCCCTCAAGTTTTATTTCGATCAATTTAAGCTATAATCCACTATTTATAACTTAATCACATATTATTTACTAGGTTAATTATTCCTAGTTAATTTAATGGGTTCGGGAAGTCATAACCCGTTGTATTTTATGTCCCGTTAACTCGGGCCTTTTATATACTTTATTTTCTCAAAGTATTCATCCTTCTTAAAATCTTTTATTCATTTTTATTTAAATATTAGGAGTATTGATTTAAATCCTAATATTTACCAGGTTACTTTTACCGCTAACGGTATTTTACCCACCTTTTAGTATTAACGGGGTTTGATCACCAAACCCTTTTACGGGGTGTTACAAATGTATTAGGTTTCGAGGCTCGTTACGGACCTACGCGCAATACGGATGTTTCGACTAAAAAATAAAAAAAACAATATATTTACGACGTATTAGGTTTCGACGCTCGAAATGGACGTAACCGCGTTACGGACGACCCGAACGGTATATTATAACTATTATCTATCTACGACGTATTAGGTTTCGAGGCTCGTTACGGACCTACGCGCGATACGGACGTTTCGACTAAAAAATTAAAAAAAACAATATACTTACGACGTATTAGGTTTCGACGCTCGAAATGGAACTAATCGCGTTACGGACGACCCGAACGGTATATTATAACTATTATCTATCTACGACGTATTAGGTTTCGAGGCTCATTACGGACCTACGCGCGATACGGACGTTTCGACTAAAATATAAAAAAAAACAATATATTTACGACGTATTAGGTTTCGACGCTCGAAATGGACCTAATCGCGTTACGAACGACCCGAACGGTATATTATAACTATTATCTATTTACGTTGTCTTAGGTTTCGACGCTCGTTACCGACCTACGCGCGATACGGACAGTTCAAATGTTCTTGAAAAAACACTGAAATTATGAACTGATACGATGCGTATAGGCTGATACGTATCGTATCAGTTCATATGTTCTTGAATAAAACCTTGAAATTATGAATCGATACGTATCGTATAGGCCGATACGCATCGTACCGATTCAAAAGTTCTTGAAAAAAATTTGAAATATTGAATCGATACGTATTGTATCGATTCAAAAAGTTCATGAAAAAACCCCAAAAAACCCCAGTTTTCAACCCAAAAATCACACTAAACCTACGGATAAAATGAAAAATTGAAAACGTTAAAATGATGAGGGTTTGGAGATGAATACCGTACTAGTCTTCGATCTTGAAATCTCGACCGTATGACGACCGTATGTATACCATCGTATGTGTGTGTGTTTTGGTGTATTTTGAGTTTTGTTTGTTTTTGTATCGTATCAACCCCTGTGTTTTAAGGGGTTATATCGTTTTCACATTCTATACGAATCGTATAGATCTATACGATAGGTAGTAAATTACCAATATACCCCTGTAATACGCATAGTATAGATCTATACGATGCGTGTTTAAGTGTAATACGATACAACTTTGGCCTATACGATCGTATATGCCATATTTTGAAAATTTGGTTTTTCGTGTTTTCTTCGGTTCGACGCGTATACGAGTCGTTTTTTGACGAACTTTCGCGTATTTTGTCGTTTTATGACGTATGACTTCAACATACGTCATTTTGGTGACGTTCGGTTGCGTGCGAATATCGTATATGACGATTACGTGCTGTTTTGTTTGAAGTCCACTTGTACTCCAGAGTGCCGTGTTATATGTATACGCTCTTGGAAATATCATTAGTCGCGTATTTTTGCATATTTTAGAGCATTATAGCATATTTTAAGGTATTTTAACATATTTTCATGTATCTTAGGGTATTTTAAGGCATTTTAGCGTATTTAATTGTACTTTGACGTATTTTACCGTATTTTCAAACATTTTAGCGTACTTTAGAGCATTATATCGTATTTTAAGGTATTTTAACATATTTTCTTGTATCTTAGGGTATTTTAAGGTATTTTAGCGTATTTAATTGTACTTTGACGTATTTTACCGTATTTTCAAACATTTTAGCGTACTTTAGAGCATTATATCGTATTTTAAGGTATTTTAACACATTTTCTTGTATCTTAGGGTATTTTAAGGTATTTAGCGCATTTTAGCATATTTTACCGTATTTTAACGTATTTAATTGTACTTTGACGTATTTTACCGTATTTTCGAACATTTTTGCGTACTTTAGAGAATTATATCGTATTTTAAGGTATTTTAACATATTTTCTTGTATCTTAGGGTATTTTAAGGTATTTTAGCGTATTTTACCGTATTTAATTATACTTTGACGTATTTTACCGTGTTTTCGAACATTCTAGCGTACTTTAGAGCATTATATCGTATTTTAAGGTATTTTAACATATTTTCTTGTATCTTAGGGTATTTTAAGGTATTTTAGCGTATTTTAGCATATTTAATTGTACTTTGACGTATTTTACCGTATTTTCGAACATTTTAGCGTACTTTAGAGCATTATATCGTATTTTAAGGTATTTTAACATATTTTCTTGTATCTTAGGGTATTTTAAGGTATTTTAGCGCATTTTAGCGTATTTTACCGTATTTTAGCATATTTAATTGTACTTTGACGTATTTTACCGTATTTATATCGTATTTTAAGGTATTTTAACATATTTTCTTGTATCTTAGGGTATTTTAAGGTATTTAGCGCATTTTAGCGTATTTTACTGTATTTTAGCGTATTTAATTGTACTTTGACGTATTTTACCGTATTTTCGAACATTTTAGCGTACTTTAGAGCATTATATCGTATTTTAAGGTATTTTAACATATTTTCTTGTATCTCAGGGTATTTTAAGGTATTTTAGCGCATTTTAGCGTATTTTAGCATATTTAATTGTACTTTGACGTATTTTACCGTATTTTTGAACATTTTAGCGTACTTTAGAGCATTATATCGTATTTTAAGGTATTTTAACATATTTTCTTGTATCTTAGTGTAACATCTGCCCATTTTAGAGCTATAGGATTAACGACCCGCCCCTTTATCTCGGTAATGTCATGAGCATATTGCGTTTTCTTGGTTTGATATGTTAGACACATACCATGTTTTTATGTTTATCTTGAATCACATGCTTGCTATAAGGAATTGTTCAAAACTTATCTTTTGCTATGTACGTACCAAACTTGTATACTCGCCATTGCTTTTGCATTGAATTGTATTTTAAACATGTTACAGGTTGATGATGACGATGATATGAAAAGAAGTAGCATTGATGCCTAGATACACATATAGACGTTTAGGTTTAATATGTTGTATCAATTTTGATTATGTTGTTCGTATTTCTTTTGAACTTGTTGTTATTTGAGATTATGTAATGTTGACAATTTGAAGTTATGGAATGAAATGGGAATTATTTAAATATTGTCACAAATAGCGTTATGATGTCTCTAGCAATCTTCACACTTCGTCTCATCCCGATGTTTCCGCCATTGGTTGGGGTGTGACAGATTGGTATCAGAGCCATAACTATAGGGAATTAGGAAAATTGCTATGCTTTTGCCCTAGTCTATAGTTTTAGGAACTTTGTCTCTTATTTGTTGTTTAAAACTTTTGTACTCTACCTTATATGCTTCCTAGCTACACTTCTTGTTGTTAAACGTACATGCCTTTCCTAAGGCTAACACAAACACACTTTTGTTAATTTGAAGATTCTTACAACATAAACGAGACGACTTTACCAAAATAGGCGTGAAACCCACAATTTGGTAAACGACTCTCATTCCGCTTGTACTTATTTTTGCACGAAATTTCGCCATTTAGCTAGGAGTGAAATCCACATCTAAATGGTAAATTTCCAATTCAACTCTAGTGGACCCTTGTCAAAGTGTCAAAATTTTATTTTGACCCGACAAGTACCAACCACATTTAGGGTACGAAATCTTCAAGTTAGGGGTGAAACCCGCACCTTGTCGATTAAGTCCCACTCCTCGATTTTCGATCTCGCCAAAGTCCCGATTGTTTGATCGATTAGAGACGTGTAGTAACTGGAAGGGTAAGATACCGTTAATCGCTTCTCGACGAGAGTATCTTACCTATAGGCCAAAGCACGTTTTCTCTAATTCGAAAGGACTTTCGACCCACTTTGGAATAGTCGACGTTTCTCTACCCGAAACAATCCAATGTTTTATTGAGCCTCTCTTTTATGTATCTCAATTTATATGTGATTTTATATTTGAACGTTCTTCATTTCAAACTTTTAAACTCGTTTCGCACGTCATCGCAACCAAAAACAATAATAATCCTCGTGAACAAACTAAATTTATACCCCTTTTGCGCAATCATATGTGTTATACTTGTTGAATACATGTTGGAAACTTATGCTGTATGTGAACTTTACATGTTACATGAACACTTACTTGTTTTTACATGCAAAAACCTTGTTTTAAAATTTTGACCAAGTCTCACCCTTTCCTTCTCTCTCCATCTTTAGATGTCGGCCAACGGTGCGTCAAAGAGAACCAAGTCAAAGAAGGGTTCGACTTCCAAAACTATGTCACAAAAGGATTGCATGAGATTCATGGCCAAACAATTTGCTAAGGTCCTACCCGATGTTGTTAGCAAGATTCAAACAAACACCGATTCACCACATGGCTCTGTCGACTCAAAGGCAGACAAACCCAAATCAGCCTTCCAGTTTAAGCAATTCATGGCTTGTAAACCCTTAGAGTTTACTGGCAAAAATGGCGCTACCGCCATGATGAACTGGATTGATGCAATCGAGCTTACCTTCCTGCAAAGTGGCTGCCCTGATGAACTAAGAACCTTGAACGCAACTGGGGTGTTTCGTGAAAAGGCACTCGAATGGTGGACAACAGAACGCAACAAGAGGGGAAACGAGGTTGCACATGCTATGCCTTGGGGCGAATTCAAACAACTTATGAAAGACCACTTCTGTCCTCCCCACGAACTCCAAAAATTGGAGAACGAATTTTGGAACCTAACTCAGAAAGGGAGTGACATGGATGGCCTGATTACGCGCTTTAAACAACTCAGTGTCCTTTGTCCCGGGCAAGTTGAGACCGTCCCCAAGTCAATAGCCAAATTCGTTCGTTGTGTTGCACCTTCCCTGACAAACCACCTTGCCTCTGCCAACCCCCAAACCCTTGAAGATGCCTTTCGTATAGCCACCGAACTTAACAACAACTGTGTTCTTCATGGAACCTTTGACAAGGTTTCAACGAAGAGTGCACGCCAAGCTACCATTGACACTACTACTGATGAGCCCTTACCCTCCCAATCGTCCAAGAAAAACCAGGGCAAGAAGCGGAAGGCTTCAAGCCAAAACTATGCGGTTGTCACTCCGCCAAACCCACAACCCCTACAAGCCGTACCTGCTTTTACCAACGATGAGTCTTCACGTAAGGTTTATACTGGAACGCAGCCTAAGTGTGGTAAATGCCAGTATCATCACCCTCCAAACGCTCATTGTCGAAAGTGCGACAAGTGCGGCCGAGGTGGGCATACTTCTCCGTACTGTCGCATCCCACCACCGGCCTATCGAAACCAAGCCCCTCCGGCTCCAAATCAAGTCGCTCCTGTGCGAGCATGTTTCACGTGTGGTGATACCAACCATATGGCCAACTACTGCCCTCAACGATACCAACCGCAACCGCCTCGACAACAACAACCACAGCCACCGCAACAGCCACAACAACAACAACAGGCTCTACAACCTCCTCGTGGACGCTGTTTCCATCTGAACGCAAATCAAGCGCGCAACGACAATGATGTCGTTATCGGTACGTTTCTTGTTAACCATCTTTATGCTTCGATACTATTTGATACTGGTGCGGATAAAAGCTTTGTGTCCTTAGAATTCGAGCCATTGTTAAATTGCACACGCTCTAAGCTACCTAAGTCGTTTTCCGTTGAAGTCGCCAATGGCAAATCCATCCTAGTCGATTCCGTTCTTCGCAATTGTCGTCTTAATCTTAACGAGCACGTTTTCCCTATCGATCTCATACCCATGCAATTGGGTAGTTTCGACGTCATCATAGGCATGGATTGGCTCCAAAAGAACCATGCTGAAATCGCTTGTCACGAAAAATACGTCCGTTTACCCCTTCCATCTGGTGATGTTTTGCACGTCTATGGAGACCGACCTTCAAAGGGACTGAAGTTGATGTCCTGCACACAAGCGAACAAGTATTTACACAAAAAGTACCTTGCCTTTTTAGCCCACGTTGTGGAAGAAAAGGGCAAGGGAAAGAGTTTAAGTGATGTTCCAGTGGTGCGTGACTTCCCTGACGTCTTTCCTGAAGATTTGCCTGGTCCTCCTCCACCTCGACCTGTTGACTTTCGCATTGACCTCGTACCTGGTGCGAATCCTGTTGCTAAAGCTCCTTATCGTCTTGCACCTTCTGAGATGCAAGAATTATCTACGCAACTTCAAGAACTCCTCGATAAGGGTTTCATTCGTCCAAGTACCTCACCTTGGGGTGCTCCTGTACTCTTCGTTAAAAAGAAGGATGGTTCCTTCCGCATGTGCATCGATTATCGTGAACTTAACAAACTCACCATCAAAAATCGTTACCCTCTCCCGCGTATCGACGATCTCTTTGATCAACTTCAAGGCGCTACTTGTTTCTCCAAAATCGATCTTCGTTCTGGTTATCACCAACTTCGTGTTCTTGATGAAGACATTCCCAAAACCGCTTTTCGCACTCGCTATGGACACTACGAGTTCGTGGTTATGCCTTTTGGTTTGACCAACGCACCCGCCGTGTTCATGGATCTTATGAATCGTGTTTGTAAGCCTTACTTGGACCGCTTCGTGATCGTTTTCATTGACGATATTCTCATCTATTCGAAGACTCAAGAAGAGCATAAACAACACTTACGTCTTATTCTCGAACTTCTTCGTGCTGAACGTCTATACGCCAAATTCTCCAAGTGTGAATTTTGGTTAAAAGAGGTTCAATTCCTTGGTCATACTGTCAACGAACTTGGTATTCACGTTGACCCCGCTAAGATCGAAGCTGTGAAAAATTGGATCACACCTAAATCTCCATCTGAAATTCGTTCGTTTCTTGGTCTTGCTGGGTACTATCGTCGCTTCATCTCCAACTTCTCGAAAATCGCCGTTCCTTTGACCTCCTTGACTAAAAAAGATAACCCTTTTGTTTGGGGACCCGAACAAGATGAGTCCTTTCAAACGCTCAAGGACATGCTATGTAATGCTCCTATCCTTACACTTCCTGATGGAAACGACGACTTCGTCGTATATTGCGATGCTTCCCGCCTTGGTCTTGGTTGTGTGCTCATGCAACGAGACAAGGTCATCGCTTATGCGTCAAGGCAACTCAAAATACATGAGAAGAACTATACTACTCACGACCTTGAACTTGGCGCAGTTGTTTTTGCGTTGAAGATTTGGCGACACTACCTTTATGGTACTAAGTGTGTGGTTTTCACTGACCACAAGAGCCTTCAACATATCTTTGACCAAAAGGAACTGAACATGCGTCAACGTCGTTGGGTGGAACTGTTAAACGACTACGACTGCGAAATAAAATACCATCCAGGTAAAGCAAATGTCGTGGCCGATGCGCTTAGTCGTAAAACTCATGTAGATTGTATGCGTTGTTTTCACATCTCAAGCGACCTCCCTCAACGCATTCGTGAAGCTCAGTACGCCTCTATTAACGAGGGTAACTTCCATGTCGAGATACGAGGCGCAAAAGAACACGATCTCGTTTCCAAGGCCGATGGTATCCTATACTTTAACAATCGTGCCTGGATCCCTGATCACGAAGCACTTCGAGACATCATTATGAACGAGGCACACAAATCCAAGTACTCAATTCATCCTGGTGCCGACAAGATGTATCATAATCTACGTGCATCCTATTGGTGGCCTGGTATGAAGAAAGACATTGCCACTTATGTCTCTAAGTGCCTTACGTGTTCAAAAGTCAAAGCCGAACATCAACGACCTTCTGGTCTGCTCGAACAACCTGAAATCCCCGTGTGGAAATGGGATAGCATTGCAATGGACTTCATAACCAAACTCCCTCGAACGTCTTCTGGTCACGATAGTATTTGGGTAATTATCGATCGTCTAACCAAGTCCGCTCAATTCATCCCTATTCGTGAAGATTTCAAGGTTGAACGACTTGCTCGCATCTATACTAACGAAGTCATACGTCATCATGGCGTTCTTCTCGACATCATTTCTGATCACGATGGTCGATTTACTTCACGTCTCTGGCAAACCTTTCAGTCCGCTATGGGTACTCATTTGAATCTCAGTACGGCTTTTCATCCTCAAACGGATGGACAGACTGAACGTACTATCCAAACCCTAGAGGACATGCTCCGTTCTTGTGTCATCGACTTTGGTGGTAGTTGGGATGTGCATTTACCTTTAGTCGAGTTCTCGTATAACAATAGCTACCACTCCAGTATTAAAATGGCTCCATTCGAGGCATTGTATGGTCGCAAATGCCGATCTCCTTTAAGCTGGCACGAGATTGGTGACAAACACTTTTCTGGCCCTGAGATCATACAAGAAGCAACGAATAAGATTCACCAAATCCGTGACAATCTACTCAAGGCTCGAGAACGTCAAAAGGTCTATGCTGATAAGGGACGCAAACATATGGAACTCAATGTTGGGGATCACGTTTTACTCAAAGTGTCTCCTTGGAAAGGAGTGGTTCGTTTTGGTAAAAAGGGAAAGCTTGCCCCTCGCTACGTTGGTCCTTTCAAGGTACTCGAAAGGATTGGCGCGGTGGCTTATCGACTCGATTTACCTCAAGAACTCAACAACGTGCATCCAACGTTCCATGTTTCTAATCTAAAGAAGTGTCACGCTAAAGAAAGACTTCATGTTCCCCTCGAAGATCTCCAAATAAACGACACTTTGCATTTTGTGGAAAAACCCGTCGAAATCATGGACCAAAAAGTCAAGTTATTAAGGCGCAGTAAGATTCCTATCGTCAAGGTTCGATGGGAAGGTAAACGTGGCGCCGAATGTACTTGGGAACTCAAGCGCGAGATGAAAAAGAAGTATCCTCATCTTTTCCCTACGTCTTCCTAAATTTCGGGACGAAATTTCCTAAAGGAGGGGAGACTGTAACGCCCGGCTCTTTCGTACTTTCCTTTTATAGCAAGTCTTGTTAGCATTTCTATTTTTGGAAACATTGTGCTCTTGTAATCGTTCTTTCTTTGTAATCGTTGCGAAAACCGAGACTTGGATCATTAATGAAACTCGTATTTTGTTACAAATATGTTATACACACTTATTATATGCTCGTATGTTCGATTTGGTAAATCAATTGATGTTTAATCATTGTTCTTGGAAACTATGTGCTAAACTTGTAATTTATCTAAACCTATGTCTAAAACGTGTTTTGGACATAAACGAAACTTGATTATGATACTTATGCACTCAATTATATTTCGGTTTTGATCACCATGCTTGAACGTACCTTAAACTATGTTTATATGCCAAAACAAGTCCCTAAACTATCAAAAATGCATCAAAAGGGATCAAATAGGAAACATCAGGGGCTAAGTTGTATTTTTTGAAACTTGTACCCGAATCAGAAGTGGCGGGCGGCCCGCTTTGACTTAACTGAAACCTAATGCGGGCCGCATGGCCTTCAGTTTCGCAAAAGAAACACAGCAACTGATTATCTACGCGAATTGGCACAAAATCCCAACACTTAAACTCACCCAATCACCTCTAATCCACCTCTAAACACCTCCAATCACCACCAACCTCTTCCACTATAAATATAACCCTTCTCCAAGCATTCCTACACTTTCAACACTCTCAAATCACTCCAAATTCACTCTCAAATCAGTTGCAAACTCAAGATTCGGGCAGATTCATACACTTGTACTAAAGTGAGCATAACTTGCTCATTTCTTAACGAAATTGCTTGATTCTTCTTCCTACTTGCTTGGATAATCATAGGGTATGATTCCTTGACTTCTCCTTGGAGAAATCAGACCTGGAAATCCCCTGAAATGATCCAAAAACTTTCTGTTTTGATTTATGTTCTTACAAACTTATTTAAACCTCATCCAACTTGTGTCTAACACATCTCACACCAATGTCCTAATGCTTACAACCCCTCTTATGGTTGGTTAAGCTTAAAAACATGGTTGAGACACTATAAATCAGAGGTTAAAACCTCAAATACTTTCTGTTTTGTTAGGGTGTTTTGACCCACAAGTCATGTTCGAGCTAGTTCTTGATATAGAGTGATTATGGAACAACTTGGGTTGTTCCCAACATACAATCCTCACATGATTTGATGATTTATCTTAGTTAGATTGTATATATTATACTAATCCTAGTTCGTGACCCTCCTTGGTTGTTTTTACATCAAGAGAAGTGGTGAACATTCAAGGGGTTCCTAAATGGAAGCTTGTCTTCCTACCCCATACATGACATCTATGAACAACTTGAGGTGCCTAAATGGAGATTTAATCTCCTACCTCCTACTTGAATCATTGGACCTAATAATATACTAACCTAATTATTATTTACATATACTTATTCGGACCTTTGATAATAAACTTGTGTTTATATATTGAAGTAGTAGAATACCATCTAAGACCTAGAACTTTAAGTATGATTCTAATGGGCATACCACCCATGAAAACATTATAACCTCCTTGGTTACATAGTGTCATACGTGAGTTACTAAGTCAAGGATGATTATTTTCATATCATGATACTTTATGTTATATTTACAATCCGAATCTTTAATCTTCCGTTGAACGCCAAACTCACACACCTATGTTTCCTCGTGTAGAAGGACTAGGTGCTCCAAAATAATCCATCCTCCAACTCACTCGCGGAATTTCAAGTAGAAGACTTGCAACCACCGTGAGTATACTCGTATTCCCCTTTTTACTTTTACCACTTTTGGGGTGTAACATGTTTACTTATCAAAAACTTACACATGAACATTTTGCTTAAACACAAAATAATACATTATATATGAATACTTTGATACATCTTGATGCTTGTTAATACTCATATTCCCAAAAATGGAAACTTATCATCAAGACAGGGGTGATTCCCTAACCTTGATGATTAGCTCCGCTCACTTTACAACTTCACCAATGAGCTTGGGGTGACACCCTTACCTCAGAGGTAGTTACCAACTTTTCTTCGTTCTCAATGAAATTTTATGATTAAACGTCCCTTTTCAAAAAATTTGGAATTTATTTCACGTGCATGCTAATATGTTATATTGGATTCGTGTTACTTGGGTGAAACTTTATGTGATAAACTTGTCATTAACTTCGTAAGAAGCCACACCTTAACATACACGATGGGTTGACCTGTGTATTCACATGCCAGGGATACGTTAATCTTGTTAACTAAGTATGTCATGTGGATTGTTCTAAATTTTTATGCAAATACGTTAATCTTAGATTTCGAGGACGAAATCTCCTAAAGTAGGGGAGACTGTAACATCTGCCCATTTTAGAGCTATAGGATTAACGACCCGCCCCTTTATCTCGGTAATGTCATGAGCATATTGCGTTTTCTTGGTTTGACATGTTAGACACATACCATGTTTTTATGTTTATCTTGAATCACATGCTTGCTATAAGGAATTGTTCAAAACTTATCTTTTGCTATGTACGTACCAAACTTGTATACTCGCCATTGCTTTTGCATTGAATTGTATTTTAAACATGTTACAGGTTGATGATGACGATGATATGAAAAGAAGTAGCATTGATGCCTAGATACACATATAGACGTTTAGGTTTAATATGTTGTATCAATTTTGATTATGTTGTTCGTATTTCTTTTGAACTTGTTGTTATTTGAGATTATGTAATGTTGACAATTTGAAGTTATGGAATGAAATGGGAATTATTTAAATATTGTCACAAATAGCGTTATGATGTCTCTAGCAATCTTCACACTTCGTCTCATCCCGATGTTTCCGCCATTGGTTGGGGTGTGACACTTAGGGTATTTTAAGGTATTTTAGCGTATTTTACCTTATTTTAGCGTATTTAATTGTACTTTGACGTATTTTACCGTATTTTCGAAAATTTTAGCGTACTTTAGAGCATTATATCGTATTTTACCGTATTTTTGAACATTTTAGCGTACTTTAGAGCATTATATCGATAGTGAAGTACCTGGGGACTACGACCAACAAGTACAGAGAATAGAGCATTATAGCGCATTTTCTAATATTTTACCGTATTTTCGTATTACAAATTAATCAATATAATGCATTGATTCGACAATAAATAAATGGAATACATTATACAAATAAATTATTCTTTAAAATTACAAATCAATCAATAACAAGCAATGTAGGGTCAATGTTAGGCTTCATTAGCATATCATACCACGCTATCCGTTCCGTGTAGTTTTCCGTCCAACGTAAAGCTTCTTGGCACGCGCGTCTACTCCACGTAAGGTTCGGTGGCGGCATTGGATAGTCCCCTTCAAGTCTGACGTGGATGAAATGACTACTATTAACAAATAACAGTGAAACGAACTGATGGGGGTCACGTGCGTACTCTGGATCATATAAGGGAAATACAGTAGAACAACCTTGGATGTCTAATATGTGAACAATCACACCAAACCTATTGGCAAGAAGGAGTGCTGCTTGAGGCATCTCCATCCAATGTTCCCTGGGTGCCATTCCAACCGCGGTAAAATCTATTCTCTGTACTTGTTGGTCGTAGTCCCCTGGTACTTCACTATCGAAGATGTACTTCCACATTTCTTTGTTCGGACCCGTCAGTTCTTCAAGTAGTTGGTTTCGAATATACCCAAAGTAATCTTGTTCAAATCCTAAACCCACAGCCGCCGCCCGAAACCCACAATGTCCATCCGGCCTGGCATATTTTATTCTTGAAATGTAGGGGTGGAACACTTTTGGAATTTGTTTTTTTTTGTATCTGTGCGCATATTCAAGCATTCCCTCATCAGTGATTAACGGAAAGGCATTGCCCTTGCCAGGCTCTTCTTCACATGAAGATGTTGAACGACCGCGTTGATTTAATGACCTTTTAGACTTTAGAGACATTGCAGACGTAGACGGTATTAGGGAATCTTGCGATGGTACATAAGAGCTATGTCGAGGAGGGTCACACCTACTTTGTTGTCTGGGAGGCCCAACTGAGCTATCTCTAGAAGCTTGCTCTTTTCTTTGTTGTTGGACGTTGGAAGTTGGCCGCCTGCGAGTGTTTTCTTGTACGACAGGCGGTTTTTTGTCGCTCATATATGGGTTTACCACCGCTATGATCTTCGATAAGACGCTTTTCCTCACTTGCGGGGGTTGGGTAGACAATTTTTGTTTCACATATTCTAATTGTTTGTCTACATCAACATCTTCCTCACCAAAATTTGATGGGTTCAAGACAAGTTTTCTCCATAAAATGTCTATATCTTCGAGCTGAATGACGCAGTCTGCAAAACAAAAAAAGGGGCATTAGACAATCATATTAAATTAAGACAACAAAACATTTTTTATAAGTCTTTAAGTACCTGTATTCTGCAATCTCTCCAGGCGACAGGCACATAACAACCCGGCACCCGAGTACAGCTGGCAGCCACATGTTGATCCGAATGACCGCAACGTGTCTATTCTCCGTGTTAGCTCGTTTTCCAATAGGTTAAGAGCATGGATGGAAACTTTAAGAAGTAGGTTGCAAAACATAGGAATCTGAAGGCGGCCGTTCATTCGCTTGGTGTGGCTTTCTTCCAAGGATTTCTTTATTTGCGCATATTGCTTTAGTACCAAGTTGTCCACCTTTTTCACCAGCGATTCCAGACTGCATCTCGGTGTAGTAAGTTGTTTCTTTAATGCAGCATGTGCGCCTTCAGCTCTGTTTGTTGTAGTTTGAAAGAATGTAAGGGTTTGATTGGTCCATGCAGATACGAACAATTGTCTGGAGGTGCTTAACCAGTTATTCCATAGGTAATTAAAAACATCTGAAAAAAAATAAACATATTCAAATTATATATCAATTTGTATGAATGTATTTACTTAGAGAGAACATATATGTACGTTGTTGATTGACAAGGTGTCTCTGAAGGTTGAGGACGTAATATTTGTATAACTCTTCGGTAGCGGAATTACACACTGTTTTCCACTTATTTATAAAGGCATCCCAATCTTGCCCATTAAACGAACCCTTGCAGTGCTTCACAATATTTTGTAAGATGTGGAACCTGCAGAGATATCTGTGTGCGCCAGGGAATATTTTTCTACACGCGTTTATCAGTGCCTGGTCCCTGTCCGTTAGAATTACACGCGGCTACATGCACTCGTGCAGCATAAACCTGACCCTCTCCAAGACCCAGACGTACGTTGCCTCCTGCTCGTTTGAAAGAAATGCATGCGCAACACAGAAGGTGTGGTTTGTCGACGTCATACCCACAACTTGCAAAAATGGAAGATTGTACATGTTAGTCTTGTAGGTAGTGTTGATCATAAGCACATGCGGGAATGCCCTCCACATTTCAAAGGACTTATTGTGACAGAAAAATACATGTTGAACGACGTTGGTGGAAGGTTCCGCTTGTATGTAATAGGTCATCTTTTTTTCTTGGAGGATTTGTTCTAGTCGCTGCATGGGAGACGGGTTTTTCTCGAACTTCGCGGCCCTAATATTTTGGCGAGCGTTGTGTATGTCTTTCGGAACACATTTGTTCTCAGGGTTCTGTTCGGTTACGGCCTTCCAGATTGTATGGGGCTGTATGTCTTGATCTGTTAGCTCTTGCACCAGCCTAAACTCATTAGGAGTAAGCCTCCTGGCATACGCGTAACCCTTCAGATGTTCAGCAGGGCCGTGGTTGTGCACCTCGTTAAAATTTTTGTTCAGATAATCTATCCGCCAAGCCCGACGACTTTGGTCGAGACGACCTATCACCATAAAAGGGCACACGCATTTTTTGCTGCCAGTTTTCCTAACCGTGACCTTACTCCCATGCTCGCCGCTACGACAACAATGGAGCCACACCCGGTTATCCTTGGACCGTATGGTAACAATTATGTATCCGTTGGCCAAACCCCTTCGTTTTACCCAACTTTCCAAATCATCGCGGGATAAAAAATCCTAAAAATATAACAAGTAATTTAAAAAAAATATAACAATTTTGAATGTAACTTTTTTAAAAATTCTTAGAAAAATATAACAATTTTAATTAATTTTATAAAAACATAACATTTTAATTAATTTTATAAAAATATTACATTTTTTAATTAATTTTTTATCCTATTTACAAAATATAACAATTTTGAATGTATTTTTTCTTTACAATTTTTTATTATTGTGCAAATTATTATTGTTTTTTATTGCGGTGAACGTGCGAATTGTGCATCGGTTTTGAAATGAACGAGGTAACAAGTATTAAAACACATAAAAATTGAGATAAAGTAAAAGATAGGCTTGATAAAACATCGGATTGTTTCGGGTTTTGAAACTTCGACTATTCCAAAGTGAATCGAAAGTCCTTTCAAATTAGGGAAACGTGCTTTGGCCTATAGGTAAAATACTCTCGTCGAGAAGCGATTAACGGTACTTTACCCTTCCAGTTACTACACGTCCCTAATCGATTGAAAAATCGAAACTTTGGCAGGATTGAAAATCGAGGAACGGGGCTAGTCGACAAGATGCGGGTTTCACCCCTAACTTGAAGATTTCGCACCATAAGTGTGGTTGGTATTCGTCGGGTCAAGAAAGTTAATTCCGTCACTTTGACGATGGTCCACTAGAGTTTGAATTGGAAACTTACCGTCAAGATGTGGATCTCACTCCTAACTTGATGGCGTAATTTCGTGCAAAATTGAATAAGCAGACTGAGAGTCATTCACCAAATTATGGGTTTCACGCCTATTTTGGTGAAATCATCTCGTTTGTATAATACGAGTGTCTTCAACTCTTCAATGAATATTTTAATTAATATTTAAAAAAATATTTTAATGTATTTTTTTTATAATATTTAAAAAAAATATAACAGGTTTAATTAATTTTATAAAAATATTTCATATATATAACATTTATTAATTAATTTTTATCCTATTTGAAAAATATAACAATTTTAATGTATTTTGTATTAACAATTGTATAATGATTTAACAGAAAAAAAATATAACATTTAACAAAAATATATATCGTTCGTACCTGATCAGTTTTGTACGAAACTTCAGGGTAAGCGGGTGTCTCATCACCCAATGACTCTTGCATGGGTGGATCGTCACCCAATGACTCTTGCACGTAAGAAGGGTGACTAAGGTCTCCTTGTACTCCCGAGGGACCACTAACGAAAACGTTATTGGCATATTCTTCCTGTCCGTACGAGGGAACGTAACCGGGTTCATAAAACGGAGACCTATAACCTTGATCATGGCTACAAGCGTTCAAATCTGGTAGCAACGGTTGGCGGGGCATAGCAGACTAAAAAAAACCAACGGTTAAAAGGTAATGGTAAGTTTAACGCCGAATAGAAAAAAATAAATATATATACTTACCTCGTTGAGGTCTGGCAACGACGATTCATTATGACGGGGTCGATAGCCGGACACGACCTTGTGTGCGTGATCATCATTTCCACCTAAATCGTAAGAATCAGGAACATTAGACCCCGCCTAATACAAACGGTGTGCTAAGTATTTCATAAACACAAAAAAAAAAAAACAGAATAAGTTAAAAAAATGATATACCACACTGCTATCCGAAATAAACGTGCTCGTGTCCGCCTCAGACGGCTCACCGAAAACATAGTTGTACCAAGACATGTTTGTTAGTGAATGTGAATATATAACGAAGACGATATATATATACCGTCTTCTTCGTCGTTTAAATAGGGGAAGAAGAATTCAAATTCAGAAAAGAATACGAGTCGTATAGCCCTATACGATGCGTATAGGGCATACGTCAATCACTTTACGTCACTCAACAGTGACAGAAAGCTGGTCGTCCTTTCTAAAAAAGTAATACGCATCGTATAGGCCTATACGATGCGTATTAATTTAACCCCCGTGAGACAGTGTCAGCCTTTGACTGACACAGAATTAATTAAGCAACTCAATACGCATCGTATAGGTCTATACGATGCGTATTGAGGGTGTCAATTTAATAAGCCAAGGTGTGCCAATAATACAACCCATAATTACAGTCTCCTGTTTGATTATAAAAGTGTATCATATTCTTTATCCATTATCTATGTTGCTTAAATAATGCATAAAATAAGTTATTTATTTATTTCATTTCATAAAAACCTTATCTTTGTAACAACACATACATTATCGTATTCCAATAATGTCACACCCCCAAAATCCACCATGCGGGGTATCACCGCTTGGAGGCGTGACATGACCAGGATCGAGCCACCAATCATACTGAACAACGTACTTAAGTAAATAAAGACAACCACAATACGATTGATGACCAAAAGCTAGCTAACCAAGTTTTTAATTTAGACAGCGGAAGCATAAACGTAAGGTTCAAAACATAAGTTCGCAGTTCATAAGTTTAAAGTCCAACACATAGGTTTAATAAGTTCATAATGTTTTAAACATTAAACACTGGACATAACCGTCCGCACACCACAACGACTCCTTCCTCGTGCAAGCTCCAAATGTTTAGCGACCTGTAAGGCATGTAACAACGAGTCAACAACAAAGTTGAGTGAGTTCACGTTTGGTTGTTTAGTTATAGCATTCGTTTCGTAAATCATATGTTCGTTTTGTAAACCATGTATCGTATAAGTTTGCATCGCGGTCTTTCTGACATGTTTGCGAAGATTAGTGGGGGTTTCCCATGTGTTACTAGACCACGCGTATCGACTGCTACGAAAAAGTAAGAGGTGCCCTAAGTCAATGTCTATCAGCATTGACCCTTTGCCCATAGTCCATTAGTACACGCCCGTCCGACTGGCACGGTGTGAGGTTTGTTAAACCTAATAGCGCTATTAACTAATGACCCGCTCGCCATAGGCCTCGGCGATTAAGTCGATAATTGAGGGACTTAAAGTGATAGAGTTGATGGTCTTATGATCGTGTACGTAGGTTTTACGTACGTGCCCTTCAATCCGAGGACAGTAGTAAGTATGAGTGTACGTAGGTTTTACGTACGTGCCCTTCATTCCGAGGACAGTAAAAAGTAGTTTAATAGTAATGACAGTATAAGTAGTTATTCAATCCCATTCCCAAACCCCTGGGAATCCCATGCCTTAGAAAAAAAGTGTGAACTCACCTCGGTTTGCTCGGTTAGGTTCTCAAATATAGTTAACAGTCAAGGTCGGTCAATCACGTCCTAATAAGGTACGGATAACAATCAGTTTCTCATGCATAACACGTATCCTACGTATGGTTTATTTGCACATTACTTCGTCCACATAACAGGTACACACTTTAACGATTTATGCCCATATAAACTTCCCATCCATTCCCCACTCATAAACAGACATACGATATTGCACGTAACACATATAACATGTTAGATCATTCACCGATAGCATACTCGACATTTAAACACGCAAGTCACAACTTATGTCAATTCAGCATTTATATTCGAAACCGGCTGTTTTCGGACATTTAAATAAAATAGTTAAATTATTCCAAAAATTCCCAAATTTTTGCAGGATGTCTTAAACGTTCCATATTTTATTGTGTAAAAATATCGGGGTCCGTTTCATTACCAATATTTTATAGAAAATCGTCTACCGAACTGTGATCAGATTTGTTACATTCTGATCACAGTTTACGGAATAATTCGTCAAAAATTCCTCGTAAGTCCGTTTATCGAAATTCCAGTTCGAGGGTCACAAATACATCCGTGACCATCTTTGATAAAAGTTTCAGGGGCTGGTTCGGTTCAGGTTTTAAGTTGTGATCGAAAACGCACAGCCCAATTTTCTGCAGTAAAAATCAGCCTTAGCTGCTGTCACAAAAACAGATTTTTAAAATAGTAACCGACCTCAGAAAAATACGATTCCAGCGCCATTTTCTTTGTTTTTCGAAAAGACACGATTTTGGCTTTTGAAATTCCGTTTTTCGAGTTTTTAAGGTCCGTTTACAGCCTGTTGAAGGCGGCTGTAAAAATGCATCAGCATGTTATTTTTAAGTTTAAACATTACTAAATCGCATCAACGAGTGTCCGAACAATGGATTTAGCAAGAAAACAACTTTTAAACATCAAGTATGATTTAACCAACCCTCAAACCCACAAGTTCATAATTCAGTCACAAGTAAACTTTTATGTAGCTTATATGTTCATAACACATGTTTCATATTTTCTAGTATTCTTGTATCTAGTAATTTAAACCACAAAACATCATACTACATATCATAATTTTCGAACAAGGTGAAATCAAGTGTAAGGAAACTTACTACTAGCCTCTAGCTAGGGAAGAATCAAATGAAGAAAGTGATGAGAAAATGATGGTGAGAAGGACTAGAACAAGCTCCTATGAAGTTCCTTCAAGTTGCACCTTCCATGGATAGAAACTAAGCTTTGAATGGACAATGTAATGAAGAAGATGATGATGTTTAAGGTGGTGATGGGGTGTTCGGTTTTGGGCAGCCGATCAAGAGGGAGAGAGAGTGAAGATGGAGTGTGAAATCTAGTGAAGTGATAAGCTAATCCAAGGCCATCCTTATAACATCACCTCCACATATCTTAGCAACTTCAACAAGCAACATCAACTTAAAATAATAAGATTAAATCATGTTAGGGGATTTGGAGTATGGGGGTGGGTCCCCTTGAGGCTGATTTCGGTTGGGGGGGGGGGGGGTATCATTGCAAAAATTGTAACTAGAATGTAAGTGTAGTTAGATGTAAGAGAGGTGATGATATAAGGGTAGTTTGTTTATTTTTAGCGGGTATTATGGCATACGGGGATCATGACTAGCCATAAATAATAAAATAAAGTCCATGACAAAAATTTAGTGTTCCGGGTAATGTCCGGTTGTACGGTCGGATACTGTTCCGTTAAAGTGTTTAATTGTACCGTAAAGTGTCTTATTTATATATTTTTGTAACGCAATTTATTCCTAACACATAGGAAAACATACCGGACTTTTTAGTAACTTTTCTGTATACTATTAGTATGCTAACACGCACATATAAGTATAACACAGAAATCAGAGAGCAGTTAAATGATTCAGCACAGTCATCAAACACTTTAATTATCATTTAATAAATTGCACGGATTACATGTAATTTTCGAGGGTTGTCACATTCTCCCCCTGTTAAGAGAATTTCGTCCCGAAATTTAGCGCGTCGTTACTGAGGAAGCTAGTTAAGTTGCGTTGTTTTCCTGATTTTCCTGGGGTGTCACATCATCCCCCCGTTGATTTGGAATTTCGTCCCGAAATTCTGCAGTAGCTTCAGCCTCAGTAGTGGTTGCGTTTTTCTTAAACAGTTGGGGATACTTGAGTTTCATTTGGTCTTCTCGTTCCCAGGTATACTCTGGGCCACGACGAGCATTCCAACGAACTCGGACCAGAGGTATCCTGGTATGCTTGAGGATCTTAACATCTTGATCCGTAATCTCTACTGGTTCCTCGACGAATCGCAGCTGTTCGTCGATAGTGAGTTCCTTCAGAGGAACTATGAGGGTCTCATCTGACAGACACTTCTTCAGATTCGACACATGGAAAACATTGTGAACTCCGCTGAGTTCTTCAGGTAGATCCAACCTGTAGGCGACTTTGCCAATTTTCTCAATGACTTCGAATGGTCCGACATAACGCGGATTGAGTTTGCCTCGTTTGCCAAAGCAGACTACACCTTTCCAAGGTGAGACTTTGAGTAGCACTCGATCCCCAACCTGGAGCTCGAGTGGTTTTCTTCCCTTATCAGCATAGCTTTTCTGACGGTCATGAGATGCCGCCATTCGCTGTCGTATCTGAGCAATTTTCTCGGTGGTATCTACCACAAGTTCTGGGCCAGTGATTTGACTGTCACCAACTTCTGCCCAACAGATAGGTGATCGGCATTTGCGTCCGTACAATGCCTCAAACGGAGCGGCTTGGATGCTGGTGTGGTAGCTGTTGTTGTACGAAAACTCCACTAGCGGGAGGTGCCTTTCCCAGCCATTACCAAAATCGATTACACATGCCCTAAGCATGTCTTCAAGGGTTTGGATGGTGCGTTCAGATTGCCCATCCGTCTGCGGGTGATAAGCGGTGCTCATATCTAAACGTGAGCCAAAGGACTTGTGCATTGCTTGCCACAGTTCAGAAGTAAAGCGTGCATCACGATCAGATATAATAGAGGTTGGCACTCCGTGCCTTGATACCACTTCCTTTAGGTAAATGTCTGCAAGAGTAGAAAACTTATCCGTTTCTTTGATAGCCAGAAAATGTGCAGACTTGGTTAGTCGATCTACAATCACCCAAATGGTATCGTTTCCGCGTTGGGATCTGGGCAGGCCGGTCACGAAATCCATGGAAATTTGCTCCCATTTCCATTTCGGGATCTCCGGTTGTTGAAGTAAGCCTGATGGTTTCTGATATTCAGACTTGACTCTCGCACAAGTCAAGCACTTGCTGACGTAGGTTGCTATGTGGGCTCTCATGCCAGGCCACCAGTATGTGGTCTTTAAGTCGTGGTACATCTTATCCGAACCAGGATGTACTGAATAACGAGACTTATGTGCTTCATCCATCACAAGCTCGCGTAAGTTGCCATAGAGTGGAACCCAAATACGCCCTGTTACATAGTAGGCGCCGTCTTCCTTTTGTTCTAGCCGTTGCCTCGATCCTCGTAGGGATTCAGCCCTGATGTTTTCTGCTTTCAATGCTTCGACCTGAGCATCGCGAATCTGAGCGGGAAGGTTAGATTGGATGGTAAGTTGTAGAGCACGTACACGCCTAGGTATGGTATCCTTTCGACTGAGGGCGTCGGCCACAACATTGGCCTTGCCCGGATGATACTTGATTGCGCATTCATAATCGTTCAAGAGCTCGACCCATCGGTGTTGACGCATGTTCAACTCCTTTTGCTTGAAGATATGCTCGAGACTCATGTGATCGGTGTAAATGGTGCACTTGGTACCGTACAGGTAATGTCTCCATATCTTAAGCGCGAATACAACTGCTCCCAGCTCCAGATCGTGAGTAGTGTAGTTTCTTTCGTGAACTTTAAGTTGGCGCGATGCGTAGGCAATGACCTTGTCACGTTGCATCAATACGCAACCAAGTCCTTGGATGGAAGCGTCGCAATAAACCACGAAATCATCGGTGCCTTCGGGCAATGAGAGGATAGGCGCGCTACAAAGTCTATCCTTTAGATGTTGAAATGCGGACTCTTGTGCATCACCCCAACGATAGGTGACACCCTTCTGAGTCAGTGAAGTGAGAGGTTGCGCAATCTTGGAGAAATCTTTGATAAACCTTCTGTAATATCCTGCCAAACCCAAGAATTGGCGGATTTCTGTTGGTGTGCGGGGTGCAGGCCAGTTCTTGATTGAGTCAACCTTGGATGGATCAACATGAATCCCATCCTTGTTTACCACATGGCCTAGAAAGTGGACTTCGCGAAGCCAGAAGTCACATTTTGAAAACTTGGCATACAATTGCTCTTTTCGAAGAAGTTCCAACATAAGTCGTAGATGCTGCTCGTGTTCCTCCTGACTCTTAGAATAGATCAGGATATCGTCGATGAACACAATAACGAACTTATCCAGGTAAGGCTTGCACACTCGGTTCATGAGATCCATGAAGACTGCTGGTGCATTCGTCAGCCCGAATGACATAACCAGAAACTCGTAATGGCCGTAACGAGTTCTGAATGCTGTTTTGGAGAGGTCCTCATCTCGGACTCTCAGCTGATGGTATCCCGATCTCAAGTTAATCTTGGAGTAATAGCTCGACCCTTGCAACTGGTCGAACAAGTCGTCAATACGTGGAAGAGGATAACGATTCTTCACAGTCACCTTGTTAAGCTCGCGATAGTCAATACACATTCTGAAAGTACCATCTTTCTTCTTCACGAATAGTACTGGAGCTCCCCAGGGCGAAGAGCTAGGACGTATAAAACCCTTTTCCAAGAGTTCTTGTAGTTGCGTAGACAGTTCTTCAAGTTCTGATGGAGCTAGACGATAAGGCGCTCGAGCTATGGGCGCTGCTCCAGGAGCTAGCTCGATTTGAAATTCAACTTGGCGGTGAGGCGGAAGACCAGGTAATTCCTCAGGAAATACCTCAGGAAAATCGCGTACAACAGGCATGTCTTCAATTCTCTTCTCTTTTTGGATGTGTCAGTGACGAGCGCTAGAATGGCAGTGTGGCCCTTTCGTAGACATTTATGGGCCTTAAGGAAAGAGATGATGCGTTCGACAGCACCACTCTTGTCGCCACGAATCACAAGAGGTTCTTCACCAGAACGAGGAATGCGGATAATTTTCTCCTTGCAAACAATCTCCGCTTGATGATGAGATAGCCAATCCATACCAATAACAACGTCGAAACTACCAAGTGTGATAGGAACAAGATCGATAGGGAAAGTCTGACCAGCTAAGACGAGGCTACAACCTTTAACTACATGTGTGGCTTCAAGACTTTTACCATTTGCTAGCTCTACCGCGTGTTTGGTGTTCAAAAGTGTTGGGGTACGTTTAAGCATTTGACTAACTTTTAGAGACACATAACTGGTATCGGCACCCGAATCAAATAAGACAGTGACAAAGAAATCATCCAGAAGAAACTTACCCATCACAACGTTGGGATCGTTCCTTGCGTCACCCTGACCAATCACGAAAGCACGACCCCTTGCTCCATTACCATTGTTGTTACCCCCGTTGTTGCCTCCATTGTTATTCCCGTTTCCCTGGTTGTTGTTGTTGTTTTGATTCTGGTTAAGTTGGGGACAGTTCTTCTTAAAGTGGCCTTCAGCGCCACACTGAAAGCATCCTTTATTTCCCTGCTGATGCTGCTGCTGGTGGTTCTGTGGGGCTTGTTGTTGTTGGCGATTCTGATTCGCAGGACGCGGGCTCCTGCAATCCCTAGCTTCATGACCCAACTTATGACATCTCTGACAACGACCTTTGTTGCACTGACCACTATGGTGTCTGTTACATTTGTTGCACTTTGGGTGGTTTCCTCGATACCCACCCTGTCCTTGATTACCGGAGGATTGCTGACCCGGACTCTGGTAGTCGTCAGTCCTTCGCTGCTGAGACTGACCCGAAGCAGAACCCTTACTGGAGTTTCCATCCCATTTTCGCTTGTTGTCGGTAAGTACATCAGAAGTAGTTGTGGCACTGATACGTTTGGGTAGCCTGTTTTGCTCCACCGCCTGGTCGGTGAGACGATGAGCCAACTTGATAATTTGCTGAATGGTACCCAGATTGGCTGAAGTCACGTGACTTTGAATCTCTGGTACAAGGCCATTGAGGTACATCTCGATTTGTTTGATGGGAGGGTCCACCATAGTTGGACACAGGATGGCCAGTTCGTTTGACCTCTTAGTATACGCTTCAATCTCAGACCCCGTCATCTTTAGATGGTAAAATTCCACTTCTAGCTTGTGGATGTCATCCCGACTACAGTACTCCTCCTTGATCAGCTCTTTAAAACCATTCCAGGGTGTGGCATTAGCAACTGCCAGTCCTAGTAGTTGAACTTGCGCCTTCCACCAGGTTAACGCAGCTCCTTCAAGTGTTCCGGTAGCATATTTCACCCTACGGTCTTCGGGGCATTCGCACATTTTGAAAACTGACTCAAGCTTTTCAAACCAGTGAAGAAGGCCCACTGCTCCTTCGGTGCCACTGAAAGTGGTAGGTCGGCAGTCCATGAAAGTCTTGAACGTGCACACAGGAGGCTGAGCATGTTGACCTCCTGCAGGAACAGCTGCGAGTGCCTCAGCAACTCGTTCGTTGATCAAAGCCGTTAGCTGGGCTTGAGTTAGGTTCAAACGTCCACCCATGATCTTCACAACGAAATAACGTAGGTGAGAAAAGTGTCGCGAAAGTGCGTAAGTGTGGGACGATAGTAGAGAGTAAGCACACAAGGTTCAAATAGCAATTACCACATTATATAGTGCACAGTGAGAACTATCTAACCGACAATATAACATAAATCATACCACTTATGGTGTCGAGTCTTGCACGTGGAGCGAAGCGTCGTTGTGTATCGTTGAGCACTGTACAGGTTATAGTCTGGTTTTATCAAAAAGCTTTTCCCTTTTTAAAACCAAGTTCACTATAACCAATGGCTCTGATACCAATCTGTCACACCCCCAAAATCCACCATGCGGGGTATCACCGCTTGGAGGCGTGACATCACCAGGATCGAGCCACCAATCATACTGAACAACGTACTTAAGTAAATAAAGACAACCACAATACGATTGATGACCAAAAGCTAGCTAACCAAGTTTTTAATTTAGACAGCGGAAGCATAAACGTAAGGTTCAAAACATAAGTTCGCAGTTCATAAGTTTAAAGTCCAACACATAGGTTTAATAAGTTCATAATGTTTTAAACATTAAACACTGGACATAACCGTCCGCACACAACAACGACTCCTTCCTCGTGCAAGCTCCAAATGTTTAGCGACCTGTAAGGCATGTAACAACGAGTCAACAACAAAGTTGAGTGAGTTCACGTTTGGTTGTTTAGTTATAGCATTCGTTTCGTAAATCATATGTTCGTTTTGTAAACCATGTATCGTATAAGTTTGCATCGCGGTCTTTCTGACATGTTTGCGAAGATTAGTGGGGGTTTCCCATGTGTTACTAGACCACGCGTATCGACTGCTACGAAAATGTAAGAGGTGCCCTAAGTCAATGTCTATCAGCATTGACCCTTTGCCCATAGTCCATTAGTACACGCCCGTCCGACTGGCACGGTGTGAGGTTTGTTAAACCTAATAGCGCTATTAACTAATGACCCGCTCGCCATAGGCCTCGGCAATTAAGTCGATAATTGAGGGACTTAAAGTGATAGAGTTCTTATGATCGTGTACGTAGGTTTTACGTACGTGCCCTTCAATCCGAGGACAGTAGTAAGTATGAGTGTACGTAGGTTTTACGTATGTGCCCTTCATTCCGAGGACAGTAAAAAGTAGTTTAATAGTAATGACAGTATAAGTAGTTATTCAATCCCATTCCCAAACCCCTGGGAATCCCATGCCTTAGAAAAAAAGTGTGAACTCACCTCGGTTTGCTCGGTTAGGTTCTCAAATATAGTTAACAGTCAAGGTCGGTCAATCACGTCCTAATAAGGTACGGATAACAATCAGTTTCTCATGCATAACACGTATCCTACGTATGGTTTATTTGCACATTACTTCGTCCACATAACAGGTACACACTTTAACGATTTATGCCCATATAAACTTCCCATCCATTCCCCACTCATAAACAGACATACGATATTGCACGTAACACATATAACATGTTAGATCATTCACCGATAGCATACTCGACATTTAAACACGCAAGTCACAACTTATGTCAATTCAGCATTTATATTCGAAACCGGCTGTTTTCGGACATTTAAATAAAATAGTTAAATTATTCCAAAAATTCCCAAATTTTTGCAGGATGTCTTAAACGTTCCATATTTTATTGTGTAAAAATATCGGGGTCCGTTTCATTACCAATATTTTATAGAAAATCGTCTACCGAACTGTGATCAGATTTGTTACATTCTGATCACAGTTTACGGAATAATTCGTCAAAAATTCCTCGTAAGTCCGTTTATCGAAATTCCAGTTCGAGGGTCACAAATACATCCGTGACCATCTTTGATAAAAGTTTCAGGGGCTGGTTCGGTTCAGGTTTTAAGTTGTGATCGAAAACGCACAGCCCAATTTTCTGCAGTAAAAATCAGCCTTAGCTGCTGTCACAAAAACAGATTTTTAAAATAGTAACCGACCTCAGAAAAATACGATTCCAGCGCCATTTTCTTTGTTTTTCGAAAAGACACGATTTTGGCTTTTGAAATTCCGTTTTTCGAGTTTTTAAGGTCCGTTTACAGCCTGTTGAAGGCGGCTGTAAAAATGCATCAGCATGTTATTTTTAAGTTTAAACATTACTAAATCGCATCAACGAGTGTCCGAACAATGGATTTAGCAAGAAAACAACTTTTAAACATCAAGTATGATTTAACCAACCCTCAAACCCACAAGATTCCGCTTCATAATTCAGTCACAAGTAAACTTTTATGTAGCTTATATGTTCATAACACATGTTTCATATTTTCTAGTATTCTTGTAATCTAGTAATTTAAACCACAAAACATCATACTACATATCATAATTTTCGAACAAGGTGAAATCAAGTGTAAGGAAACTTACTACTAGCCTCTAGCTAGGGAAGAATCAAATGAAGAAAGTGATGAGAAAATGATTGTGAGAAGGACTAGAACAAGCTCCTATGAAGTTCCTTCAAGTTGCACCTTCCATGGATAGAAACTAAGCTTTGAATGGACAATGTAATGAAGAAGATGATGATGTTTAAAGTGGTGATGGGGTGTTCGGTTTTGGGCAGCCGATCAAGAGGGAGAGAGAGTGAAGATGGAGTGTGAAATCTAGTGAAGTGATAAGCTAATCCAAGGCCATCCTTATAACATCACCTCCACATATCTTAGCAACTTCAACAAGCAACATCAACTTAAAATAATAAGATTAAATCATGTTAGGGGATTTGGAGTATGGGGGTGGGTCCCCTTGAGGCTGATTTCGGTTGGGGGGGGGGGGGGGGTATCATTGCAAAAATTGTAACTAGAATGTAAGTGTAGTTAGATGTAAGAGAGGTGATGATATAAGGGTAGTTTGTTTATTTTTAGCGGGTGTTATGGCATACGGGGATCATGACTAGCTATAAATAATAAAATAAAGTCCATGACAAAAATTTAGTGTTCCGGGTAATGTCCGGTTGTACGGTCGGATACTGTTCCGTTAAAGTGTTTAATTGTACCGTAAAGTGTCTTATTTATATATTTTTGTAACGCAATTTATTCCTAACACATAGGAAAACATACCGGACTTTTTAGTAACTTTTCTGTATACTATTAGTATGCTAACACGCACATATAAGTATAACACAGAAATCAGAGAGCAGTTAAATGATTCAGCACAGTCATCAAACACTTTAATTATCATTTAATAAATTGCACGGATTACATGTAATTTTCGAGGGTTGTCACAAATAATATTTTTATTTTTCACTACACAAATATATCATTTATAACTCTCTTCTCACAATTTTAGAAAATAGGTCAAAAGGAGTTGAAAATGTATATAAATTTTTTATAACTATACATGTGTTTTGGTATATGCAGTACTACGATCGATATAAATTCATCCACGAGATGGTGAAAATAGATATGGAAATGATGAACTCATTCATGAGATGGTGAATATAGAAATATATAAGAGAGTAAGGAAATGTACAGAGAGAGAGAGAGAGATGAGAGATTAGATTTTAATACGTAGGCCGGACATTTTTTTTTTGAAACGTAAACTTCATTAAAACAACACCGAACCCGAAAACCGGGACGGCCAAAACAAAACAAAAACACTACATATTCACAGATTTACACCGATCCTTCCAATCTAACTTGCCCTTTCTGGCCCTATGTTTAAACCAAAAAAAACTAACCACCCTAACTTCGCTAAAGGCCTCGTCGACACTACACCTCTTGCCATAGAATCTTTGATTATTTCTGGCCTTCCATAACACCCAACAAGCGACGATCACAATGCCATGTAAAACATTTCTTTCCGAGGGCGACCTAACTCCCATCTTGTGAATTTCAAGCAAGTCCCTAAAAGAAAAGACGAAAAAGTTCGGGATCCGGCACCAAAAGCTAATCTTTTCCCATAAACCCAGAGCCAGCGGGCATGCAGTAAAAAGGTGGACCACAGAGTCGAAACCAACATTGCAGAAACTGCACAAATCGTCAATCACCACCACACCCCTCTTAGAGAGGGCTTCGACCGCCGGGATCCTATCCAAATCCGCTCGCCAAGCTAAGATATTACATTTTTGGGGAACCCGTTTACACCAATCCATAACGTACCGGTTGCTATAATCTCTCAATGAGTCGAGATGTTTTTTAACGGCAGCCGTCGAGAAACCCTCTGAGCCGAAACCCAGCCAACTCCACCTGTCAGGATTATTAGATAATCTGATCGAACCCAAAGCTGCACTTAAAATTTGCCATTCAGCCCTTTCATCATCAGAATCTGGATCGTGCTTCCATAACCATAAGCCATCCCCTTCAAGCCGATCACGCACACTACAAGTCTTAACTACCTCCAAGTGAAAAAGAGAAGGGAACTTACCTTTCAACGGAACATCAAATAACCAAGGATCAAGCCAAAACAATATGTTGCTTCCCAAACCCACCACTCCTTTAAACAGATTCCTGAGATGCTGATTATCGAACAAAGTCCGGACACTTTTAAGTTCACTTGTTAATAAGATAGAGCCCTTAGACTGAGCATGGGGCGTTAAAATGCCACGTCACTGCCATGAAACAACGGGGCTATAACTATCACGTTATGGTTTAACTAGTATTTAAATAAAATAAAAAAGAAAAGAAACAAATATATATATATATATATGTGTGTGTGTGTGTGTGTTTCTTTGAGTATGTCGCGACCTTTTCCAAGGCAAATCAAACTTTAGCACCCCTAGGCATTGTGCCAAGCGTTAAATCGCTGAGGTGAAAGGGGGCGTTAGACCACAACGGTTGGCCTTATATAGTCCACCGAGGTCGGTCATAGTTATAGACTTTATAACTCACAATTATAGCAATTATAATATTAAACAAAGAGAAAAATGTCTGGATAGTCCTGTGGTTTCTCTATTTTCATCTATAGTCCTTACACTTCTAAAATTACAGCTATAGTTTCCAATTTTTGCAAATTCGTTCTCAGATAGTCCCTAGCGAGGATAGGGGTTAGTTTTTGAAGTTAAGTGGATGTCAAATGACGAAAATACCTTTACTAATAAAAATATTATTAATTATTAGTAAAGGTATTTTAGTCATTTGACATCAATAATTAATGAGTAAATTACAAAAATCATCCTTTATGTATCCTACTTATTGCAAATTGTGTCATTTGTCTTTAATAAGTACAAAAACCATACTTGATGTTTGCAAACCATTGCACATTATGTCATTTAGCCCTAACACAGTTAGTTTTCATGGTTAAATTTGACTAAGTCAACCCCACATAAGGGTGTTTTGGTCATTTTATTCTAAATGCTAAAATAAATAATCATTAAAACAATAAATAAAATAATTTTAAAATTATATATGTAAATATACAGATCTGTCTTCTATCTCTTCTCTCTTCACACACACTTTCTCCCTCTAGAACTACCACCACCACCCCACCACCGCCACCACCCACCCCACTACCATCCACCTCTAATCTAACCAACACCATCAGGACCTCCACCGTCGCGGTGGTGGTTCTGAACCACCTGCAACATCCGACGAACGGATCTAAAATCGAGCCCCAACCAAGAGACGAACAGATATAGGAATCTGGGATCTGAAAGTGAAGGTGGTTAGGGTTGTAGACGACGAATGAAAGGGGGTTCTGTTGCGACGGGGGTGTTCGACTGTTCGGAGGTTGGGGTTGCAGACAATTTGAGGTGGAAGGGGTGGCGATTGATGGTTCAGATGGTGAATACTTTATCTTCAATGTTGTTTTCTCTCCTATGATGAACTTGGAGGCTCTAAATGCATTTGTTTTTTGGTTCTGATGTCAGATGGTGTATTTGAAACTGATGGGCATCTAAAATTTTCAAAAATATTTCTGATTTCACTATGGACCCTTTTGATGAAATCAATTGGTAAACTATTTGGTGCTTTTCTTCTCTTTGATCTTCAAACCAATCACTAACTTTTATTGCTTTAGTCTGTTATCAAAGTTATGGATTTGATAAAATCAATTGGGCTCTAAATGCATTTTAGAAGCTTCTAAAATCACAGGAGACTGCATTTTGTACTCATTCTGACGAGTAAATCAGGAGCTTCCTTTTTAAGGTGGTGATGTGTGATAGTGGTTGTGGGTGGTGATGGTCCGGTGGGGTGTGTGCATGTGGTGGCAGTGGTTCGGTGAGGTGTATGGCGGTGGTGGTCGGTCTGGCAATGGCAATTAGAGAGAGAGAGAGCTGGTGTGTGTTGTGTGAGAGAGAGGGGTGTTTATGTGAGTGTATGTATAGGTATTATAAATATATCTATATATATATATATATATAGGGGAAGGTTCATTTGAGAACAAATTTAATGTGAGAAGAAAAAGAAGAAAGGACATATTAGTAAAATGTTATTTCATTTATAACTCATATCATTAATTTTTCTCTCTTTACTTAATTAGTCAACTAATCATTAATTATCCTACATATCATCTACAAAACCTACACATATCAAAATTTTCCTACATATACCCTACACATTATAGAATTTTATCCTACACAGTCGAAATTTATCCTGCACACCTCGAAATATATCCTACACAACTCGTAATTTATCCTACACAACTAGTAATTTATTCTACACTTTAAATTAAGTTGTTTTTTTTAATTTGGAAAAAGTATATATTTTGAAAAGGAGTTACAAATTTAATTTAGCTAGTTATTAAAGGGGAATAATACAAATTAATGATTTATGTAAGTTTACCAATATACCCTTATATTAAAATTAACTACAAATATTAAATGAACTAAAATGAAACATTCTTATTGGTTGAAACTTCTTTTTTCTTCTTACAAAAAAATTCTTCTCATTTGAACCCTCCACTATATATATATATATATATATATATATATATATATATATATATATTTAATTATTTATTTTAGTATTTAGGGTAAAATGACCAAAACACCCTCATATGGGGTCAATTTTGTCATATTTAACCATAAAAACTAACTGTGTTAGGCTAATGGACATAATGTGCAAGGGTTTGTAAACATTGAGTACGGTTTTTGTACTTATTAAAGACAAAGGACACAGTTTACAATAAGTAGAATACATAAATGACGATTTTTGTAATTTACTCATAATTAATTTAGTAAAGGTATTTTAGTCATTTGACATACACTTAACACCAAAAACTAACCCTATCCATGCTAGAGACTATCCGAGAATGAATTTGCAAAAATTGAGGACTATAGTTGTAATTTTAGAAGTATAGGGAATACAGGTGAAAATAGAGAAAACTACAGGGACTATGCGGACATTTTTCTCTTAAAACAAATATAAATATACGCATGCAGTTTTTATATCGAACTATAGTTCATATATTTTATCAGCTTCACTAAATAACCGAGCAAAAGTTCACATTTCGGACAAAAGATGACATTAACTTTTGAGAACTTTTAATCCATTAGATTTTAAAAATAGAATAGGAAAAATTACACTTTTCGTCCTTTATGTTTGTAGCAGGTTGCAATGGATGACCTTTAACTTTAATAATTACAGTCACAGTCCTTTATTTGCAAAACTCATTACACCTTTCGTCCTTTAACACTAACCAGGTTAAAATTTTATGTTAAGTCAGAGCATGTGCACCTCATGTGAGGGCATTTATGTCATTTTACCCCTTGTCTATTTCAACTAGTTCTTCCTCTCCAACCAACCACCAAATCCAGCCACCACCAACCAACTGTCACTCACCCACCGCCAAACAATCACTATTCGATTCAAACAAAATCCAAACGAAAACAACAACTACTAGTTCTGATTTGTGTAAACTGAATTATAACATGATTCAAACAAGATGTAACCAAATCAGCTATGAAATCATAATACTGAAACAAAATCCAGATGAAAGCTGATGATTTTAACGAGTGAATTGAATTATAACCTGTGGATTGGTGAAATTAGGGCACCCAATACCAACCTACTACCAAGTTTTCATCGCGTATAAATTGCTCTTCGCCACTATCCGGTAACCCAATGAACATCCGAAAGTCCTATTACGATTCTGATGCATAACTGACCTTGAATTAGTATATATACGACTCCTCTGACCCTTCTCCAAGTGGTCTCAACTCAATTTACATCCAAATTCTTCTCTGCAATTCACCCAAGCTTCGCCGGAAAAGAAACAACTCCGGTTAACTTTTCAAATTCGTTCTTGCCGAGCTCTGAGGTAGGCTTATTTATATGCAATTTGTTCTTGTCATCCTACTTGACAAAAGCCCTAACTTAATTTCAAGCAATAACATCACATATACGCTTAATTTTGAATTCAGGAAGCTAGGGCTTGTGAAATGTTAAAGAGAGGGTGATGAAGGACGATCTTGAACGTGTTGTTGATGAGGTCATCGGACATTTGTGAAATGTTGAAGAAATTGGCGAAGACTGAGTTAATGGTTGGTGGGTTTTCATGGCTGAGGTTGAGGGCGGCGATGAGGAGGACATATGGCGAAGCGACGACGTTTTGGAGGAGGTTGGAGAACTTGCTGTTGTTGTAGTGGGAGAGGATTAGGGTTTTGAGTTGGGGTTTTGTGAGGGGGTGTGGTGGAGATACAGTGGTGGGTGATGGAGATACGTAGAGAGGGAGAGAAAGTGTAAAGGGGAGAGAGAGAATGTACAGGAGATGAAGATGATAGTTTAGATTTATAAGTTTTTAAATTTAAATTTTGAGATTCTTTTTTTTATATTAAATGACTGTTTTGCCCTCACATAGGTTGTACATGACCTCATTTAACTGAAAGTTTTAACCAGGTTAAGGTCAAAGGACCTAAGGTGTAACATGTTTTGCAAATAAAGGACTGTGACTGTAATTATTAAAGTTAAAGGTCATCCATTGCAACCTGTTACAAACATAAAGGACGAAAAGTGTAATTTTTCCAATAGAATAAGTACAATAATTTCATTCTAAAAGGTGTATAAATTAGGCTCAAACTATCCACACACCTTATCTGCCTATTTGCACACCCTTTGTCTCGTATATGTCTCGTATAGGCCAATACGGGGCGTATAGGGTTACATCAAACTCAGTGTCTGACTCATGTCAGTTCTGGTTTGGGTGCTCCTATATGCCTCGTATAGGACCCCTCGTATAGGTCTCGTATATGACTCATGCCCCATATATGCAACGTATAGGCCTATATGGGCGTATATAAGGTTTTTTTTAACAAACATTTTATAAAATATTAATCGTTTTAGCAAACTTTTATACAAAAATAAGTTTTCTATTTTAAATAAATATAAATAACAAGTACATGATATGATACAACACCTGTATAGGCCTATACGATACCTAAACCACATCTATAGTCCCATATGAGATCTATACTACACCTACATGCCTATACGAGTTATTATAATTAATATGAGTTTTTTATAATTAATATTAGAGTTATTATAATTAATATGAGTTTTTTTATAATTAATGTTAGTGTTATTGATATTAATATGAGTTTTTTTATAATTAATATTAGTGCTATTATAATTAATATGAGTTCTTTATAATTAATATTAGTGTTATTGATATTAATATGAGTTTTTTTATAATTCATATTAGTGTTATGGATATTAAAAAGAGAGAACAAAAAAAATTAAAAATATATGTCGCATATAGGGCTAGACTGGGCGTATAGTGTGGTCCAAATGACCATTATAGCCCTGTTTTGCCCTCAGTCTAGGCCTAACTCCGGGCTAAAATGGTAATTTGCATTATATACATACGCCTCTATACTAGGCATATAAGGGAGGCAAAAAAGATCAATTTACCCCAGTCTAGGCCTAACTCAGGGGTAAAATGGTCTTTTTCGTCTAGACGCCCCATATAGGCCTATACGGGCATATAAGACAAAATATGACATAATCAGAGATTCTCTTGGAAATTGAAAAAGGTTATACGCGACGTATAGACCTATACGAGGCGTATACGAGGGTATATAAATAGGGACTAGGGTGTGTGAATATGTAGACCCATAAATTATGAGTTAAAAGAGTGTTCCTTCATGAAATCAAACATGAGCATTCATCACTGGTGGTTCTGTTTTCTGACATACAATACAAGGTACAATAAAAAGTTTAAAACAACTTTTTATGGCACCCATGCATCAATGTGTTTTCATGTTGTCCACTAGGTATTCCTTAGGATTGTTCCCAAAGCCACAGGACAAATAGTACTACTTCTAACCACATGTCAACCAAAAAAATTGTATATGAACAAAGGCACACTTGACTTCTGCCAGGTGGTGAAACCTGACATGTAGCTTGAGTAGTCAAGGTACAACAATTCAAGCATATGTTACTACCTACACATGCTTCCATGGTAGATATGAGTTTTTTTTACTACTACCTAACCAAAGTGCAAAGATTATAGCTATTCATTGGATAATCTGATGAGATCAAAACAATCTAAGAGAATTGTGTGCAACAATATGTGAACCTAATGCCTCTAATGATATGAACCATGAGCTTCAATTCCTACAAGTGTTTTATATACCTTCAGCTTCTAAAGTGATAATGGGGTGGTATGTCACCCGAACTTCGAATGGACGGATTGTAGTGATGGAGAAACGGCGGTTGTTGATCAGCTAATGATGATGATGAAGCAGTGTTTGTTGAATCACCGAATCCTGATGATGCTGCAGCAGCAGAGAAGTTTGGAGCGGCATGTGGACCGCGAACCTGCCATGCCCAATGTGGCGTAGATCCCATACTCTTCTCTATTGCTGTCCCCTGCTATCATGGCAGCATAAATACATATAAATTTGAGTTAACAAACCATTATACATTCATCAAACATAAAAATAAATATTTAAGATACCTGGTAAACAGAAAAAAACCCGGAAGTCGCAATACCGCTCAGGTTAAGAGGGTGGGACCGAGGCATTTGAGTTCCCCGTGTCATACGTGTGTGGTTTTCAACCTGAAACTGAAATGATACAAAGATGTCTTAAACCGGTAACAAAACTCATGTATGATCAAAAGTAAGAGTAAAATGCCATTTTCGTCCATGAGGTTTGGCCATTTTTGCGACTTTCGTGTAAAGGTTTTTTTTTTTTTTTTTTTTTGCATTTGGATCCAAAACGTTAACTCCATCCATTTTTTCTCCGTTAAATAAGGGGCATTTCCGTCTTTTTAAATATTTTTTATTAAAATAAAGAACACTATAAGAAATAAAGATCCACCTTGTTGACTTTCTCCCCACCCAAACCCTTTAATCATCACAAAAAAATGTCTAAAAAGACGAAAATACCCATGACTTAAAGTTAAAAAATGGATAGAGTTAACGAGTTGGATGAAAATGGCAAGATTTCAAACCTTTTGGATCTAGATGCGGAAAAACAAACCTTTGGATGAAAGTCGCAAAAGTAGCCAAACCTCATGGACGAAAATGATATTTTACTCAAAGTGTAATTACTAATTACCTTTGTTCTTGTATCCTCAGAACTGTCATCTAAGAGATGATTAATTTGATACAAGCTCCCTAAAGTGTTATTCGCATTATCACCTCCTGTTAAAGAAGGAGCAATACCAATACCAAGATTCAAATCTATGGATTGGTTGTAATCTGTAATAAAAAAGATACAAATCATGACCGATACTTTCAAAATCCATGTATTACAGTAAGGTAATTTAGCATGTTACTCCTGAATAAGTTGATTAATAGTTTAATACCTCCGTTTTCAGTCTCGGAACTTAATGACCCCTCATATGAGCTAGGTTCAAAGTTGGTGATCGCTTCTCTTCCGTTGCATTTTATAGCAGCCTTGTCATAGGCCCTAAGTTATTGATAATCATAACAATACGACATGATAAGTGTATAAGAACAGATCCATTTAAGAATGAAAAACGATAAGAGGCTGGAGAGAATATATGTGCTAACCTTGCAGCTTCTATTTCAGTGTCAAACAATCCAAGATAGATGTACCTAAGGCAAACAAAGTGTCACCGATTCAGTCACATGAAACGTACACAAATTGATTCACATTCCCCAAAATCAAGGTAAAAAAAACATGGTCTTAATAATTTGATTAAAGTACATGGATGGTCCATGTGGTTTACCAAAATTTTGGATTTGGTCCCTAGCTTTCCAAAAGTCACATGGATGGTCTCTGTGGTTTGCACTTTGTACGCATTTAGTCCCTAACTTGGAAGTCTGAATCCTTTAGATTTGTTGGCTGAGGACTAAGTGCATTACAAAGTGCAAACCACAGGGACCATCAGTGTACTTTTGAAAAGCTAGGGACCAAATCCAAAATTTTAGTAAACCATAGGGACCAATCCGTGTACTTTACTCTACTAATTTTCAGGTATAGTTCTATAAGTTCTCACTTTTTCCCAAGAAACTGCCCCATCCGAGCTTCCCATCGACCACATTTGTGCAGGGTAACTCCTCGGTATTTTGAGCTTCCTCTAGAGAACCCAGTGCTTTGACGGCGAAGAATGTGAACAAACTCTTCTTTGCTCAAGTTATTTATCTGCACAAGTTACATGAGATAAATGAATAAAATGGCACAAACACACTTAAATGGTGTTAATATTTAAGTAACTTCAGCCAAACCTGTTTAAGGTCTTCCTCGTAATCATGTATGTTGAAATTAATATCGGCATCAAGTCCACGAAACTTAATCGCAGCGCGATCATATGCCCTACAACAAAAACGTCAAACTCATACGGAATGCTTCACTTGATAATGTAAGTTCATATAGAAAAAAAAAAACAAAACGGATAGTTAGTTACCTTGCGGCAGCATGTGCAGTGTCAAATCCACCTACAAAACCAATCAAAGACAATCAAACAAAAACAAACAGTTCAGCTATTGGTCAAACAACAGAATCCTATACAAGTTAAATTAGCAAAACCGAGCGAATCCAGTGCAAATTCGCCAATTCGGTAACCTTAATTGCTTACCTAGATAAACTTGTTTCCCACAATCCCTGCATGATCAATTGTTTGTCAGTATTTAGTTCAAAACAGAATTTAGACGTCATCTTATGTTTACAAATCATAATGTTATGATCACATATCTATCTTCTAAACATAAACTAGTTACTCAACATTAATAAATTAGGCTATACAAATCGCTATTTATATCATTATGTTTGTAATGTAATAATAACCTAACAATTACTAACCATATATGCGACTCCCATCGTCCCGTTCTCCGGTAGAAAGTAACACCACGATACTGAGAACTTCGAGGCCGCGGTCCTCTTCTACTCCTCCTCACATGCTGTTTAAGCTGCTGTTGATGTTGCTTTAACATGAATTCACTTACAACATCTACTGGTTGATTCTGCTGCAAACCATCGTTTCTAACTATCTCCGGAAACAGCTGTTTCGTTACAGCAATCTCTGACCTAAAATCCTGATCATCAATTCGGTTACTCGGTTTCAATATATCAAACCTATAAGCGAGATCCGGACACGAATACGATTGCTCCTCATCTCCACCATTACTCGATACCTCCACATTGACGACGGAGGAATTCGATGTACCACCGGAGTGTTCCAACTGACCGCCTCTGCTACACACCTCCAAAACCTGCTTACTGCTATTATCCTCCGTATAATTCGACGTTAAATGATTTAAATCGCTCTGATGAACACTCAGATTAAGGTCTAACATCACTTCAACAAGTTCTCAAATTTCAGCTTCAACTCAAATTTAATTCAACTTTTCGAACCTGTATGTTTAGATATATATAGCAAAACCTAACAATCAGATCACAATCGACATGGAAACACAACTCGATGATGAATGATTATCTATAATCGGAATCTGTACATACAAAACCTGCTTACCGATATTATCCGTACGACATTAAATCGCTATGATGAACACTAACGTCACTTCAGTTTTCAAAATTATGCTTCAATTCAACTTTTGAAACCTGTATGTTTACATATATGTAGCAAAACCTAACAATCAGATCACAATCGACAACAAAATGATGAACAGTTATCTATACTCTGAACTTATACATACAAAACCTACTTACCGCTTTTATCCTGTGTATAATTCGACATTAAATCACTTCAGTTCACAAAATTCAGCTTCAATTCAACTTCTAAAAGATGTATGTTTACATATATATAGCAAAACCTAACAATCAGATCACAATCGACAACAAAATGATGAATAATTATCCATAATCGGAATCTATACACACGAAACCTGATTACCACTATTATCCTCCGTGTAATTCGACGTTAGATCACTTCAGTTCACAAAATCCAGCTTCAATTCAACTTCGAAAGCCTGTAGATCACATATACACATCAAAACCGGTCAATCAGATCATAATCAACATCGAAATTCGAAAAAAAACACGATGATTAACTATTAACTAATATCTATAATCGGAATCTATACATACACGTATATCAATACAAACGCGAACAGAGCTTTTCAGCTTCAATTCAACTTTTGAAACCATTATGTTTACATATATACAGCAAAACGAATCAATCAGATCACAATCGACATCGAAATCGATATACAACTTGATGATGAATGATTATCTATAATCGGAATCTATACACTATACATACACGTATATCGATAAATGAGTGAACAGAGGTTTTATAGATGGAACAGGACGTAATAGTAGCAGATAAAGAGGAAGAATACAGGCAGTCGGCGACGGAATCAAGGCCGGCGGTTGTCTGGTTGCATTTGTAGAGAGAGAAAAGGTAGTTTTAGAGAGAGAGTGTGTGTATGTTTGATGTGTACTGAAGCAACAAAAGAGAAATAGACCCATGAAGACTAGTGTGAGAAGATGAGACGTTTGAAAGGTGCAGACAATCTAGCGGTGGCGCGTGTATCCAAGCCGTAGGCTAAAATATCAAGAATATCAACTTCGTAGCCACACTGAACACTCTCGTCAGGCTATATTGTGTTAACCGGTTGCCACTTGATAATCGTTGTGCCACTATAATAGTAAAACTCTCTGACGTAACACACGATAAAACGAAAACCCAGATGGACTCGGGATTTGAGCTGACAACCTTGTGCAATCCCTAGCTCAAATCTTTCATTGACTTAATTCACCAAATGTGATACGAGTGAGATTGAACTTGGGTCTCCACGAGAGAATCCAAGTAGGTAAAATATATCAATTGGTTGAGTGTGTGTGAGAGAGAGAAGAGATATGTAGATATAGAACGATGATATCAATAATTGATATGTTTTAATTTATAGTATATCTGATTAAGTAAATTTGGGTGAACCAAATAATAAATCCGACCCGGATACAATTCGGATCTCGTCTCCATATGGCCTCAAATTCATTCCCTCTCAAAATAAGTTTGAGGCTCCACCAAAACACTTACGTGTCCCAAATGTATCTCATTTATTATATTTCATAGATATTCGGAAACAGTTATGAAGATTGTGGATTAGATGAGCTTGCCATAAAAATATCTTAAAATGACCATTTTTCTTAATATGCTGTTATTTAAGTAAAAATATTTAGACCAAAAATTGTTTCATAAGTATCTTATCTTAGTTAGTAAGGTCAGTACTACTAGATGATTTTATAACAATAAACTTATAATGTTTCTCATATTTTGTAAAACCATCCCTTTGATAAAACACTTCTACATTAATAGAACACTTATGGGTTAAAACATTTATCTAACATGGAATGATTTGGGTTTGTCTAACATGTGTTCTTAAGACACCTATTAAAATATATCATATATACTTTAACTTTAGTTACATATTTAATTGAGTTTTACTTGCATACTAGAAACTATGTTTTTATGCAATATAACATAACATATATTAATAATAAAATAATATGTAAATACATGTTTTAACATATAGAAAAGACTTTAGTTGTGAAACAATACCTATAACCACATTTATACTTCCATCTTTTTTTATAATGATGTGATAGCATGGCATTAGCTTCGAGGGCTGCTTAGCATTCCAAGATGTTGGTGTATCATTTGACTATGCGTAGTGGGAAAGATCTTGGGCGTTTTTTCCCCAATCACGCTTGAAAACACCCTCCCCCACCCCCTCCGGCATGATCCGGCGTTTTTCGAAAAAAGAACACCACCAGCGTTGTTTGAATCACGCTAAAAGGGCAAATTTTTGGCCAATCAGATGAGACCATGTGGGTTTAAAGAGATAGAGATGGAGTTAGCCGGATTTTGTTGCCGGTCAAATGAAGAAGAAGAGTGGGAGGCTGTGGTTTTTATTTTTAAGTTTAATTAGGCCCCTGTGGTTTTAGGGGATTGGCATGTAATAATCCCACATACACCTTATTGGCCATTAATAATCTCACCTCAGAATATTCTCCCCACCAGTCCCACCTTTCACCTATTTTTCCTACAATGGCCCCCCATTAAAAAAATTTAACTGAGTTAAGCTTTTTTTCCAAATTACAAACACATTTTTAGGGCTTTTGATCAGAATGATGATACGAGTCCATTGATGTAAAACTTACTTCGAAATGGTGCTCCAAGTGACTTGATTTTGGTTAATTGGAAATTTAAACACCCGAATTGAAGCGACGTTTTCATCGTTTGGAGCACCGTTTCGAGGCAAGTTTTACATCAATGGACTCGTATCGTCGTTCTAATAAAAAACCCTAAAAAATCTGTTTGTAATTTGGAAAAAAGCTTAACTCCGTTAAGTTTTTTTAACGGGGGACCATTGTAGGAAAAATAGGTGAAACATGGGACTGATGGGGGAATATTCTGATGTGGGATTATTAATGGCCAATAAGGTCTGGGTGAGATTATTACAGGCCAATTTCCCGTGATTTTATTTTAAATTAAAAATAGCAAATTAGGCCCTTGTGGTTTTTATTTGTTTTTTTTTATTTCCAGTTTTTTTTTTAAAGTTTAGTCGGTTTTTAGTTTTTTTTTTTTTTATTTCTAGTGTTGTAATTTTTTTTTAATTTAATGAAGTATTTTAAGTTTTTAATTTAAAAAAATAAATAACTGTGTAATGATTGGATGGGGCGTTATTGGCCATTATTCCACTATGCCACTTTTGCAGAAACGCCTAATAATGCCCCCATGCTGACTGGACTGTCACATGGCAGAAAACGCCCTAGGGTGGGGGCATTATTCATCAAACCACTACGCATGATCTAAAGAGCTCTATTGCGGGCATAGCAATGGGTATGGTTCTAGACGTAGAGCAAGACAGGACACCACTTATACTATCTGACTTCACCTCAGTTATACATCATAAAAAAGCGGCAATTTTATGGTGTGAATGTGGAATAGCGGCAACTGAAAAGTTGGTATCATGAGTGAAATTAATATCCATGCAATGCACCTAATTAGAATGTGTATAAAGTATTAGTGCTCGATTGTATTTAATCTTTTTGATTTATTGTGTTATAATTGTTAACCATGTTTGTTATTTAAATGATGTTTCCTTTCTTTTTAATTCATTTTTAATTAAACCTTAAAAAATGTATAATCATTCATTGACTAATAAAATGCGGTATGGATGGTTTTCTAAAAATCACTCGTGTTTTCACACGGGTTTTACTTAGGGGGTAGGGGAGCCCATCACTCATCACTCACTCACAACTTCTAATCGAGTTCCACCATGTCATCAAGCATTATTCCATCAATAGTGACTGATTTTAGTGGAAATGGCCATCACTTGTGATGGAATTCCATCACTCACAACCTTTTTTTTTTTGTTTTTAAATTATAAATTAACAATAAAACACTAAAATTATAAATTTCATTTAAATAAAACCTAAATTACAAACTAAAAAAAACTAAACATTGCAAATAAAAAAAACCTAAAAAAATATAAGGCATCTCCCACCCTCATTTTTCACATATCTCGCGTTTTCGTTGAATTACGATCGTCTTAAACGGTTCGTCGAGATTGTTGTGCGGCTCTAACAAGACTTTTAAATCATCATTTTTTCTTTTTCGTTCAAGTGTCGAATATACGCCTCCTTGAGTTGCGTTTAAGTTTTGCCGCCACAAGTTTTTCTCTTATTTCAGTGGCTTGGGTGATTTCCACTAATTTAGCCTCTTTGATTTCGGAGATCGACTCCGCCACCGATTCATTTCCTTTACTTGACGAATCACCACTTTTCTTGCGGCGCTGCCTTGTCGGTGTATCGTCTTGAATGAGTTCGTCAACGGGTTGATTGGGTTCGTCAACGGGGTCGTCGTTCAAATTCATTTGGGCCATGTTACCCGACTCGGAAGTCGTGTAGTTCTTCGACTCGGATCCTCTTTTTTTTGGAGCCGTCGGCCCACCCATGTCGACCAAATCAACCGGTACCCACTTCGGGTGATGTCTCGCAACCTCCCATGCCGCCAAGTGTGGAAAACTCCTCGTTTTGTATAGTCGGCAATAGTCGTCGATGGCGGTTTTCATGATAGTCGCCTCGCTCGCTCCACTTTTTGGATTTCGGTTCTACAAAAAATAAAAATAAAAATTAAAACTGTTTTCTATTATTTTTTTATAAAAAACTGTTTTTTGTTTTCATAAAAACAGTTTTTCTTTTTTTTTTTATAAAAACTGTTTTCTGTTTTTATACAAACAGTTCCTGTTTTTTTTAACTGTTTTTCTGTTTTTTATAAAAAACCGTTTTCTGTTTATTTTTTATAAAAACTATTTTCTATTTAAAAAAAAAAACTATTTTCTGTTTTTATAGAAACGGTTTTTCTGTTTTTTTTAATACAAACTGTTTTTTTTTTATAAAATCCGGTTTTCTGTTTTTTTTATAAAATCAGTTTTCTGTTTTTAAAAAAAAAAAAAAACAGTTTTATGTTTTTAGAATTAAAAAAAAAACATTTTTAAATTTAAAAAAAACGTACCACTTGAATGAAACAACCGTTGAATTTACTCATTTTCCGGTTCAAATCGCCCCACTTCGAAGTCATTTGATCCATGTTTCGTTCCGTTGAAGCGGGAAGTTGGCGAAAATGAGCCATGACTCGTCTCCAAAACAAGTCTTTTCTTTGCTCGTTGGAATGTTTCTTTTTTTCTGTAACACCTCGCAAAATCATGTCCAATAAAGTAACAACACGTGTCATGGACTTTAAACGTGCAACGGATTGATTATGAGGGACTAAAGTTGACAAACAAAGAAAGTATATGTATGTAAGGATACAAAGTGTCAACATTTGATAATTATGCCTTTCAACAACCCTACACGATGCTTATACCCTAAAACGAATGTATCATGAAGCATATGAAACCGTTTGAGGAAGAAAGTGAAAGTTTACAAACCACAAGGGTTAAAAGTGTCAACACGTTTAAGTTATACCTCTGAGTGACCTTTTAGCGAACCCGGAGCCTTGTAACGATTAATTATATTCCCAAGAATAAGTGGTAAAAATTTCACAAGGTTTCGATATCGTATGAGAAAGATACGCTAACTTTCGTAATTAAGGGGTTAAAAGTGTCAACAAGGCAAAACTTGTGTTTTCGGCTATCGTTTAACGAAACCGGACCTAATGATGATTGGTTTTATCTCATGGATCATGGAAATATAAAGTTCAAGGGTTAAACGTGCTTAAAATGGAAGAAATTACGCATTTGAAGGTCCAGGGGGTGAAAGTGTAACATTTTGAAACATGAATGCTGATATTGGGGTTGCTGGCGCCGCGCCACTGTAACACCCCGAAATTTTAATTATCTTATTTTTAAACTAAATAGCGGTATTAGGCAATTACTTGTTAAAATTTTGCCTATTTCTTGTGAAATCCATAATCACCATTGAAGGTGATAGGTGGGTTTTTGTAGAAGCATGTTGAACACTAGGATTATGATGCTATCTTAGTATAATTTGAGTTCTATGAAACAAGTTCAGATTTGAGTAATATGAAAATTGATGTGAATTAGCCTAAATTGATATTTATCTTGGCTAAATAACAAGTGTTGAACTTCATTATGAATTGTGAGAAATTATGCCCTTAAGGTGTTTGTGAAAATGCCTAAAAGAGGATTAAAAACTGGAAATTTGAGCTAAAACGCGTGTTTGTATAGTTATGGCAAATTATGCGTATTATGTAAACAAAAGAGTTCTAAACGGGTTGTGATTGAACTCTATAGGAAAAGAAACCGGAGCGTCAAGTGGACAAGCCGGTGGTGACGCGCGCTTGAAAGGGGTGCTTGAAAGGTACGTGACTTGTCGTCTCGTTACATTTATGTAGATAAACCTAGTCGTAGATATGTTTAATATTGATATGGCGAAAATGATGACGTTTGGTATGACACTGAAGTGGTGTAACTCACTCGACAACCAAACGGGTCAAACTAGTTAAATAAATATGCTTGTTGATGTTATTGTTTAAAATAGCCATGTTGGAACGTCAATGAAGTGATGTAACTCACTCGATAAACCCAACGGGTTAAATAATGGTCGAATTGGTAGTGCTTGAAACGACTTAAACATCACTCATTAAATTGGGTTATAAAGCGTAAGCCATGGAATGGAAGTGATACGCTAAGGTTGACAAGCCCGGGAATGGGTAATTATGGTGAGAAATCAACATGGAAGAATTATGCAAGTACGCGACTTGAGTCCCGTTACATTATGCATAAATGTTTGGTATTAGTGTACAAATGGTGTCGTAGTATAATTTACGCGTTGGATGTGTCATTGAAGTGATGGTTTTCACTCGACAGCCAAACGGGTTAAGATTATGCATTGAAATAATCATGAATGAAGGGACTTGAGAGTCTCATATCTCGTTAGTGTTGGGTATAGATACGCCAAGATTTATAAGCCCGGGGACTTGGGTAATTGCATCTAAAAGGTTTTAGAATGAGAAATTGGTATTGTGCACATATAGCTAATGGGTCGAATAATTGAAACAAGGATTTTGTAAACCATGTGCTCGTAATTCGGTTTTTATAATATGAAATTTACACGGTTGGCTCCGTAATACGGACTCATAGGAAAAAGAATCACCTAAAACGGATAACCGAGTAAAAAGTTATGAGGATTTAAAGTTGGATTTTTGTGAATTTTCGGAGCTGGGTAAAAATGCAGGTCCAGAAACTGGACCTGCTGGAAAATGCACTCCCCCGCGCCACGCGAGGGGAGCCTAAGACTCTAGCGCGACACGCGGGACCTCCCGCGCCACGCGAAGATCCTTCGCGACACGCGACAGGATCAAAATTGGAATTTTATTTTTGTTATGAGGAATTGATACTAGAACTTATTTATATGCATTATATTCATGTCAAGACTAACTTTCAAAGTGGTTTTGACTCTAGGTAAAGATGGGGTCTTTCCGGATCGTGATCAAGCATGTTATCAAGAACCGAACACGCATTTTGAAAGCTTCCGCGTCAACTTAACTTTGTCTAGACAATGTTTTTGATGTAAATGATTTGCTAATCATGTTATGAATGTTTAAACTAGTCGGTAGTTGACTAGTTGGTGTTACTTTGAAACTTTTATTTTGTACTAATGTTAAACCAATGTACTTTTTATCTAAAATTAAGTATCTTTTATTATATAAAACTAGAAATTTAAACGGTCGTTACAAGTTGGTAATCAGAGCTCAAGGTTGTTAACAAAGTGTGTTCGGTTCAAGCTTGATCAAGCATCCGGTAAGAGCTAATTGTTTTAAGTAGACTTAGTAAATATAGAAAATGAATATGATTCGATGTGCATGGAAAGAGTGTGTAATACACTCAAACCCGAAAAGTGCACCAAACATGAATGGTTTAAGCAACTTGTGAACTTGGTTAAACCAAAGCGAAAGATGCGAACGATACAAAATGAAATGTTTAAAAATTAATATAAACATCCAGAATCAAGATGACTAATGAAGGCAATGATGATGATACGGTGCCGAAAGTCACCGAACAGATGAAAAAAATGCCCGGTGTAACCAGGGGCGAATTAGCATCTCAATTAACTAAAGAGATGGAAGCTAAAATTTCTGAGGAAGTCGGAAAGGCAATAGAAGCCAGTCTACCGCAGTTCGCCGAGAGACTACAAACCACAATTTTGCTAGCAGTAGAAGATATGATAACTGAATTAAAAGATAGTCTCTCACAAGAAAAAAGATGACGGGAGTGAGTCGGATGTGGACCCAAGACCCGTAAAGAAATCAAAGCTTGATACCCCAAAAGAGAAGGCAAGGTCTTCCCACATGACAGCCGCAGAGGCTAAAGCTCAACCTGACGTCATTTCAGGTATGTTTCTTGTAAACTAAAGTATAGCACAAAGATTATTTCGATACGAGTGCAAATAATAGTTGTATATGGGCGTATATGAGTAGTGAGATGAGTAAACTTTGTAAAAGAGAGATATATATGTAACACCTCGAAAATTCACGTCCTATAATGTATTGACACGTGTCATAAGCTTTGAACGTGTGAAAGAATACTCTAGAAGGACTAAAGTTGACAAACATGGAAAATATGTGAATATAAGGGTTCAAAATGTCAACAATGGATAAATATACCCTACAATATCCCTACATGATGTTTATACCCTTAAACGAATGATTCATGGATCATACGAAGCTAATTGCGAAAGAAAGTGAGAGATTACAAACTAGAGGGGTTAAATGTGTCAGCATGTTTAAAGTATACCTCTGAGTGACCTTTTAGCAAACCCGAAGCTTTGTAATGATCAATTATGCTCACTAGAATACATGATAAAAATTTCACCAAGTTTCGCTATCATATGAGAAAGTTATGACAATATTCGTATACGAGGGGTTAAAAGCGTCAACGTTGAAATTTATGACTTTTCGGGTAGCCATTAAGTTATCCAAGGACTTAACAAAGTTTTGTTATGTATTAAGGCCCTTAAAAGTCAAGTTAGAGGGCTCAAAGTGCAAGAAATCCTGTTAAGATCAAGTGTAGAAGGATCAGGGACTAAAAGCGTCAAAAAGTGCATAAGTTTGCATTTTCGCGCATAACTTACGTTCTGAATACATCCGGACATCCAAAAATTTATGTAAGCACTAAAATATTTTATTTTGGTGTTTGGCATAAGAAAAATCCATTCGTCACGCAATTTGGATCGTTTTTCGCGCTTATGCGCATGTCGTCGTAATTAAGCGAACATCGCGATCGTACGACCAAACGAACCGACATCCGACATATTTTTGAGCATGTTTCATGTTCCCCATACTTAGGCATCATTTTAGGGCCTTAAAGTTGACTTAACGAGCCTTAAACATGTCGGAAATGGCCTTAATACACAACGGGGACTGAAATGGAAGCTTTGGAAACTGTTTGCTGATCAGAAGGACCTTAGCGTGACACCTAGCCCCCTTGGCGTCACGCGAGGCCCTTTCAGACCAGCAAAAGTTGTTTAATCAGTTGTAACAGCTGCTAAACACCCCAAAGGCCAATGCCACATGTTAATCCCTGATGTTGGGGGGCCAATTTGAGTTACCTTAGTTACCAACAAGTGTAGGGACAAGATCTAAGCACGGTATTCGAGGAACGATCCTAACGGTGGTCCATTTCCTATAAATACCCACCAACATCACTTGCAAAAACCCACAAATCTGATCTAAAAGCTCTAAGTTGAAGCCAATGCTTCATACCTGAGCTACTTGGATCAAGTTAAGCTTTCGGGGACCCTTTGTAAGTGTTCCTTCGTTCTCTTTATTCGTTTAGCGTTAAAAGTCAAACTTTGTTTGACTTTCTACATGGACCAGTTTATGGTCAATGCGAAGTTCGTTTGAACTTCATAACGTGAGCGTGATCACGATGGTTATAGTCCTTAGCGACAATACCTACTGATTACCACGTTATCAAGGCTCAGTGACGAGTCGTAGTTTCGGCCAAAATACGTGTTACTGCGTATTTTGTAACCAAACTACTCTTAGGTATCAAAACCGTTTGTTTTGATACCAAACCTGTTTTCTAAACTTAGTTAAGCATGTTTTAACATGCTTAGCTCGTCACTTTTAGTTTAGTGCTTATGTAGGGTCGTAAGGTAAGCAATCTAAACAATCGCTTATACTTTCGAACCCGACCCGTTTGGTCGATCATTAGGATCCGAGCAAACACATTAGGTGACCATAGTATATAGGGAATAACCTTCCGAGGTTATACCTTATGGTCACGACGTTTAGTTAGTTGTATGACAGGTAGTATATATGCCTTAGGTAAATGACCAAAATACCCCTTCGGGGCTTATATTGAGATTAAACTCGTTTTGGGCATATTGGAAGGTATCCTACTGATATCACAACATATTTAAGGCATATTAACTTAGGAAACCTGTATATGACTCTTATGGTTACTCGTTACGCGCTTGTCGCGTTCGGGTCGGCTTATGTGACTAGTTGGCATAAATTAGCCGAAACGGGTCAAACCATATCTTTTTGGTCTCAAAATCCAGAATGTGTTTAAGTTACCCATATTAAACAAGCATACAAGCTTGTCGGGTCAAAAACCACATTCTAAACCGGTCTTCGCCTTATCATACGTTTGAACCCTATCTTCCTCTTTAAAACTAACCGGTCTAAGCATAGGCTTAATTAAAGACCCATTAGAAATCTAATAGGTTATCAAAAACCTTCGTTCCAGATTAAGAGCCCCAGTAGAAGTACTTGTGCTTGCTGAATTGATATACGGCTGGGATTGAATTTATATTTAGCTCAGGTAAATACTCTTAACTTATTTTCCCTATACGGGCTTGGGATACGGTATTATAATAATACTGCTTGGTCGGGTATTGAATGTTTAATCGTATTCTGATTAAATTATTGAGGTAACCCGTTTTAATCTGTATTGTTTGAAATAAAAGCCTTTAGGGGTTAATGACCATGTCCCGGATATCCCTGACATCATTGTATTATAAAATGGCCACGCCTTAAGCACGGGGTGTAGGCATACACTGAAAGTTGCTTAAAGGGAAACGGTATCTCACTCTCTTGTGGGCTTATACTTGTGGCGTGTCTGTTAATCTTGACTCGGTTTCTACATCGGGCCCTGAACGTATAACGAACCTGTAAATCTCTATACAAGATTATAAATATAATTGTCTCAAGTTATAAAAGATAAATTTTGCCTTGTGCATTTTAATCAAAGTGTAAAAATATTTTCTTGCCTCGTGCACCTAAACCAATTTTCATAAACATTTTCAAATGAGTCGGTTGAGTGTATTTACCAGTATAAACTGACGTATTTTCCAAAAAGGTTAAGTGACAGGTACTGAACGTAATTGGCTGGAAGCTCAAGGCGTTAATAAGGAATCTTGCAAGTTCTAGGCGTCTAAAGTCTGTTGAACAATGTTTATGTTTTAAGATCCGCCTGTGGATCCTTTACTTTTCGTTGTAATACTTGGATATCACTTTTTATTCGGATTGTAATATATTTATCTTTTGCTTCCGCTGTGCATTTATATATTGTGTTGTTTGACTATGATGATATCAACTACGTCACGATACTCCCCTACCGGGCCCACCGGTCAAACGTGGAAATATCGGGGTGTGACAATATATATATATATATATACATATATATATATATGTATATAAGCATAAACAGAAGTGATCATGTAAAAATCGAGGCAAAAGTAATCATGATAAATATTGCCATGGGAAGGGGTGCATGCACACTCGAACCCGAGAACGTAATGAAGGATAAGCGTCATAATAAGGAGAGGTGTAATAACGCCCGAACCTTGGGAGTTTGCAATAGTAATAGATGACAAGGACATTGTTATAGACTAAGCCAAACCAAATGAAACATATAGAAACATCGTTTATGTCAACAAACGGTGTGGATAAATGTCATACAACGATATCAAACAATAACATGAAATGAATTGATTTGTTATTGTAATAATGGATTAAGGTCAAAAATCGAGGGATTAAGATCTGGATAGAAATATCCTCGGGAAAGAAACTAAATGGATAATATGTATTATTCGTTGCTGAAAATAATGAAATACCAATAGATTTGGATTTAAAAGCTCGGGTATGGGTAGATACCCAAGTAACATGTTATTAATAAAATCCTCCTGAGGAAGAACGATAAACACGTTGATGGGAATGATTATATAAAAGAATTAGTAAGATAAACGTTATGAAAGTGTTAGAATAAGAACGGGTAAACCCCAAAAGCCGAAAAACAATAGCAGTAGTTTACCAAATAAGACTTGAGAAATGGGCCTTCGGGACATTAGTAAAAGAAACAGACCTAAGGGTCGCTAACAAAAGAAAGGTGGTGTTCGGATTAAATAAGTAAAGTGCTTGATAATAAAGGTAAACGAAAGCCGGATAATGGGAGCATATTACATTAAGATAATGAGCCCAAGGGAAGGGACAAGAATCAAAGTAAACAAAAATATAAATCGGCAATTTAGAATGTCAAGGCATAAGGATAAAGATGACTGTCATAAGTGATGGAACTCACATGAACAAGTCAAACGAGACTAGTGAAAGAATTAAGGACGTGGTTGAGTAAAAGCGGTGGATTTTGCTAATACGACCAAATAAATCGAGAAACAAAGTCTTAATGAATGCCGGAAAGGTTGCTATGAAAAAAAAATCGGTAAAATACCCAGTTGATAGGTATGTTTTCAGATATATGTGTAACCAACAGTCGAGAACGCGAAGTAAAAGTCAAAAGACTCGGATTAAGAATTACGACTAAGAAGACGATAAAATTTTACAAAAAAAAAAACAGAAATTTCGATAGTCATGTTCAACTACTTTAATGTTGGACGGGCTGAATAAAGTATAATAGTTGATATCCCAGGTAAGCGCAACCCGAATAATGAAAGTGCGAAATATTATTGAATCTATGTGATAGGTCATAAAAGAGTATGGAAGAGAAAATGCAAACCAATGAAACCGAAGTGTTAAAAAAAACATCAAGATCAAGAACCTGGGTAACGGGTTGAAAGGAAGTAGGGGCATAAACCAAGTAACGGAATGAGTGGGATAAACCGAAGCGAAAAACTATGTAAGAAGTCATAGAGTCAGAAAGATAATCCGAAAGAAAATGAGTGTAGTCTTAGACTACGGTCAAGGTCAAGCGAGTTTCAAAAGCGAAAATAAATCATTCTAAACATAAAAAGGGGGGGTTGCCTAGACGCCATATCTATATATATAGACCATTTATTAAAGACATGAGTAGAAGATGATCTACGGGATCGCTAGATCCTTCCGGGTTATAAGCAATATAAAGGTCTACGGGACCAAAATGACCCTCGGGTCACAAATACAAAGAAACAAACAATAGGGTCTCACCTTAAAAAGACGAAGATCTAATAAAATAGTCTATGGGGGCTAAGTAAAGGAACCTACGGGTCGATAATATAAAAGCGTGGAAACCGGTTATGATTTTCCACGTAAAATGATAATGGAGAAAAATAATTCTTGTTTTCAAATTTTGATATGATTAATTGGCATGTATTTAAGAGAAAAAAAAAAACACATTAAACTAAAAATTTGGTTTTAGTAAGAAACGATGTTCTAACACATATAAATACTATGAGAGAAATTAGAAAATGGTTAATGCTAAAGAATATAGGTCTTAACGCCGAAAGGTGTAAGACGATGCATTCGAAGGAAAGATTCTTAGTAATAAAAAGCCGATGTAAAACTAAACATGGCGTGATGTGATCACGGACACAAAAAGTAACATAGAATACAATCACGTTATAGTGTAAATGACTAGAAATGAAATTATAAGCTCGCAAAGGGCTAGTGGCTGCAAAATAGTATACCCGAAAGACGAGGTAAGAGGTAAAACGGTGACTAATTAGTCTAGACGGCAAAGTAATTTATAGTTAAGTAATGTTACGCCCAAGGTTTATTGGGCCATTTAGAATTATCGAAAGGGTTGGTAAGATAGTATACCGTCTCAAAATGACCGAGAGATTGAGTGGGATACATAGCACGTTCCACGTATCACGTCTCTGGAAATGTTTGGCCGACGAAACATCTTATATTCACTACGATGATATTGAAGTGGATAATAGTCTTAATTACGCGATGAACCTGATTGCGATTTTAGATCGTAAACTGAAAAGCTTGAGGAACATAGTGATTAATCAAGTAAAGATTAAACGGGGACACCAAAAAGGGGGTTCGGATACCGCATGGGAGGCCAAAGAGGAGATGCAACGGCTTTACCCAACATTGTTTGGTACGTACTTTGGTTTCGGGGACGAAACCTTTGTAAGGGGGGTGGACTTGTAACACCCCGAAATTTTAAATATCTTATTTTTAAACTAAATAGCGGTATTAGTCAAGATAAAATAACTAGGAATGAATAACCTAGTTAGTTAGTGTCTCGACATAATAAAACAAATATGGTTATGGGTCTTGTAGTAATACATGAATGAATTAAAAAAAACCTGAATTATAAACTATATAAAAGTTGAGGGGCTTTTGTGTAGAAGTTGAAACTTAACTTAATTAAAAATAAAATAACACACACCAAACACACACAAAGGTGTGTCTGGTCGATCAAACAACAGGGGCGAACAAGAGCTCCCGCACCAAACCCTAACTTGTGCCAAATTAAGGTTTGACTTCGTGATTAATTAAGATTTGTCCAGTCAAATCTCGAATTGAAAGTAGCTTTGAGTTGGTAATTATGTGGGTAATAAACCCTTAAAAGGGCACCCTCTGATTCCCACTCTAACTAGGTCAATTGTCGGGTCAAAATTAATTTTAAAAAGTCAACAGAAAGCAAATTTTCGCATAAACACATAATTAACAATGTAGAAGCTATGCAACCTGTTTTATCATTCATATAACTTGGTAATTAATGTAAGAACATGTCTAAGCATGTTCAACCCGACAATTTTCAGTTTAAGCTCGGTTCGGAACCGAAAGTCGCATAAGTGGACTTTTGCTTTGACTTTCAGTTCTGACCCATTAGAGCATATTTTAGAAATGCCTTAGAGCTCTATTAGGACCAGGTTATTGATTAGTGTAACCCTCTGAGGTTATAAAACTTGGTTCATTAGTTATCCGATTCATATGCAAGTTTCCGTTATATGCCTAAATGTTGACCAATATGCCCTTTTGACCTTAAAACAAGAATTTTGAAAATGTGAGAGGACAATAATCTTTATTACTGATTTATAAACATGTCCCTAAATTTTCACATCAATTGGAGGTCTAGATTAAGAGTTATGCTCAATAGCGTAATTAGAAAGCTTTTTATTAATTGAACGGCGTAATTAGCATATAGCCTATCTAAACCCAATTTTTGATACCAAACTTTTTACCCACTGATGTAAAATAATATTTTGGGATTTTTGAAGATTTTTATTTATTTTTAAGCTGAGCATAACATAGGGTTCTAGCCTTAATTCGGTAATTGTCGGTTTTGCCCTTTTGGCCTATAAAATGAGTTTTACAAAACTTTTGGACACCCAACCTTTTGCTGCTGATTTGTTATGATAAATAAAACGTTTTAAGCTTTCTGGAATGATAAAAATATCAGCTTTTCATATAAAACCCGGAAATCGCTTAAAATCGCATTTTTACGCGTTTTTAACGCATAGTATAAGTTAAAACTATTTTTAACATATAAGGTTTGATACCTACTGATGTTTTGAGTAAATTTATATATTTTAACAGTAAAGAAAAGTTTTTAAACTCAGATTCCCTATTTTGACCTTTAAAGCCTATGTGAAATTACCAAAATGCCCTACGGTGCATAAGTTTGTTTATAAAAGGTAAATTTCACATATATAACATACCCTACTGTTATGATTTATAAAAATAAGTATTTTTACTGATTATATCAGACCTGAAACTCAGATTTATATTTAAACTCTTTTATAAGCTTTAAAATGACCAAAATGCCCCTACGGGGCATAGTTTGAGTTTAAATTCGTTTTGGGCATAATGGAAGGTATCCTAGTGATATCACAACATATTTAAGGCATATTAACTTAGGAAACCTGTTCATGACTCATTTGGTTACCCGTTACGCTTTATTCGCGTTCGGTGCGGTTTATGTAACTAGTTTGCATAAATTAGCCGAAACGAGTCAAACCTTATCGTTTTTATCTCAAAATCCAGAATGTGGTTAGTTTACCCATATTATACAAGTATTCAAACTTGTCGAGTCTAAACCACACTCTAATCCGATCATCGCTTAATCATGCGTTTTGAACCGTATATCTTCTTTTAAAACTAACCGGTCTAAGTTTAGACTTATTTAAAACCCGTTAGGAATATAATAGGTTATTAAAACCTTTGTTCCAGATTTAGGAGCCCAGTAAAAGCTACCTGTACTTTCTTGGTGGTATACGGCTGGGATAAATTGTATAAATTTGCTCAGGTAAATACTTTTAACTTATTTTCCCTATACGGGCTTGGGATACGGTATTATAATAATACCGCTTGGTCGGGTGTGTAGTCATTTAAATCGGATTGTGATTAATGTATCTACATAACTCGTTTTAATATGTATTGTTTGGTGTATAGCCTTTGGGGGTTAAATGACCATGTCCCGGATATCCTTGGCATCATTCAAAGAAATGGCCACGACCTAAGCACGGGGTGTAGGCGTACACCTGACAGTTGCATTATGTAAAAACTGGTAATCCACTTAAAGGAATCAACCTTGTGGGCATTATACCTGTGGCGTGTCAGTTAATCTTGACCGGCTCTACCAACCGGCCCTGACGGACGACAAATAAGTAAAACTGTATACAAGATTATTTTTAATAATTGTCCCAAGTTATAAAAGAATTTTTGTGCCATGTGCATTCAAATCAATTTTCTAAAACATTTTCAAAATGAGTCAGTTAATTGTATTTACCAGTGTAAACTGACGTATTTTGCAAAAAGGTTAAGTGCAGGTACTAGACGAAATAGGCTGGCTACTCCTGGCATCATTAATTAAGTCTCGCAAGCTCTAGATGCTAAAGTCTGTTGAACAATGATCTTATTTATCTTTTGATCCGCCTTTGGATCCTTTACAGTCCATTGTAATACCTTGATATTACTTTATATTCGGTTTGTCATGTGATTCATCTCTTTTGCTTCCGCTGTGCATTTAAATTTGTGATGTTTGACTATGATGATATCAACTACGTCACGATACTACCCACCGGGCCCACCGGTAATACGTGGAAATTCAGGGTGTGACAGGTTGGTATCAGAGCCAACATTGAGTGAATTAATCACTAGCCTTTTGTATTTAATCTCAATGACACAGTAGCACATTCCTTGACCTTCTGAGTCTAGACTTAACATAGGAATACTCGCAACCCTAATCTGTAAAATATTGCTTTCGATTTTTTTTATGTCGCCATGCAAAGAAGCCGTAATGGAAATTCTCCACATCCGGAGCCTTGAAATGTCGAGCTTCGTACCGCGGCTAGGATGAAACGTGCATCCAAGGAGAAGACATTCAGAAATAAAGTGAAGAAGAAAACTCCTTTTGCTGAAGTTCGTCTCCTTAGTAGTCCTTATAAGGACATATTTATCTTCTAGTCCCTTCATGGACAATATTATTTCTTTCAAGTCCCGTTTCGGGCAATTCTGTACTTCTTTTTTTAAATCATTGGAATATTTTTATCTAAATTTCATTTATATCATTGTATATGAATATAATATATGAAATAAATTAAAATAACATTCCTTTTATAAGATCTACCATTATAATAAAATGGCAATATCTAAAAAGGACAAGACCTAGCCCATGTGTCATTTTAAGACAGGGCCAAGATGGTAGTTCCTCAATTAGATTCAGATCCTTATTAACATCCCAATCTAGGATTGTTCTGCGTCAAATATTAAAAAGAAACTTAAAGGTAAAACCTAGCCACATGTCATTTTAGACATGGCCAATATGGTAAAACCTATTCAAAAGATTCAAAACCTTGTTAATGTTCCTGACAACGGTGATGCGATAAAATCACTTTTTGAAATTGATCTGCCAGCATATATATTAAAAAAAATCTTAAAGGGTATAACCTAGCTTGAATGTCATTAAAGACCTAGCTATGATGGTAAAACCTGTTTAAAAGAGATTCAGATCCTTGTTAACCTCTGAAAACATGTTAACACTCCCGAAACAGTGATACGATAAAATCACACTTGTCATCTTTATATTAGAAGTTTTCCAAACCCCTTATTTAGCATAAATGATCAATAGGAATCATGGCTAATAAACGTCGAACATGATGCATACATCAAAACATTCATTTGGAATGTATGCCTACGGGCAAAGATATGTACATGGAAAAGATAGTTTTATTTCATAACTTCTTGTCAAGACAATGAACTATGAAATTTTCCGATCCAAAGGATCATTGATTATGTTTTAAATTTCCCTAGTGACAAGGCATCTGTGCCATCAAAAAGTCCTTTGGAATAAGCCCTTGTGCTATATAAAATGTCGGTACGACATTGACAGTCGTGACTTATGTCCCCTGTTTAATAAATATGAAGGATTATATTTCGTTTAAACGCCAAAGATGGTTTATTTAAAAACCTAGGTAAAACATAATCAAATAAATTTGATACTATCTATTGGCCTATATGGTTTAATTGTACCATGGCTATTTAATCATCAAACTCGACGATGCGTTATATAATTAAATAAATTATTACTACTTGGTCTGTAGCCTTCAAAGCTTCACCATGGCTGACTCATCTGAAGCTCACAATCATCCAGTTGATTAGAGTGATAATGCAAGACTGAACTTAACGGGCACCGAGTTATAGGCTATGTTAAATATAGCCATAAACAAAGCCGTGGACAGAGTATTAAAGAATCATAAGCGAAAGTGCGATAATACCCCAAATAAGGGTTGCAAAAAGGGTAAGGCCGGTTCAAACCAGTCCAAGCCAAATGAGGCGGAACCCAAATGTAAAACCTGCGGGAAGCAGCACTTCAGAAAATGTTTCCGTGAACAGACCAGGGGATGTGGCATCTGTAAGGAGATGGATCACAAGACTGCATTTAGGACTCGTTATGGTCATTACGAGTTCTTAGTGATGCCTTTTGGCTCGCTAATGCACCTGCAACATTCATGGATCTCATGAATCGCGTCTGTAAGCCTTACTTAGATAAATTTGTCATCGTCTTCATCGATGACATTATCATTTACTCGAAGAGCCAAGCTGACCATGAGAAGCACCTCCGTTGCATTCTGAAACTGCTTCAACAAGAAGAGCTCTATGCCAAGTTTTCGAAGTGTGAATTTTGGCTTCGTCAAGTCCAATTTCTTGGACATGTCGTTAGTGAGCGTGGTATCCAAGTGGATCCCGCTAAGATTGAAGCTATTATGAATGGGCAAGAGCCAAAAACGCCCACGGAGATTTGCAGTTTTCTAGGACTGACAGGATACTATAGGCGATTTATTGAAAACTTCTCAAGAATTTGCAGCACCCCTGACTTTATTGACCCGAAAGAATAGCAAATTTGACTGGGGGCCTAAGCAGCAAGAATTTTTTGATATCCTTAAGCAGAAGTTAAGCAATGCTCCTGTATTGACGTTGCCTGATGGGATCGAAGAATTTGTAGTATATTGTGATGCATCACACACAGGTATGGGATGTGTGCTTATGCAGAAAGGCAAGGTCATTGCCTATGCTTCTCGACAGTGGAAGGTGCACGAGAAGAACTACACCACCCATGACTTGGAGTTGGGTGCCGTTGTAATTGCACTAAAACTATGGAGGCATTATTTGTATGGTACCAAGTGCGTGATCTATTCTGATCACAAGAGCCTTCAACACTTGTTTAATTAGAAGGACTTAAACATGAGGCAACGACGATGGATGTTTTATATCCGTTAGGAATCATTCTTTTCCGTTGTCCTTGTTTCCGTTAAAATAGAGGGACTCGATATAATGATAGGAATGGATTGGTCATCTTGTAACCAAGCCCACATTGTGTGTGATAAGAAGCAAGTAGTTATCAAGACTCCTTATGGTGAGCCTTTTGGAAATTCAAGGAGACACATGGTACGGATTGCCTAAGCACTTGTTGAAACTGATATTTAATACCAAGCTTCGAGTATGGAAAACTCAGAAGAGACAAACAACAGTCGCGATGCTATAGATGCGACAAATGTTAATGATGCATCAAATGAGAACCCCAATGTTAATGGAGTTAATCTCCAAAACTGTAATTAACGCAGCTGTTAGAAAGGCTATGAGAAAAGTCATGAAAAGGTTCAAGAAGCCGAATGCTGCTTGCTCTAAAACACATGTCGCTGCTCATAAGAAGAGCTTTATTCATACTTCACATGCGAAGAATGAACTAAACAAAATCATATATGGCTAGGAGCCCCATCCCTTTTAGGATATACTTAAAAGTACTTCGTCTCTTGGAAGTCAAGAGACTTCAATAAGAAAAAAAGGGTCATCGATTGCAGGAAAATGTTGGATGAAGTAGAAACCATTAGGTGTATCAGCGGTTATGCCAGAAAGAACACGGTGAGGTATGCATCACAGCCATTCGATGGCAATACCCTTAATTAGTGAGGACATCAATGAAGTCCACAAGAAAGATCCTCTTATACAATATGGGATGGTCCAAGTTTTAAGGACCTTATTAGAGAAACCTATTATCCGCTTCATGAAATGGAAAAAAATGGAATAAGAATTTTCTGACTCTCGCCATAAAAGTTCTAGACTGTCGAAAGTAGGTTACAAATTTTAATTCATTGGTTGAGATTGTACCCTATTCCATTTACCCAAAAATCTAAACTTAATGCAGATAATTATTGGTGGTTGGCATCGGCAATAAGAGGGCACATTAAGGTTTCAAAGCCTACTCATTATAAATCCATTATGGATCTACCTCAGCTACTCACGTTTTATAGATTGAGAAATAGCCAGTCAAAGCTGAGACTGCCCTAAAATTTGTCAAAGATTTTGCAGCTAAGTTTAAAAGGATTAAGAATGGAGGCGCTTAACCATCCTGGTGAATGATTAGAGGCAGTTCACATTAATAATGACACCAAATAAATCCCTTATTGTGATTTTACTGCTAAAAATTACGTTTGGTTTCAGGTGCTGCTGAGTCTCTCATAAGACCATAAGCTTAGCAAACTTTTAGAAATTTTTCGTAAGAACCCCAGAAATTAAGTGTAAGGTAAAACTTACAGGCTAAATCATAAGAACCATTTCTTCTGTTCCTGTCAGAAACCTTCAGTCGTAGAATTCTAGAAGCATCCTCTCCCTAGAAGAAGTGCGTCAGTATATATAATTGATATCTCTTTGATCTCTATCGATTGCGAATACCTGACGGTATGATAAAAAGCGCCATACGAGGATTGGTGTATCTTAATATGTTCCATAGATTGCTTCCATGCCTGATCAGTATGGAGGTTCAATGCATGGGACCACAAAGATATCCCGATGGTCATATGGTACTAAAGTCAGCTAATGGTATTCAAAGAAGATATCCAGAATGGAAGTTTCCAAGTAAAAGTCTCCGATTAAGGAATTCATGGACTTGTAGCATAAATGTGTCACTTATTTGACACAGGCAATGATGGATGAACGGGAGCCTGAGATTTGGAAAATCTCTGTAACCTCCTTGTGTCTTGATTATCTTCTCCAAAGATTACCCTGTTTACCTCATGAGAGGCAAGTAGAGTTAAGATTAACATCCCGCTTATGGCTGCGGTATTGTGAAACCTCCAGGACATTTATTACCAGCATTATTGAAGAATCGAAATCCTAATTAAGTAAGTTTTAAGATAAAGGTTCTTAAAGCCTAATTCGTAACTCTAAGAGTTCAGTTATTATTGATTAGAAAGACGGTTCATTATGCGAATGCATTGTTTACCGCAACCCTATTTAGACAACAAATAAGAATCGCTATCAGCTGCCCAGGATCGTCGACTAGTTCGACTAACTGTAAGGATTAGCTATTCCTTAAGGTTGGGTTTAAGCAGTAGTTGGAATAACCACCTCACCCTAAATAAGTTTTTCTAAAATAGCCAATACATAAGTATCAAGGTTGCTCCTTTGGAGACCTTGTATAGATGAAGTATCAAAAACGTCCGTTTAATGGACGGGACTTTGGGAAGTCCAATTACCTGGATCTGAAAGTTGCCTTGGAAACAACGAATAAGATCATTCGATTTCGTAATCATCTAAAAGTTGCCAGTAATCGGCAGAAAATTAAGGATTGATGAAAGTCATAACCCTCTCAAGTCCTTAGTAAGGAATAAGGTTCAATCGAAGGTGTCGCCCTAAGAAGGGTGTGCTAAATCTTAATTGATCAGGGTAAGTTAAGCCCTGGATATATAGGAACATTCGGGGAAATCGAATACAACAAAGGTCTATAGTTTATAAGCTAAAACCTATATAAGGAGCTTAGTGGAGCTCGCAATGTGACCCACACTAGTGATTTAAAGAAATGTTTCACTGATAAGTCGAAACGCATTATCACATAATGATAGGCAGATTTATGATGTGATAAGAAACCTGTATCGATTAAGGATTGACAGGTTAAGAAACACACAGCTCTGATAAGTTAGCTCAGCTTTACGTGGATGAGATTGTATCTCTCCACGCGGTGCCAGTGTCTATTATCTCTGATAGAAATACAAGGTATACGTCCCATTTCTGGAAAAGCTTTCAGCAATCCTTAGGCACCCGACTAAACCTCAGCACTGCATATCATCCGCAAACGGATGGTCAAAGCAAGCGAACAATTCAAACACTGGAAGATATGTTAAAAACTTGTGTTATTGATCTAGGTGGAAATTGGGATAATCATCTTCCATTGATCGAATTTTCATATAATAATAGTTATCATTCCAGTATTCAAGCCGCACCATTCGAAGCCTTGTATGGAAAGAAGTGCAGAACGCCCGTTTGCCGGGCAGAAGTTGGATATGTCCAGCTAACAGGACCGGATATAGTCTTGGAGACGACATGCAAGATTATACAGATAAGAGATCGTCTCAAAACTGCCAGAGATAGGCAGAAAAGCTACGTAGAAAAGGCGTAAACCTCTAAAGTTCGAGGTAGGTAATAAGGTTCTAGAAAGGGTTGATGCGATTTGGTAAGAAAGGTAAGTTAAGCCCAAGATATATAGGACCGTTCGAGATCATCGAATGTGTCGGAACAGTGGCTTATAAGTTAAAATTTGCCTGAAGAGCTCAGTGGTATTCATAATGTATTCCACATCTGCAATCTGAAGAAATGTCTAGCTGATGAATCACTAGTCATACCACATACGGATGTGCACATAGATGAGAGCCTGAAATTTGTTGGGAAACCTTTGTCAATTGAAGATCGACAGGTTAAGAAGCTTCGAAGGAATCATGTACCGATTGTAAAGGTTAAATGGGATACCCGTAGAGGTCCTGAGTATACATGGGAGGCAGAGTCCACAATGAAAGAGAAGTACCCTCATTTATTTCAGTAAATCTCGAGGTCGAGATTTCTTTTAAGGGGGTGAGGATGTAACACCTCGCAAAATCATGTCCAATAAAGTAACAACACGTGTCATGGACTTTAAACGTGCAACAGATTGATTACGAGGGACTAAAGTTGACAAACAAAGAAAGTATATGTATATAAGGATACAAAGTGTCAACATTTGATAATTATGCCTTTCAAAAACCCTACACGATGCTTATACCCTAAAACGAATGTATCATGAAGCATATGAAACCGTTTGAGGAAGAAAGTGAAAGTTTACAAACCATAAGGGTTAAAAGTGTCAACATGTTTAAGTTATACCTCTGAGTGACCTTTTAGTGAACCCGGAGCCTTGTAACGATTAATTATATTCCCAAGAATAAGTTGTAAAAATTTCACAAGGTTTCGATATCGTATGAGAAATATACGCTAACTTTCGTAATTAAGAGGTTAAAAGCGTCAACGAGGCAAAACTTGTGTTTTCGGTTATCGTTTAACGAAACCGAACCTAATGATGATTGGTTTTATCTCATGGATCATGGAAATATAAAGTTCAAGGGTTAAAAGTGCTTAAAATGGAAGAAATTACGCATTTGAAGGTCCAGGGGGTGAAAGTGTCACATTTTGCAACATGAATGCTGATATTGGGGTTGGTGGCGCCGCGCCACCACATAGGCACTCGTCCGTGGCGCCGCGCGACTGACTGTCAATTCAGCAAAATTCTCTTAAACGTGGCAGCTTGCATGTTTACGCGATTCAGCGAGTTTGCCACCCTCTAGCTCATTGTTACACGTCCCTTAACACTTGTTATCATCCTTGGAGTTGCCATAACACTTGTGACCACCTCCTTGAACTTACTTGGCTATAAATAGGACCAAATGTTGCAACTTATGAACACACATTTGAGCAATTCACTTGGAAAGCTTCCAAACACTTGTTCTGAAGATTTCTGGAGCTCAAGGGCATTTCCCAAGTATTCTTAGTCGTGCATAGGACTTCAGTAAGTGTCCTTAACCTTTCTTAATTCAGTTTTACTTAGTTTATTAGCCTAAAGTCAAACCATCGTAATTAAGGTTTGACTTCGTGATTAATTAAGATTTGTCCAGTCAAATCTCGAATTGAAAGTAGCTTTGAGTTGGTAATTATGTGGGTAATAAACCCTTAAAAGGGCACCCTCTGATTCCCACTCTAACTAGGTCAATTGTCGGGTCAAAGTTAATTTTAAAAAGTCAACAGAAAGCAAATTTTCGCATAAACACATAATTAACAATGTAGAAGCTATGCAACCTGTTTTATCATTCATACAACTTGGTAATTAATGTAAGAACACGTCTAAGCATGTTCAACCCGACAATTTTCAGTTTAAGCTCGGTTCGGAACCGAAAGTCGCATAAGTGGACTTTTGCTTTGACTTTCAGTTCTGACCCATTAGAGCATATTTTAGAAATGCCTTAGAGCTCTATTAGGACTAGGTTATTGATTAGTGTAATGTAACACCCTTAATATTTAGACGGAAATTAACTAATAATCATATGAACTTTATAAAAATTAGAGTTTACAAAAAATTTTCATTTGTTTAAAACCATACACACTTGTGATAGTACCAAACACGTCCAAGATAATGCATAACGAGTTTAAAGTTAACCCTTGCTAGTCAACTACAACTAGTTTAAAGGATTCCAAACATGATTGACAAAAACATTTACAACATGATTGAAGTTTAGACAAAGTTAAGTTTAGTGCGGAAGCTTCAAAATGCGTGTTCGGTTCTTGACAATGTTCTTGATCACCATCCGGAAGGAACTTATCCATACCTAAAGTCAAACACTAAAAACATTAGTTTTGACATTAGTATAATGCGTATAAAGGAATTCCGACATGGAATAATAGTAAATAAATACAAGTGTTTCTGGGTTCCACCGTAACTTACGGCGGTAGACCCTGAAAGACTATGGTTCTGCCGTAACACAGGGGTAACACACCGTAACATTTTTGGTTTCCACCGTAAATTACGGTGGAACCGTAAATTACGGTGGGTTCTGCAGTTTTGTCCTTTAACTATTTTCCAACTTTAAAAGATCATAACTTTTGACTCGCTAGTCCGTTTTAACCGATTATTTTTCCTATGAGTCCGTAATAAAATTTCGGATTCAACCATGTAAATTTCACATCACGGAAACCGAGATACCGACAATTGGTTCACAATTTCCTTATTTCAATTATCCAACCCATTAGTGTAAGTGCATAGCACCACTTTTCCATTCTTAAGACCTTTTAGACATCATTACCCAATTTCCCGGGCTCACATACTTGGTGTATTCGCGCCAATTCCATGGCTTTGCGTTCCCTTAGGGTTAAATACTTGTTTCTTCGGAATTCAAGCATTCCGTTTCAAACAACCCTTATTCATTTAACATCTATTGTTTGACCCATATTCCGGGTTCTTGTACTCAGATTAATATCACCAACTCATTGGTATGGTACAATTCATTATTTAACGAGGTGTAAGACTTTCAAGTCTCTACTCTCGTGATTCTTTTAAAAACATCATTTTGACCCGTTTGGCTATTTAATGAAAACCATCACTTCATTGACTAGCCAAACTAAGTTCCAAGTCTTTACTTTGACCCGTTTGATGGTCGAGTGTACTTCACCACTTTAACAACGCATCAAACGCATCCATTACTCTACAACATCATTCACACAACAAAAATGAATATTTACACATAATTTAACGGGGCTTAAGCCACGTACCTTTAAAGCACACCTTTTCCGCGGGTATCACTTCCGGCGTGTCCACTTGACGTTCTGGATTCCTTGCCTAAAGGGTTCAATTCATAATAAGATTAGAACTCTTTCGTAAGCTTTAACGCATTATTTCTTAACATATTCAAATCTGCGTTTTGCCCAACTTTTAACATTTTAACCCTCTTTTAGGCATTTTATCAAACACCTAGCGGGTCAGATTTTTATATGATCTAAACCAAGTTCATGACTTGAGTTTATCACCCTAATTAACTTCAATTAGACTACATGTCTATATGTTAACATCAACAACTTAGAGTTTTCCTCATAATTTCAGTTTACACTAGAACAAGAGTTTTAATCCTAGTGTTCATCAAGTTCTACTAACATACTAATCACCCACTATGGTGATTTTGATCTATACAATTATCATGCAAGAATTTGACAAGAAATCGTCTAGGGTTTGTCCCTAAACCTTATATTACTTCCAATTTCATGTTTACAACACATAATCAAGCTCTACATTCGATTTCAATCACATGCATGAACTTTGAATCGAATGAAAATGACCTAATTCAACATACCTTATGATCCCCTTGACGAGGTGATCACGATTCCTTGTTCAGATTTCGATTTTAGCTTGATTTAGGCCTTCAATTGAGAGTTTTAGTGGAAGTTAGGGTTTTTGAGAGTGAGGGTGTCGCCCCTGTTGTTCTTGATCGACCAGAGCCCTCTAATGGGGAATTTGGTTTTGTTTTTATCAAATATTAGTAATACAAGTTTCACTTTTGACAACCTAGGCCCCTCCACTCTTATTTAGTTTATATCTTTGGCTTTTTAACTCATTCATGTGTTACTACAAGACTCCTAACTAACTGGGTTATTTATCCTAGTTAGCTTATTCTTGTTTATTTTACACTTTATAATTCTAATGTAAGGTTTTGTATTTTCGGGATGTTACAAGTCCACCCCCCTTAAAAGGGTTTCGTCCCCGAAACCGTAATACGTACCAAATAGTTTAGGGTAGAGCCGTTGCATCTCTTCTTCGGATTCCCACGTGGTATCCGCACCCTTCCTGTGCTCCCATTTAACCTTCACTTGGTTAATTACTTTGTTCCTCAAACTCTTCTCCTTTCGATCTAAAATTGCAATTGGCCTCACTGCATAGTTGAGGCTGTTATCCACCTCGATGTCATCATAGCGGATACGAGCGGTTTCATCTGCTAAGCATTTTCGGAGATGTGATACGTGGAATGTGCTATGGATTCCACTCAACTCCTCGGGTAGTTCAAGGCGATATGCTACCTTACCAACCCGTTCAGTAATTCTGAATGGCCCAATGAACCTCGGACTCAACTTTCCTCTTTTTCTGAACCGTATAATTCCTTTCCATGGCGATACTTTTAGCATTACTTTATTGCCGATTTGGAATTCAACTGGTCTGTTCCGTTTGTCTGCGTACGCTTTTTGTCGATCCTGAGCCGCCTTTAGGTTAGCTCGGACCAAGTCGATCTTCTCATTCGTAGTCCGGATTATATCAGTAGGAGCTAGTCCTCGTGGACCCACTTCTCCCCAACATACCGGGGTTCGACATTTTCTTCCATATAACATTTCGTAAGGGGCCATTTTAATGCTCGTGTGATAGCTGTTGTTATATGAGAATTCGACCAAGGGTAGATAGACATCCCAACTACCCCCGAAGTCGATAATGCAAGCCCGCAACATATCTTCCAACGTTTGTATCGTTCTCTCACTTTGCCCATCCGTTTGTGGATGGTACGCAGTGCTAATGAACAATTTAGTTCCCATTTGCTCTTGGAATTCGCGCCAAAATTTTGAAGTAAACCGAGTATCTCTGTCTGATACAATGGATATCGGCACTCCATGACGTGCTATGATTTCGTTGGTGTACACCTCCGACATCTTCTCGGATGTATAAGTCTCACGAATCGGAATGAAGTGAGCACTTTTTGTCAATCTATCCACGACTACCCATATAGCATCAAATCCGCGATTGGTTTTGGGCAATTTGGTTAACAAATCCATCGTGATTTGTTCCCATTTCCAAACTGGGATATCCAGCGGTTGCAACTTACCATATGGCTTTTGGTGTTCCGCTTTGACTTGTAAACAAGTCAAACACTCTCCACATATTTCACAATATCTCTTTTCATTCCAGGCCACCAATAGTTTTGTTTTAAATCATTATACATTTTGGTCGCCCCCGGATGAATTGAATAATGAGATTTATGGGCCTCGTCAAGTAGGCGCACCTTGGCCCCACACGTATTTGGAACCCAAACTCTCCCAAATCGAGTTTTCAATCCTTGGTTATCATCCTCCAGGTCTTTTAGCTGCCCAACTATCCTTTCCCTCTTCACATTTTCTTCCTTGATTGCTTCAATTTGAGATTTCCGGATTTGTTCAAGCAAACCCGATGTCACAATTAATTGCATCGATCGTACTCGAATAGGCGTATAATCTGTCTTTCGGCTCAACGCGTCTGCCACTACATTCGCCTTCCCGGGGTGGTAATGTATTTCACAATCAAAGTCTTTGACAGTTTCTAACCACCGCCTCTGCCTCATATTTAATTCCTTCTGATCGAAGAAATACTTTAAGCTTTTATGGTCGGTAAAGATAGTGCACTTCACTCCATACAAATAATGCCTCCATATTTTCAAGGCGAACACCACTGCTGCCAACTCGAGGTCATGGGTAGGATATCTCTTCTCATGAGTCTTTAGTTGCCTCGAGGCATAGGCTATAACCTTGCCCCGCTGCATCAAAACGCAGCCAAGTCCCGAATGCGATGCATCCGAGTAAACTACCATATCCTCCGTTCCGTCCGGTAATGACAATACCGGTGCATGGGTCAATTTTTCTTTGAGCGTTTGGAACGCCCTTTCTTGATCTTCGCCCCAAATAAAATTTTCATCCTTACGGGTTAGTTTGGTCAACGACGTAGAAATTTTGGAGAAATCTTGTATGAATCTCCGATAATAACCCGCAAGCCCCAAGAAACTTCTGATTTCCGAAGGATTCCTTGGTGGAGTCCATTTAGACACAGCTTCTATCTTTGACGGATCTACTAACACCCCATCTGCACTAATGATGTGCCCAAGAAATTGTACCTCTCGTAACCAGAAGGCACATTTTGAGAATTTTGCATACAATTTCTCTTTCCTGAGCGTCTCCAACACTTCACGCAAATGACTTGCGTGTTCTGCTTCATTCTTGGAGTATATCAGGATGTCATCAATGAACACTATCACTAACTTGTCTAGCATGGGTTTGCAAACCCGGTTCATGAGATCCATGAAAGCCGCGGGTGCATTAGTTAACCCAAAGGACATCACGAGAAACTCGTAATGTCCGTACCGTGTACGGAAAGCCGTTTTCGGTACATCCTCCTCTTTGACTTTCAACTGATGATACCCCGATCTGAGGTCGATTTTTGAGAACCAACTTGCACCTTGTAATTGGTCAAATAGGTCATCAATTCTTGGAAGCGGATATCGATTCTTTACCGTGAGTTTGTTCAACTCCCGGTAATCAATGCACATACGCATGCTCCCATCCTTCTTTCTCACAAATAATACTGGTGCGCCCCATGGAGACACACTTGGCCGAATAAATCCCTTGTCGAGCAAATCTTGGATTTGGGACATCAATTCTTGCAATTCTGATGGCGCTAACCGATACGGCGCCTTAGCCACAGGTTTCGCGCCCGGAATCAATTCAATTCCGAACTCCACCTCCCGTTCTGGCGGTATTCCCGGTAAATCTTCCGGAAATACATCAGCGTATTCGCGTACCACTGGTACGTCTTCAATCTTTGGCGTCTCTTTATCAGGCTCGTTTGCGTATATCATAAATGCTTTACATCCGCGCCTCATAAGTTTATGAGCTTTTAGTATTGAGCACATAACGGGACTGCCCCCTTTTTCGCCATAGATGATAACTTGCTTTCCGCTTGGAGATGTCAATTTTATCTCCTTGCGGAAACATATCACTTCTGCATGATGTCGAGATAACCAATCCATCCCGACCACTACTTGGAATTCTCCCATTGACATAGGGATCAAGTCTATTAAATATTCCTCATCATCAATATTTATTTTGCAGTCTCGACATACATCACATACAAGGAAACTTTTGTTATCACCTATTTCTACCTCTAATGGCATAGGCAATTTCGTTAGTACAAAAGAAGGATGTCGAATAAATTCATGTGAAACAAAGGATTTATTCGCACCCGTATCAAATAACACATGTGCGGGAATCGAGTTTATAGCAAATATACCTGAAACCACATCGGGTTCCACCTTTGCCTCGGCTACCGTTAACTGGAAGGATCTTGCTTTTGCTCTTGGTGTCTCAGTACGTGTATCTTTGTCATCTTTCTTCCCGATCAATTCCGGACACTCCGATTTCTTGTGACCCGGCTGATAACATTTGTAACACACCGACACCTTCCCCGAGCACAACGCAGCTGTGTGCCCGGTTTTCCCACAAATAGGACACGGCTTGTCCTTAAACCGGCACTCACCCTTGTGCCCTTTCCCGCATATCTTGCAGCTTGATGACCCGCTTTTTCCTTCTTGTTTCTTTGAGGATTCATTCGGACGTGCCTTTTTCGTCGGGCTTGGGTTGACTACCTGCGCCCTTCTTTCGCCTCTTTCTATCTGTTTCTTCAACTCTATCTCCCGTTCCCGAGCAACGTTTATAATCTCGGTGAGAGTCTCATACTTCGAAGGAGTCATAAACTCCCTATACTCGGCGCTCAGCATATTATAATAATAATATATTTTCTGCTCTTCATTCGTTATGAGATCATCACAAAACTTCATTTTATCCATGAACGTTCCCGTGATTTTATCGATAGATTCACCCTTGTGTCGAAGCTGCATAAATTCTTCCTTGATTTTGTTAATGATTGCCTTGGGACTATGATGTTTAAGAAACGGCGTCTTAAACTCGTCCCATGTCATAGCCTTAGCCGCTTCACTTCCGATCTCTTTCTTCTTGTTATCCCACCAATCTTTTGCCTGACCCCTCAACTGACCCGTGCCATAAGCCACGAAGTCATCCTCATCGCAATGGGTTCTTTCAAATACTCCCTCCATATCACTTAGCCACCGTTGGCATATTATCGGGTCCTCCCCATTGTAGATTGGCGGTTTACACGCCATGAACTCTTTATAAGAACAAGATTTTCGTCCTCCCGACTTTTCCTTTGCTAAATTGGTATTATCCTCCAATTTCTTGATCATTTCTTCCACCACTGATAATACCGTGTTTTGAATTTTGTCGATAAAACCCGACAAACTATTTTCGATTGCTTTTCCTACCTCTTCAGCAATCACTTCTCTCGTTTGCTCGGTGACTCTTGGCACCGCATCATCATTACCTTTATTCGCCATCTTTAACTGAAATGTTTACATTAAGCATTAAACATTTCATCTATGGCATATGGTTTATTTACTTCGGTTTATTCAAGTTCATAACTTGTTTTCACCGTTCTTATTTAATGCACTTTTCCGGGTTTGAGTGTGTTAACACGCTCTTCCCATGCATGTCAATTCATTATTTCTCTTTTATACTTAGTAATTCTACTTTAGAACAATTAACTCTTACCGGATGCTTGATCAAGCTTGAACCGAACACTTGTTAACAAACTTGGGCTCTGATTACCAACTTGTAACACCCTTAATATTTAGACGGAAATTAACTAATAATCATATGAACTTTATAAAAATCAGAGTTTACAAAAAAATTTCATTTGTTTAAAACCATACACACTTGTGATAGTACCAAACACGTCCAAGATAATGCATAACGAGTTTAAAGTTAACCCTTGCTAGTCAACTACAACTAGTTTAAAGGATTCCAAACATGATTGACAAAAACATTTACAACATGATTGAAGTTTAGACAAAGTTAAGTTTAGTGCGGAAGCTTCAAAATGCGTGTTCGGTTCTTGACAATGTTCTTGATCACCATCCGGAAGGAACTCATCCATACCTAAAGTCAAACACTAAAAACATTAGTTTTGACATTAGTATAATGCGTATAAAGGAATTCCGACATGGAATAATAGTAAATAAATACAAGTGTTTCTGGGTTCCACCGTAACTTACGGCGGTAGACCCTGAAAGACTATGGTTCTGCCGTAACACAGGGGTAACACACCGTAACATTTTTGGTTTCCACCGTAAATTACGGTGGAACCGTAAATTACGGTGGGTTCTGCAGTTTTGTCCTTTAACTATTTTCCAACTTTAAAAGATCATAACTTTTGACTCGCTAGTCCGTTTTAACCGATTATTTTTCCTATGAGTCCGTAATAAAATTTCGGATTCAACCATGTAAATTTCACATCACGGAAACCGAGATACCGACAATTGGTTCACAATTTCCTTATTTCAATTATCCAACCCATTAGTGTAAGTGCATAGCACCACTTTTCCATTCTTAAGACCTTTTAGACATCATTACCCAATTTCCCGGGCTCACATACTTGGTGTATTCGCGCCAATTCCATGGCTTTACGTTCCCTTAGGGTTAAATACTTGTTTCTTCGGAATTCAAGCATTCCGTTTCAAACAACCCTTCTTCATTTAACATCTATTGTTTGACCCATATTCCGGGTTCTTGTACTCAGATTAATATCACCAACTCATTGGTATGGTACAATTCATTATTTAACGAGGTGTAAGACTTTCAAGTCTCTACTCTCGTGATTCTTTTAAAAACATCATTTTGACCCGTTTGGCTATTTAATGAAAACCATCACTTCATTGACTAGCCAAACTAAGTTCCAAGTCTTTACTTTGACCCGTTTGATGGTTGAGTGTACTTCACCACTTTAACAACGCATCAAACGCATCCATTACTCTACAACATCATTCACACAACAAAACTAAATATTTACACATAATTTAACGGGGCTTAAGCCACGTACCTTTAAAGCACACCTTTTCCGCGGGTATCACTTCCGGCGTGTCCACTTGACGTTCCGGATTCCTTGCCTAAAGGGTTCAATTCATAATAAGATTAGAACTCTTTCGTAAGCTTTAACGCATTATTTCTTAACATATTCAAATCTGCGTTTTGCCCAACTTTTAACATTTTAACCCTCTTTTAGGCATTTTATCAAACACCTAGCGGGTCAGATTTTTACATGATCTAAACCAAGTTCATGACTTGAGTTTATCACCCTAATTAACTTCAATTAGACTACATGTCTATATGTTAACATCAACAACTTAGAGTTTTCCTCATAATTTCAGTTTACACTAGAACAAGAGTTTTAATCCTAGTGTTCATCAAGTCCTACTAACATACTAATTTGCTAATCGTGTTATGAATGTTTTTGATGTAAATGATTTGCTAATCGTGTTATGAATGTTTAAACTAGTCGGTAGTTGACTAGTAGGTGTTACTTTAAAACTTTTATTTTGTACTAATGTTAAACCAAGGTACTTTTTATCTAAAATTAAGTATCTTTTATTATATAAAACTAGAAATTTAAACGGTCGTTACAGCCACCACATAGGCACTCGTCCGTGGCGCCGCGCGACGGACTGCCAGTTCAGCAAAATTCTCTTAAACGTGGCAGCTTGCATGTTTACGCGATTCAGCGAGTTTGCCACCCTCTAGCTCATTGTTACACGTCCCTTAACACTTGTTATCATCCCTGGAGTTGCCATAACACTTGTGACCATCTCCTTGAACTTCCTTGGCTATAAATAGGACCAAATGTTGCAACTTATGAACACACATTTGAGCAATTCACTTGGAAAGCTTCCAAACACTTGTTCTGAAGATTTCTGGAGCTCAAGGGCACTTCCCAAGCATTCTTAGTCGTGCATAGGACTTCAGTAAGTGTCCTTAACCTTTCTTAATTCAGTTTTACTTAGTTTATTAGCCTAAAGTCAAACCGTCGTAATTAAGGTTTGACTTCGTGATTAATTAAGATTTGTCCAGTCAAATCTCGAATTGAAAGTAGCTTTAAGTTGGTAATTATGTGGGTAATAAACCCTTAAAAGGGCACCCTCTGATTCCCACTCTAACTAGGTCAATTGTCGGGTCAAAATTAATTTTAAAAAGTCAACAGAAAGCAAATTTTCACATAAACACATAATTAACAATGTAGAAGCTATGCAACCTGTTTTATCATTCATATAACTTGGTAATTAATGTAAGAACATGCTAAGCATGTTCAACCCGACAATTTTCAGTTTAAGCTCGGTTCGGAACCGAAAGTCGCATAAGTGGACTTTTGCTTTGACTTTCAGTTCTGACCCATTAGAGCATATTTTAGAAATGCCTTAGAGCTCTATTAGGACCAGGTTATTGATTAGTGTAACCCTCTGAGGTTATACAACTTGGTTCATTAGTTATCCGATTCATATGCAAGTTTCCGTTATATGCCTAAATGTTGACCAATATGCCCTTTTGACCTTAAAACAAGAATTTTGAAAATGTGAGAGGACAATAATCTTTATCACTGATTTATAAACATGTCCCTAAATTTTCACATCAATTGGTGGTCTAGATTAAGAGTTATGCTCAATAGCGTAATTAGAAAGCTTTTTATTAATTAAACGGCGTAATTAGCATATAGCCTATCTAAACCCAATTTTTGATACCAAACTTTTTACCCACTGATGTAAAATAATATTTTGGGATTTTTGAAGATTTTTATTTATTTTTAAGCTGAGCATAACATAGGGTTCTAGCCTTAATTCGGTAATTGTCGGTTTTGCCCTTTTGGCCTATAAAATGAGTTTTACAAAACTTTTGGACACCCAACCTTTTGCTGCTGATTTGTTATGATAAATAAAACATTTTAAGCTTTCTGTAATGATAAAAATATCAGCTTTTCATATAAAACCCGGAAATCGCTTAAAATCGTCTTTTTACGCGTTTTTAACGCATAGTATAAGTTAAAACTATTTTTAACATATAAGGTTTGATACCTACTGATGTTTTGAGTAAATTTATATATTTTAACAGTAAAGAAAAGTTCTTAAACTCAGATTCCCTATTTTGACCTTTAAAGCCTATGTGAAATTGTAGGATAGTGAAACGACCTTAATGAGTCGATTAGAAGAGATCTCATATTGAATCAGAGGCGGAATTCATTGATTCAGTCTTAGTTTAGCTTGTATAACACTAGAAATTATTAATTTGTCTCAGTTTATTGATCTGATATCAATTTACAAGCTGGAGACACTTCGACAGAGCTTCGCCGTCGGAAAATCTCTAAGTAATTCCGTATGAAATGACAAAGACCTAGCACCTATTTATAGGATAAGTAATTTCGTTTGAACATGTCTCAAACGGAATTACTTGTTCAAACGGAATTACATTACAAACGAGATTACACGTTCAAACGGAATTAGCTAGTTAATTTCGTTTGAAATGACACAATGTCATTTCAAGCGGAATTACCTTTAAGCCTAATTTTGTTTGTTTTCTTGTATAACGTGCCTAGATCTGTCAGTTCTAATCTAAGACTCGAACGAAGATGAAGTCGACAGACAACTGCACCAACAGACTCCCCCTTGAATGTTGACGGAATCTTCAGTGAGAGTCTTCAACATGACGACTCTTCAGTCTTGAACGGTCTTGATTACTTATTTCAACATGTTCCAGGATCTATCTCTGGCTCTAACCTCGTCAGACTCCCCCTCTCATCAAGCTGGGATCGCTGTCTGGAATTAGCTATCGCCTTGAGATTGCATCCTGGCTTTAATTCTGTTCAGCTCATCTCATGCACAAATTTTCTCACCGCCACATAAATTTTTACGATAGTTACATCAAGTTCAATTTTATGACCTTGATTAACTAATCAAACTTTCTTTCTCAAAACAAATTTCTTCATTTAAACGCACACTCCCATCTCTGTTCATCATGTTTAGTACTTGGAATTTTGAAAATCAGCTCTCCAACATCAGTTGTCGAAAATCTTTTTGTATTTTCAAATAAAAGCTAAACTTCTAGAAAGAACAATATTGAAATGCAGTAAAGAAATACTTACAAACAATATTTTTGTGAGTTTGTGAAAGTGGATCATATCAGTTTATGTGACCAATCACTAGCACCGTTAAGCTTTAAACATTTTCAGTTCTAAACGATTCACGTAGATTGACGATATTGTTGTCCACTTAAACTCAATCTAAAAACTTTCGAAATGCTTACCGATACGTTAAGGTATATTAATTTTGCACTAAATTCTTATGGACCCCATGATCTCAGCATATCCCCTCATCATGCAATACACTGACTCAAGTAATGCCTTTAAACTTTTATTAACTGTGATATGTGCAAAAACAACTCAGAATGTTTAAACATTAACAATCAGGTCGATACTTCCGTATACGCAGAGAAAGTCCAATGTTTAAACAAAATAAGAAAAATAAAACAAGTTGAAGTTGTTTAGGCTTTAACCACCAGGTCGATACTTCCGTATACGCAGAGGTGATCCAAAGCTTAAACGAAACACCAAAGAAAATAAAGCAGAACGTTTAGGCAATAACATCCAGGTCGATACTCACGTATACGCAGAGGATGTCCAATGCTTAAACAAAATAAAGAAACAAGACAAGTTTAAATCTTTGCAAAATAAAATGCACAATCACAGCGACTTTTCAGCAAAGTTGTGAAAGTTCACAGACTTAACCAGTTTTATGTCTTTCGACAATCAGCGATTACTGAGTAGGCACACAATCAAGAAGAACAAAACTAAGTACTATGCTTTCAACCATGTTTCCCACTAGAACTAGGCTTTTTCATTTAAGTTTGTATCGTTATCGCAAATCTACTAGTCTAGCTGAGCCTACCGTCACATCTTTAGTGAGACCGTTTATCACATTATATCTTTCCATTTCTTTAGCATGCTGTGACAGTCCAACTGATATACTATCATTTCCTCTTTTTACATCAAAACCCATTTTTGCATTTTTTAATGTTTTTGGAATTTTCAAATTTTCCAAATTTTTTTTTATAATTTTTCTCCCCCTAAAATCAAAATATGTCTCAACTTTGATTTTCGGGGAAAATTTGAAAAACAAACTGTACAAGGTAAAGTGACAACATGATGAGAATTACTTCAATTCTCCATTCACTTGGCATAAACAATCAGAACTCCCCCTGACAACAAAAAATTTTCCCATTGTGATTTCAAAACACTTAAGTTTGTTTTAATCAAAATGGTTTTTCCGGAAAAATTAGTTTTGTTGTTACCATTTGTAGGTTAGGGGATCATTTCATCACATTGTTTTCTCAATATCACTTGAAAAATTTACCAATTTTCTCAACACAATCATTTGTAGAAAATCAAGTACAACTTAATGTCCCTAATTTACCACTTGTAAGACGAAATCACTTTCATGAATTTCTCAAGAAAGATGCCGATTCCTGCTCCACTCTTACCAACCTGGGAGCTCTGGCAAGTCAGGTTTTTCATTTAAACAGTTTCACCCAAGCCTGACGGTCCTTGGGTGTTTTTGAAATTCCGTTTGATAATGATGGAAAATTTTCATCATTCATTGTCAAACCGGAATCTCCACTTTTTACCTCAACACATGGCTCTTCTGGCTTTGACGAACCAGATTCATCGCCTGAACGTGGCTTGTCTGACTTTAATGAGTCAGATTCATCGCCAAAATGTGGCTCCTTTGTTTCCAGAGAAACAAATTCATCGCCAACCACTTTCTCTTTCTTCAATACCCCGTTAGTCCTCATATTTGTATCTGATGAATTCGTTTTGCTTGATTTGTCATTCTTTGGAGAGCAAGACGATTTATCAGAACTTTTATCTGATTTTTCTGTTGTATCCGAGGACAAAATCCTTTCGAGATACTCTCGTGCTTTCTTCCTCTTCTTCCTCAGTCTGTCTTTCTGCCCTTGAGAAAGCTTTACTTTCTGTTCTTGAACTTTCTATTCTTTGGGCTTTTCTTCGACTTTGACTGGTTTCTTCTTTATCATTTTCTGAGATTCAGCCCTCGATCTTCCCTTTAATCTCATTGGGCAATCTCTTGCAATATGGCATTTGATTTGGCATTCAAAGCATCTTCTCGTCTCAAACCTCCAACTTTGGCAGTTAACAACAATGTGTCCTCTAAAACCACAGTTGTAGCACATTCTGTTATCGTACCATTCACCACTTTCATACCAAACACTTAGATCATGGCATTGCTTGGCATTGTGGTAATCATCACTCCTCTTGAAAGTTGGATTTGGCTTTTGAGCACTATGGTCAAACCTGCACCACTTATTACCAACTTTTTGTAAGTTTTGATTTTTTAGTTTTTGTGGTTTTTTATCACGATTGGATGATTGAACTGATGAGGTTTTATTCTTGTTTTGAATATTTTCTGAATTTTTAACTTTTTGTTTCTGTTCCACTTTCTTCTTCAAAGGTTTTTGCGTAGAGCATTCACCTTTTTCAGTTGATTGCGGAACAGTTTCTTGAAATTTTTCTCTTAATTCCAAGAAGATTTTCTTTTTCTCAATTTCATCATCAGTTTTCTCATCACAGTCTTCAATTTTGACTTTGTCAAAATTTGTGACATTGTCACTTATTGGAACAGAATTGATCAGTTTTGGACAGATATAATCTGGTACTGATGAGTTCACAAAACCTTTCAATTTCTTTTCAAGCTCATCAATTTTATTTCTTGCCCTCTCAGCTTCTTTTTCAAGCTGAGAGATTTTCTCAAGATGAGACTTGATTACCTTTTCATTTTCAATTTTATTCTTTTCAAGAACAGATTTTTCATTTTCTAAACTTTTTATTTGTTCTTGAAATTTTGTTTCATTTTCTTTCAAATTTTTATTTTCAAGTTTTATCCAAAAATCTTCATTTTCTAAAGAATTTATTTTATTTTCAAATTCTTTTTCCTTTTCTTTCAAAACTTTGTTTTCTAATGTCAAACTCTCTACATTCTTCAAGAGTTTGGCATTGTCTGATTCAGATTTTTCACAGTTTAAGCATTTCCCAGGAATCTGTTTATCATCAGCTTCATCTTCAACTTTTAAAGCTGGAATCTCTTCAACCTGTTTTTTCATCACTTGAACATTTTCTTCCATATTTGCTGCCTTTTGATCCTTCATTTTTGCAGCTCGTTTATTTTTGAGTAACTCCAATTTTGCTGCAAGAAGCATATTATACAAATCAGGTGACAACAAAACTCTATAAAATTCAAGTTGGCTAATTGCTTTACTGTCGTCATTACTCTCTTCATCTGAAGAATGATAAAAAACTGGAGCTTTTTCTAACACACTTTCCGAATTCTGTTCAGCTTTTTCTGAATCAATTTCTAAACCCTTTTCAGCTTTATCTAGAAGAATTTCAGAATCCTTTATCTTTGAAACTGGTTCTTTTAAAATTGATTCTTCCAAAACTGATTCTCTTGAAAATGATTCTTCTTCAGACTTAATAAAATTTTCTTGTTGAGATACATAGTAATACACTGCAATATCTTCTTCAGTTTCCATGTTTCGGTAACAAATTTCACAATAACAATCACTTTCAAACAAAATTAGATCCTTCAAGCGAAATAACACTTCTGAAACGAAATCACACTCTCAAACGGTATACCTCTTCAAATGGAATTGCTTGTTCAAACGGGATACCAGTTTCACGCGAAAATACCAACTCAAGCGGAATAACGATTTGAAGCGGAATAACTATTTGAAGCGGAATAACTGATTTCGCTTGAAATGTTTCAAACGGAATTAGTTTTTCAAACGGAATCAGATGCTTTTCAAACGGAATCAGTAATTTCGTTTGAAAACACCTCTATTTTTTAAACGGAATCAGTTTGTTCGTTCAAACGGAATTACCTTTTTGGTCTAATTTTATCACTTTTAGACTGAATTTGGGTCTCAAACTTTCAAGGGTTTGTTAAAACTGTATTTCACACGTTATATGTGAAAATTAGTCCATTTTAACCGTGAAAATTTGATTAATTTTGAAAAGAAGGTGTAGAAATCAGAATTTTCCAGCGAAACCGAGCTAAACAGTAAGAACTCTTCTTCCTGAGCTCTAATACCACATGTAGGATCGTGAAACGACCTTAATGAGTCGATCAGAAGAGATCTCAGACTGAATCAGAGGCAGAATTCATTGATTCAGTCTTAGTTTAGCTTGTATAACACTAGAAATCATTAATCTGTCTCAGTTTATTGATCTGATATCAATTTACAAGCTGGAGACACTTCGACAGAGCTTCGCCGTCGGAAAATCTCTAAGTAATTCCGTATGAAATGACAAAGACCTAGCACCTATTTATAGGACAAGTAATTTCGTTTGAACATGTCTCAAACGGAATTACTTGTTCAAACGGAATTACATTACAAACGAGATTACACGTTCAAACGGAATTAGCTAGTTAATTTCGTTTGAAATGACACAATGTCATTTCAAGCGGAATTACCTTTAAGCCTAATTTCGTTTGTTTTCTCGTATAACGTGCCTAGATCTGTCAATTCTAATCTAAGACTCGAACGAAGATGAAGTCGACAGACAACTGCACCAACAGAAATTACCAAAATGACCTACGGTGCATAAGTTTGTTTATAAAAGGTAAATTTCACATATATAACATACCCTACTGTTATGATTTATAAAGATAAGTATTTTTACTGATTATATCAGACCTGAAACTCAGATTTATATTTAAACTCTTTTATAAGCTTTAAAATGACCAAAATGCCCTTACGGGGCATAGTTTGAGTTTAAATTCGTTTTGGGCATAATGGAAGGTATCCTACTGATATCACAACATATTTAAGGCATATTAACTTAGGAAACATGTTCATGACTCATTTGGTTACCCGTTATGCTTTATTCGCGTTCGGTGCGGTTTATGTAACTAGTTTGCATAAATTAGCCGAAACGAGTCAAACCTTATCGTTTTTATCTCAAAATCCAGAATGTGCTTAGTTTACCCATATTATACAAGTATTCAAACTTTTCGGGTCTAAACCACACTCTAATCCGGTCATCGCTTAATCGTGCATTTTGAACCGTATATCTTCCTTTAAAACTAACCGGTCTAAGTTTAGACTTATTTAAAACCCGTTAGGAATCTAATAGGTTATTAAAACCTTCGTTCCAGATTTAGGAGCCCAGTAAAAGCTACCTGTACTTGCTTGGTGGTATACGGCTGGGATAAATTGTATAAATTTGCTCAGGTAAATACTTTTAACTTATTTTCCCTATACGGGCTTGGGATACGGTATTATAATAATACCGCTTGGTCGGGTGTGTAGTCATTTAAATTGGATTGTGATTAATGTATCTACATAACTCATTTTAATCTGTATTATTTGGTGTATGGCCTTTAGGGGTTAAATGACCATGTCCCGGATATCCTTGGCATCATTCAAAGAAATGGCCACGACCTAAGCACGGGGTGTAGGCGTACACCTGACAGTTGCATTATGTAAAAACTGGTAATCCACTTAAAGGAATCAACCTTGTGGGCATTATACCTGTGGCGTGTCAGTTAATCTTGACCGGCTCTACCAACCGGCCCTGACGGACGACAAATAAGTAAAACTGTATACAAGATTATTTTTAATAATTGTCCCAAGTTATAAAAGAATTTTTGTGCCATGTGCATTCAAATCAATTTTCTAAAACATTTTCAAAATGAGTTAGTTAATTGTATTTACCAGTGTAAACTGACGTATTTTCCAAAAAGGTTAAGTGCAGGTACTAGACGAAATAGGCTGGCTACTCCTGGCATCATTAATTAAGTCTCGCAAGCTCTAGATGCTAAAGTCTGTTGAACAATGATCTTATTTATCTTTTGATCCGCCTGTGGATCCTTTACAGTCCGTTGTAATACCTTGATATTACTTTATATTCGGTTTGTAATGTGATTCGTCTCTTTTGCTTCCGCTGTGCATTTAAATTTGTGATGTTTGACTATGATGATATCAACTACGTCACGATACTCCCCACCGGGCCCACCGGTAATACGTGGAAATTCGGGGTGTGACATTTTCGGATGTGCAAGTACGCCTTGAACAAGGCCACCTCCTCCTCGCTCCTCCATTGTCTCCGAGCGGATGTCGGGACAACTTCAACTTCTTGAACGTCTTCTTCTTCTTCTTCTTCTACTTCTTGAACGTCGTCGTCATCTTCATCGTTATCCAGATTTTGTTGTGCTTCGCAGTACGCACGTGCGAATTGTTGGATGAGGGTGTCATCTTCTAGTGGGTCGATATGGTGGGATTGGGTTTGAAAGTGTGGAAAAGTTGGGGTTGAATTGGTGAGGTTGAAATTGTCACACCCCAACCGATGGCGGAATCATCGGGGTATGGCACTGAGCAAAACAGATTGTCCAGAAGTTTCCATAACAATTATCATTACCAATCAATTTATAATAACATGTCCCATACCATGCCTCAAAAGGTAAACAAATTATTACAGACAAAATCTAGGAAAATAGTTCTATTCCGACAACTCAGATTTAAATAGAGCAATTGTTTATCTGCTTCTAGAGACCCTTGATTCACTTAGTACAGACAACTATTTGTTGGCCTCTAGAACCTTATTCTAGCCTCGACTTCCTAGCAAGTGTGCATCCTAAGCACCTGTCACATACGTTAAAATTAAGTCAATACGTATAATGTAAAGGTGAGCATACAAGTTTGATAATAGCATATATAGTTCGAATTCGTTTACGCATAACCAGCACGTACACATAGCGAAATGAGGCACGTTAGTTATCAACATAGAACCATCGATACCAATGACTACGAGTTGACTGCCCGAGGCAGTTCGCAATACATGGTTACCACCGTAATCCATGCAAGTAATTTTCCTTAACAACCCCTGCGAACAGGTGCTGAGTCCAAACTATAGTACTATCATTGCTAAGGCAGGTAGACAGCATTCCATGTGTAAACATAACAAACAAGCATTCATAAGCCACGTATAACATGCATTAACGGTTAGCATTCAAATAATATCGAGTAGTGTGCTCGATGTGATTTGAATAGTTGTAACGTATGTAACACCCAAAAGTGCATAAAGCAAAAAGGGGTCGAGTATACTCACAGCGGTTGATGGATTGAAGGGAGCACTTGATAGTAAGGTTAGCCTGAATGGGTTGATAGTATAATGATAAGTAATGCGTAAAGCGGAAACATGTATGAGTGGATCGGACAGCTGGTCGATCGGTTGGTAGTCCGATCGGACGGCTGGCCGTGCGGTTGACAGTCCGTTTGGACAGTTGTCCGGTCGGATGGCTGTTCGAGTGGATTGTTTCTTCCTTTGAGTAGGATGTGTTTGTGTATGATGGCTTGACTTTTGAAGTTTTCGTTGTAGCATTTTGAAAACATTGAAGTATCTTTACTTTTCGGGTCGGTCGATCGGACGATCGTTCGATCGGCTGGTAATCCGATCGGTTAGTACTTCAGCGAAGAACAAGTTCTCAGCAAAATGGCACTCGATCGGACAGTAGTTCGATCGGGTGGCATTCATAGTGCATTGAACATGTTGAAAATCGATCAAGTATTTAAAGCCAAGTATCTCATGATCCGAAGAGTAATCCGATCGGATGGTAGTCCGGTCGGTTAGCAGTCCGTTCAATACTCAACTTTAGGTAAAATTGATTAAGTGTGGGACCCATAGTGCAAGCCGTTCGGCTGACCGGTTGATCGGCTGACTGCCCGTTCGGCTGGCTGTCCGTTCGGACAGCACCTCGTCCTGGTCGGCCTGTGCGTCTTACACTTGGTAGTTCTGATGGTTTGTCGTTTTATCGAGGTACTTTGATAACGAGTCAAGCAACAGAAACCTTGTCATTACTTGGTTCTCCTGATCGGACAGGAATCACCCAAATCCAATTAGTGAACGGCCCGGGACGGTGTTTCATGTTTAACCCGAAATCGGTGAACCTCGTGGATAGAATCCGGATCTTGGGCCATACAACCACCAGATTGATTAGTAAGTCGGCACGAGCTCCGTTTCTATTGGTTTAAAGGTATTGAGTGTAAAAGAATGAGAAAGTTTGTGATTATTTCTTTTAACTCTTTTATCCCTTTGAAAATGTTCAGATCTATGCGAAAACGTTGTGAAATCATGTGGAAATACTTCAGATCTGAGTTATTCTTGGTGGAATGAGGTCAAACTTGAAGTTCATAAGAACCTCATGATGACGTCACCCTAGAACACACCAAATCTTGATGATTTCACGGTTAAAGGTTAAGATTTAAAAGATAGAAAGGTGTAGGAGTGCGTGTAGATCAAGAAAGTACAAGATTTAGGACGAGATCTTACCGGAATCGTGAGAAATCTGGAGAAAAGGTGAGGAACACGAGCTGGTCGGACGTCACTTGCCAAAAGTAGTAAGTTGGAGAGTGACAAGGGGTATTTATAGGGTTCCAAAAGAGGAAAGTGTTGGCCGATCGACCAGGCAGCTCGATCGGCCGGCTGACCGATCGGCTGGTAGCCGGATCGATCAGTTGCTTGATTCGAGTATTCGGTGCGACGATTTTAGATATTTCGATTTCGAGCAATGCGAATACGATAGAGTTTCCTATTCAAATTACTTTTAATCCCAATCACTCATATCGAGCACTGTCTCTTCTCCACTAATTATCATACCATTTCTATTGTGTTTCGAGTTCGATTTCGATTGAGTTCGATTGCTTTTCGAGTTTCGATTGATTTCCACAACATAACATAAATAACATGCACATGTAACACATAAGGCACACACACACGTATAACAGTATTCCAAATGCGTAATTCGAGTTTCGATTCGATTCGATGTTGATTTGATTAGCATAGTTTGATTATCGATTAGTTAACTTTATCGCATTGTTACTTCCTATAGTTCACAGTCATAAGTCGATTAGATAACGAATAACACGCGTCGATGGTTGTAATTATTGACACTTACTCCACATAATACAACTAAAATAAACACATAAAAGAAATCTACTACAAGTCAAGTGCGCGAAATTGGTCGTTGACTTTGACTTGGACTTTGACTTTTGAAAACACGGGGTGTTACAAAAATGGTGGAATGGACGGTTGGTTTTGATACGTTTGTGTTTTAAATGGTGAAAATTGTTGGGTTTGAAAGGGTGGGGTTGAAAATGTGGGATTTGGTTGGGTTCGTCTTGCAACCGAAAGCTCGCCGGCTCGCCAAGATTCGCTCGAACCTTCGGTCGTACGGGTTTTTCTTCGAATCCGAACCTCTTTTGCTCAAACCCGAACCTCTCTTGCTTGAACCTTCCATCTTTGTATTGACTTTTTTTGAAGTTAAAATTTGTATTTGGAAGAATGTTTGGATTGAGTTGGAAAATTATGTGGATTTTAATATTGTGTGTGTATATATAAAAAGCTTTAAACGGTCAAATGATGCAACGAATACATGCCCAACGGTCGTTTTTTTTTTAAATTTTCCACGCGTTTTAAGTTTTGGTGGCGACGACGTTTTGTGGACAATCACTCGTGGTAGGGGGATCACCACAGAGCGCCCATTTTATATGTACCTGATGAAACACTAGTTAACACCGATTGTTAACTAGCTGGGTCGTCTCTTATGTGAGTTCAATCTCCTTCTCTACCCGTTCCAGACTGTGTCCTGCAAAACAGCAACCGTTAGCTCGTTAAGAGAGGAATATGGGGATTTCCCTCTTAACCGGGCTCCGGCGTGAGAATAAGTACTGTTCTGAGGAGAAAATAGTGTGTGTTGTAAGTGAAATGTAAGGAGAACCGAATGTTTAACCTGAATGATGAAGGGTCCTATTTATAGCCAGAGGGTGAAGGAGGGGGGAGCGACCTTGCCAGCTGCTATTGAGCGCCAGCTGTCCGACCAAGTGGAATATCCTCTTGGTCCCCTCTGTTGTGGTCAGGATAGTGGTCCAGGTGGCGCGCCGCCGTTTGTCCATGTAGGCGAATTCGTACTGCAGCTGCCGGTCTGCCCCCAGGTTGTGTCGCAGGTCTACATGGCGTCCGATTGGTGGTGACACGTGTTGTCCTTTATGTCTGGAGGAGCATCTTTAGTGCCCCCTTGTTATCTTCCAGAAGCTTCTGGATTAGTTTGCTGATGTAGTCGCCATATAGGACGAGAAAAGTGATGATCCCTGCCATGTGTGCATGAAATTAGGACCATATCTCTTCAGTATCAAAGCAGCACCCATTTCTACCTAAACTGGTTTGACCAGGGGCGAAGCTTACAAGGGGCGGGGGGGGGGGGGGGACGCCCGCCCCCCGGGATTTTTCGCTCAGTGGTGTTATATATGTAGTTTTCGTATAGAAATTTGTGGGTATATAGGTTTTCACCCCCCCGGTTCTATAGAAATTTTTGGGTATTCTATAGAAATTTTTGGGTATATATGTTTTCACCCCCCCGGCCGAAAAATCCAAGCTTCGCCACTGGGTTTGACCACTACCACTTACATGCCCCGCCCATTTTTCCAACTCTAATTGCAGTAATAAAAATCACAAGATGGGCAGGTATAATTTTATTGTACAACAAAAGTTCTCATTACCAAAAGTTCTCCTTTCCATGTATGTCTTGGGGTTTCCATTAGCCGTCCGTAATTATCCAATAGACTCAATAAGAAGTTTAGCATAAAGTGTGAATGGTGTCACTTTCTTTTAAGTTTTTTAATATAACATTGGGATAAGTATATGTAGAAAGGCGACAAAAAGGGTTGGCTCCATGAAGAAAAATTGAAGGTAGACAATGCTTTAGGCAAAAAAAAAAAAAAAAAAAAGAGGGTATTTCAAGGAAAGCTTTCACTCTTATATATAAGTAATGAAAAGGTATTAATTTCAAACCATTTACATAAAAATGAACTTATTTGGGTCTAATGTTACTTCAGACAACTCAAACAATGATAAAAAATGGAACCGGTCAAATGAGTAGATCGAGCGTAACCCAGTGTGTATCAGATTATTAATATGCTTACAACCATTTAATCAAATGATTGTAGAATAGCTTTTGTAATCATATTTAACATTAATACATCAATTATTTAGAAATTTAATTGGAACACAAACGGGTTGCACATCAACCTATCCTGACCCGTTTAGTTCCAAAGTAAGCATCATTCTTCCACAAAAAAAAAAAAAAAAAAAAAAAAATCAGATCTTGCATAAAAAGATGGTTTTATTACATTAATACATCAATTTTTATGAAATTTAAGAAAATTGGAACACAAACTGGTTGCTCCCCAATCGTTTCTTCGATTGATTGGTGTTATTACTTTCCCACTTTCACTTGTGCGAGTGTGTGACACCACTCTTACATTACATAATGCGCGTAACGAAAAAAAAACATCAACATAAAAAACACTAACAACAAGAATATTTTCAAGAAAGCCAAGCCGTATCTGGCTACAAGCCCCGGTTTAGGCTTCAAAATCAAACACGGTTATTTTTCTTAACATTTCACCATCTTCACACACCGCTTCAACTTCCCCTAGTATGCGTGGATCGAGCTTGCTAGGAGAACTTAACTTTCACGTGATTCTCATTTATAGTTCTGATAAATAAAAAACACAAACATTTTCGACACATTGTGAGTGTTATGGTTAGCAAAAGAATAAAGATATGATGGTGATAATGAGGAGATAATTAACTGCAGTATAGATCAAAGGAAAAGACATACTACATAGTAATTACGATATGATTCGACACAATAATCTCATTGCTCTGACTGTTCGTAAGGATTGTCCGCCGATACTCCTATAGTTTTGGAATTGCTGTCATATGATGACAGGACCTTTCTCTGCACCCATCAACATCATCTAGTGGTCAAATTACTAATATTTGGGTTCAAGTCCCACAGACGACAAAATGTCTGATTTGCTAACTTATATGGATGGTTCATAGGTGCTCAATCGCGGGATCATACGAGTTATTAAAAGTGAATAAAGGCTTATGAAAAGGGCATAATTACCATTGGCTCAAAGTCTGGACTTGACAAGTTGACTGTGAGATTTCTCATTAACAATAACACCTGCAAGTTCAAAGAAACAAATTTAGGATTTTATTGTTGTTAAAAACTTAAAATATCCAAGCATGCTAACAAATTTAATGATGGTACGATTGAAATCTCACGGTCTCAAAGTTTATAGGATCCATCTCCTTTAGTTTCTGCACGTGTCCTTTCGTATGAGGATCAAAAACACTTCCAATGAAGCTATAAACTTCAGAGAAATCTGGGATGCCTGAACAAAGGTAAACAATAACGTTACTAGTGACGACGATCACTTAGATTTATAATCACATTTCACGAAATTTATAGATCACGTATAGATGATGCAACACTATAGGCAAATCCCACATTGGCAATGGACATGCGGGATGCTATCATGCTAGGTTCATAAGGATTGCCCCGTCTCAAATATCACCAACGCGTTTTGGACACAATGGTTGTGGACAGTTAAGAGTGCTCATGTGGGAGTAGTACCAGGATGGGTGATCACTTGGGAAGTCTCCAGGCGGGCATCCAAAAACAAATCCGGATGTATGCATCACGGACAATGTTGGTGGTACGAGAGGCCGGATGTTACAGATAATACGTATTGTGGGTCGCCAAGTCAATGCATGCAATGAATGTAAATATTGAATTAGAAGATTACCATGAACGACAGGACCTTGTTCCCCTTGTTTTGTTAGATCCGAAGTTGGCATTTCTCTACTTGACATCCCAATACCACTATTACTCATGTTAGTAATGTTTACCACCCCCTTTGATCCAGTATCAGCTGAAAAACAACATTCGGTAATACAAGTCAGAATAACTTCGTCATATCATCGGATGAGTAAGCGTACATACACACATCCGAAACGATAGGATACAAACATGCATGCCACCTTCAATTCCATGGAGATCAAATTCATCTTGTGAAGGCATACTTCCACCCGATGGACTTATAAGCAGAGAAGTGTCATCAGATGGAACATATCCAGGTGCAAGGGCACTCATTGAGGAAGGATAACACATGGATGCTTGAAGTGGCAATAAAACTGCCATAAAATCAAATAACATGATAACATGTTCAAAACATTATAAACACAGACACATATAAGTTACATAACATTTAACAAGTTTGTATGCAAACCATTTTTGGGCGCTTTTTGTGGATAAGGGTGTGTGGCCTTGCGTTTAGGACGAGGTGGTGGAACGTGTGCTATTGACCCGTTCTTTTGGACCTTTAGGAAGTACTTCTGCGCATGACTTCGTATCTGCAAACAGAATTACCCCCTTCAATTGAAAATTAAGAACATATTTCATTAGTTTGCTAAGCTTAAGTGTAATTACATTCGTGTTTAGTTAAGGTCAGCCAATATTCTTTAGTGAATTACTAAAAAACAGAAAGAGAGGAGCAAGGAGACCAAACTGTGTTCATCAAGCAGCATTTTAACAAGAAAATACAGTAAAATGTTGAAGAAGGAATAGCTGAGAAATATGCACCTGAATTACTGTCTTGGAACCAACAAAGTCTTCAATTTTTTTCCAGTCGCGATCAAACCTGTGCACAAAGAAAAGGAGATACAGAATTGCTAACCAGAAAGCAGATGCTACCATTCACAGCAATCTAGAGGTGTTTATTGTTAAATGGATTGTTCTCGCGGGTTGGCGGATTGCACACCACGTGATTCTGAAAATTTGACATGAACCCGAAAATGTATGGCACATGAACCCAAATATGACAAGAATATTCATAGGTTGACACGAACGGGACCTATTTTACCCAAATTCTAGATTTAATTTTTTTGTACATATTTATTATATTCTAATATTACAAATTTATGACCAAAAATACAAATGCATATAACATAACTACTACCCATGACCAAGTGGTAAGGTACCCCCCCCCCCCCCCCCCCCCCCCCCAAAAAAAAAAAAATGGTGTGAGTTCAAATCGTTGCAAGTGCAAGGTTATGTGGTATTTAGGTGTAAAAAGCTGTTGTTCAAATATATATATAACATAATCACTACCCGTTTAGCTAAATGTGCTCACGATATAACATAACTAATACCCATTTAGCTAAAAGTACTCACGGGTTAGACCCAAAACCCTGTTAAGAGTAAACCCAAATCTAAAAATTGACATGAACCTGAAAATGTACGACATATGAACCCAGATATAATTTTTCGCGGGTTGACACAAACTCGACTAAATTAACCCGAATATTTACTTCATGTTTTTACATAATGATATTCCAAATTTTCAAATTTACAACAAATGTATATAAAATAATTATAGCGCGTTTAGCTAAACTAACTAAACTAATTCACTGGTTCGACCCAAATTTGACATGAGCCCAAAAATGCATGACACATGAACCCAGATATGACAAGATTTTTTATGGGTTGACACGAACACAACCCATTTAACCCAAAATTTAATAATATACTTATATATATGTTAATATTCTAAATTTATATATTCACAACCAAAAATACAAATGCATATAACATAAAGTAAATATTCACAACCCATTTAGCTAAACGTATTCACATAAAACCGTGTTAAGAGTTAAGACTAAACCCAAACATGCGAACGTGATGTCGTAAATTCACACCCCTATTGGACACGCTAAATAAAGAATTTAAGCCAAATGAAATTACTAACAATTGAAGAGCTTCAAGGAACTTATCGTGTTCTTCCTCAGTCCAGCTTTCTCTGGACTTGGTAATAGTATATGGCTTCCGTACCTTCTTTCCAGAACTATCCCCAGCCGTCGAATTATTCGCCGCCATTGATATGTTATTATTGTTCATGGTGGTTCTTCTGAATAATGCATAGAGTCACAATGGTGGTGGTGGTGGCTGTTTTGGAAGGTGGTCCAGTTGGTGTGTGCGTGTGATTTGTGGCTCAGCTCATCTGAGTCTGACCCTCCCCACTTGTTGTTTAAGACTTGAATGTTTATGTTTTGTTTTGTTTTGGTTTGTGCATTTTGGTCCTTATACTTTGGTAAGTTTGATAAAAGTTGAATGAATCTTTAATCATCTACCGGTTTTTTGTCGGGCTATTTTGGGGCATTGAGGAGGGTCAATTTAATTATTTTTTAATTATTTGAATGTACCCACGGAGATGTTGGGTTTTGGAGTAAGTTACATATTTAATCCCTAGACTAATAAGGGCTATAAGGAGAGTGGGGGTGGTCACTAGTGATAGAATTACATCACTCACAAACACCCAATCAAGTTCTGCCATGTCATCAACCATTTTTCCATCACTAACAACTTTTTTTAGTGGCAATAGTCATCACTCACCACCACACCCAACAATTTCCCCCCAACCAACAATTCCTCTCACAAAATCAATTCATCACGCCGTTGATTTTGTCACGCGTTGATCTTCCACGCGTTATAAAATTAAGGTGGCGGTGGGAATTTTTTTTTTATCACTCGTTGAAGTCGACTATCACGCGTTATACTTCCCCCGCCCCCACTCCCCTAAGATTTAAGTCTTTAACCAAAATTTTCATATTTAAAATAAACTATATAAGGGTGCAAGGGTCGCTACCCTCCGACCTGTAATAACCGATGCCATCACCGAATCACGCTGTGCCACCTCATCTCACCTATTTCAACCCGTCGGAACCCAAATCTACTTGCAGTGGTGTTCCACTAAACCCATGCCACTATGTCGTCGTCTTCCACTTGATGATCGTTATGGAACGCTAAAGAGGACCAAACTGATGCGACTAGTTATACGTGTGCACCCAGCCCACACCCACTCTTCAAAAGACCTGTGGTTGTGTTACCGTTGTACTCACCCTAGACTTTCCACTCTTTTAAAAGAATATATCTATCATGTTTAATTAATAACAATGAATTGAGTTTTTTTAACAGAATATTCAAATATTTTCTAGGAGGTTGACACTCGGTCCTAATCTAGGCGATAATATTTTGTAATAGGTGTGTACATTTGCTTATATGTGTCGTTTTAGTCTCTAGCTGTGATATAAGTCTTCTAACAATTTTAAATGTGTTTGAAAGCATATTGAAGCCTTGGCACATTAGTTTTACATAATATGTTAAATGTTTTATCTAATGTCTATGTGTTTATGAATCTTATAACAGGTATCTAAGGTACACTCGAATGATATGAGCCTTATTTGAGTTTGAAAGAATGGCTCAGTAACGACAAGAAGGTTAGCTACAAGAAGTTTACGACTTTGTTTTTGGGTTTTCAGCATGATTTCCTTGGAGGTCACTCATTATAGAGTTAATCTAATGCATTCACACTTAGTTGTGGAGTTCTCCTCCTACTCACATCTAGTGCGTCTAAAAAGCATTGACGGTGTAAAAAGCGTGACATTACTTATAATTTGGTTCTCTTTTGTAGATGCGACATTATAAGATATTACATATGTGTTAAATAAATAGATTTGGTGTCAACCAAGGTTTGTAGATTTATGTTATCCCCATCAATTTGATAAGCTTTTGTTTATTCGGATGATATATACGCTCCGCTTGCGGTATGCGCATATGATGTATATATGTGTGGGCGCTCGGGGGGCAAAAGTAAAAGTGCACTAATTTTAACGTTATTTTACTAATTTCGTGAAAATAATGTTAAAAGAGGGGGATGGTTAATCATGCATCATGTGGTGGCGTTGATAGCCGAAAGACAAGGGAGTACATGCATTAATTGGCCTTTGTCTTTAATTGGCAAGTGTTATATGCCTTATGTCCAAGGTTTGATGCAAAACTACCATCGAGCCGGGGGTCTCACTAGAAGCAGACTCTCTATTCATACGGGGTAGAGGTAAGGTTGCTAAATCTTACCCTCCTCAGACCCTACCTTAGCTTTGCTATTGGTGAGATTTAGTGAGTATGATGATGATGATGATGTGTTACATCATAGTTTCTAACTTTATATTTCTAAACGTGTTATGCAAAAAAACTAGTATTTAATAGTTATGTATGTAAAATATTTTTTCTACCTTTTTATCAGTTAATCATATTAAGTTTGATTGTTAGCATGTTACTTGCTACCCATATGATGGCCATTTGCCAATAGATATAGGAAATTTCTTTACAAAGCTAATAGAATTATAGAAATTACCAATAATACACATAGCTATTTCATCATTTACTTATCCGATGAAATCAACACATGTATCTAAAGTTTAAGCCGCGCGTCGTTTAACTTACACGATTTGGAATGTGCAACCGAACACCCATTTTTGGGTTATAAATTAGAGCTATTCTAGACCACAATCTTGATAGTTTGGTGGCTTGATAGGTAGGTTGGATCTCATATCTAACCTAACATTAGTATATAATAGACATAGAAACGTTTCAATCGAATACATATAAATGGTAATATCCATTGGATTTCAAACCTAACAAATAGTATTGACTAAGATATCTATGAGACATGTTCATTGTTGAAGAGTTTTGTTTTGTGGTGGTTGTGTGGATAGGAAGCTACAAAACGAACCATCACTTATTAAGGAACAAAACCGACCAAACTAAACATCATAATTTTGAACCATTAGATTTAGTCTTGTTTAATACCAACCGTATCTATTGGGTTTATATATTTATATTAAAGTTTAAAGTAAATCAGTATTGTAATACATTAATTATCTACCACACATAAAATGTATTAGACTAGTTAACATTGCTAGGATTAATAGATTTCATAATGTTGGTAAATTAACCAAATTCAAAGTGGTTTTTAATTTTAAAAGTACAATTTGAAAAATCTATTTGAATAATCCGAAAGTTATTTGATATATACCCCTAGCGGTTGAGATATAAAAGATTTATTACATTGTTGAGTAATAATTTTTTTATGATTTAACATGTATACAACTTTGAAATATGAGTCACTTCCAACATTACATGAAATTTTATAAATGGTACACGAAACTTAGAAGATTACGTGAACGTGAAACTAATTCACATAGTCGTCTATACATGAAAGAGATATAAACATTTATGATAACGTTGATACACACAACGATTTCTGTGTTTCATGGTTATTATTAGGTTTAACGAACGGTTGATGATACGTGAATACAAAGTAAACACGTCAAATAAGTCCATATATATATATATATATATATATATATAGGGTACGGTTCATGCGAGAACCACCTTTATTGCGAGAACCAATGTGAACACAACCTAAAATAACTAAAAAAACCTAACCCCTACCCCTCCCCCCAAGCTAAAATGCTAAAAACTAAACCCCCAAAAAACCTAAAAAAAAAAAATCAAAAAACACAAAAAAAATAATTTAAAATATTTTTAATTTAAAATCGCTACTTTTAGTAGCCAAAAAAAAAAAATTTAATTTTTTTTTATTTTTTAATTTTTTTGGCTATTAAAAGTAGCGATTTTTTTATAAAAAATATTAAAAAAAAATTGTGTGTTTTTTAGCTATTTTTAGGTATTTTTGGTTGTGTTCACATTGGTTATCGCAATAAAGGGTGGTTCCTAACGGATCCTTGTATATATATATATATATATATATATAGGACAAAGATCCGTTAGAACCACCCTTTATTGCGAGAACCGCGAGAACCAATGTGAACACAACCAAAAATAGCTAAAACACACAAATTTTATTTTAATATTTTTTATAAAAAAATCGCTACTTTTAGTAGCAAAAAAAATTTTTTTTTTTTGCTACTAAAAGTAGCGATTTTAACATAAAAAAAAATTGGGGGTTTAGTTTTTAACATTTTAGCTTGGGGGTGGGGGGGGGGGGGGGGTTTAGATTTTTGGGGGGTGGGGGAGGGGGGTTTAGGTTTGGGGGGGGGGGGGTGGGGTGGGTGTGGGGGGGGGGGGTTAGGTTTTTTTGGGGGTTTTAGTTTTTAGCATTTAGCTTGGGGGGGTTAGGTTTTTTTAGCTATTTTAGGTTGTGTTCACATTGGTTCTCGCGGTTCTCGCAATAAAGGTGGTTCTCGCATGAACTTTACCATATATATATAGGGTAAGGTTATTGTAAAAAAGGTTAAAAGTGTGAGAAAGGTGAGAAATATTGTGGAGATGACATGTGTCCTAAATCTAAATTAATTCAAAATGGTAAACAAGTAATTTTATCATTAATTCAATTAATTAAAAACTTCCCATAACCGCCACCTTAATTATAGGAACTGAAGTTTTTTTTAAAGATCTCTATAAACACCATTCAGCAAGTATATAACACCATTCAGCAAGTATATAACACCATTCAGTAAGTGTATAACACCATTCAGCAAGTATATAACACCATTCAATAAGTATATAACACAATTCAGCAAGTATATAACACCATTCAGTAACTATATAACACCATTCATGGACTAAACATATTTTTTTCTCTATATAAGTATAACAATATGGTACTCATATTAAAGATAAAAAAACGCTCGTTATTATGGTGTAATTTTTTTTAAAAGTTACGTATAAAATGTTATTGACGTTTAAAAAAGACGCGGGGAAATTACATGTGCATTAATGTTAGTTTCTTAATTTAAAAATGTTAAATTTACCTATATACCCTTAATCTAGAAAATTAATATGTTTAATAGTAAATATTATTTACAATTTTGCCTTTATGATCTCAACCATTAGATCAAAGATCTAATGGTGTAGATTCTTTCTTACCTTTCTCACAAAAAAAACCATTTTTTTACAGGAATCTCTACCTATATATATATATATATATATATATATATATATATATATATATATATATATATATATCATGACTACATATGTATAACTTGATTTTGTACGTTTATTGACATATTATGATATAAAACATATAATTTTCTTACGGCTGAGGGGGTGTTCTTGGTTGAACCCACAAGTGCCCTCTCCACCATCCAATAATATTGTGTCATATCATTTGAACTCAATTCAACTCGTTTAAACATGAGAGGGCACTCCTAGTTGAGCCCACAATCTCATTCGGCTTCAAAACCATCTAAAGCATGCCTACAAAGTCCGAGTTCAACCACAAGTTCACGAACTCTGACTTCAACCAACCATAGGACCCGCATAGGTTGTGGCGTTCAACCCTGGCCAACTCGCTCGAATTTTCTCAGCTCGCGCCTTGAGTTCACCTACACCCCTTCCACCCTTTAGATTCGGTAATATTTTATTTAAACTTACACTAACAATAAACAAAATACCCATGAAAGTTGAAAACAACAATTTTCTTTACAACAATGATCATCTTTTTGCTGAGAGTGAGATCTACCGATGAAGCATAAAACCATATTCTTAAATCAATTTCCAGCATATACATTAACGGATACAACGATGAGGTGTATTTTGTAAATACTTGAAACATGAAGGGCATGTTTGAAGTTTTGACCAATTTGATGAATTAAAAAACATCAAAACATGCAACTTTTGGCGAGAATTAATGTTTACATGGGTCCCATTGCCAGAAAAGCGTAAGTCTTTCATAACCACGAGTTTACAAACCTGGGACCACGTAGGAAAATCTTGTGGTTGAGGATGAGTGGTCAAGTAGGGCTTGTTAAAAATTATAAAATTAATTGGACACGTGTCAACATCTATGTCCACGAAACATGGGACGTTACGACAGCCTAGCAACTTGGATGAAAAGAGGTTTAGGCCAATGATAAGATAAAGGGAATGGTTCCATGTGGGTGGCTTTTTCTTTCTTTTTTCAATCGGTAAAAGTTATTAATTTGGATAAGAAAAATATATATTTTCTTTTCAGTTTCGGGAATATCCGTATTCATAGGTTTGATATCTACATCTATCAATTGAAAGGTCCGAACGATCCATAGTTTTAGAATCAATAGGTGTAATTGAAGATTTGTAGCTAAGTTTTAAGTCATAGGAAATTGATGAATCATTTATGAAAATCACGGCGTAAAATAGATATGAAAATCATCCCTTCCTCCTTGATGTTGATACCATAGAATAAACATGTGGCGCAAGTCGATTGGACGACCATATTTAATGATTTCATAGCTCTAATAAGTAAAAACGGTGACAATGGATCTCCTTGTTGGACTCTCCTTTGTATTTTTTTTTTTGGATAAGTAACTCTCCTTTGTATTTGAAGCCACTCAATCCACTTAATGTTTATCTTACATTTCTATTTGTAAATCACAAAAAAGAAAAAGCTAATAGTCAAATAAAAAATATTTTCCTTCTTTTTGTTGTTGTTTATAGATAAAGAATAATTCTAGTACGTCATATGACCTCTATTATCGCTCAAAAAAATATGACCCACCAAACCGTCATAATAATATCATCAAGAGTTTATTTTTTATCCATTGGCATCCGCATCGAATCCAGTCACTTGATCATATCCTTCGGTTTTCTGAAACCTAAAAAGCCACCTTAAGTCATCGAGAAACCCACTCCACATCCTATTAGCAATGCCACACTCAACCAAAATATGATCCACCGTCACAACCTCTTGAATATATAAGAGGCACAAAACGGAAGGAAAACCAATACATTTAATCTCCAAGTTTTGTCTAATAGGTAGAGGATCCAACATAACCCTCCGAGATAAATTGCTGACTTATATCGGAATAAACTTGTTCCGTCTAGTCACATGAGTACCATTCGGAAGATTAAGCCGACCAATGTTGCTTCACGTTATGATTTAAAACCATGATCGTATTCAGTTTTAGTTGCTTGCTAGATTTGCCCATATATATAATGATAGTATCTTTGTCATTAAAAACGTAAGTGAAGGGAATTAATTTATAACACTAAATTGTACGCGGTTATACCTGTTTTATACTTAAGGATTGGTTATATGTCAAATATCTCAAATATGTATTTAAACATCTTTTATACAATTTTACTTAGAGCACCTCCAAGGGAAGGAATGTCTTTGCATCAATGAGTTTGCATGGACGAAAAGAGAGACGTGACAGCCGATGTAGATGAAGGGAAGGGAAGGAGGAGAAGAATATGTGAGAATGGACATTAACGTGTGTGGTTATGTGAGAGGGAGGGGAGGAGAGGGGGATGAGTTCGTCCATATTCGTGGTTTATGTGGGGATAGAATTCATATTCGTTAGCCCCACTAACGTTGGAATTCGAACACTTAAAATGACATGTCATATGAGTTTTTTTGCTTTTTATTGTATTAAAGATGTTTAATTTGTTTACATTAATTAGATTAACTTTTATGTGGCATATGAAATTTATGAAAATTTAAATTGATGTTCATAAGTTTATTACATTTGTTTTTTTAACTTAAATTGATGTTCATAAGTTTATTACATTTGTTTTTTTAAGTCACATGATAAACATGACATCTATAAGACCTCCCATCTTATATCAAAATTTTTATTCATAAATTATAGGCGCATATGCTCAAATAGTATTAACACACTAAGAGCACCTGTAAAACTAAAGTTGAGTTTATTTTCACACTTCCACCTTAAAAAAACTACATTTTTCAATCAGATTTTGTTTAAGTCAGTTCTCTACTTTTTTAGTGTTCCCCAATGAACTCTCCTATATATATATATATATATATATAGGGTGGAGTTATTGTAAAAAAGACCAAAAGTGTGAGAAAGGTAAGAAAGAATCTCAACCATTAGATCTAAATTAATTGAAAAGGGTAAGATTGTAAATGCATTAACAAATTCAAATATGGTAATCCTTGATTTAAGGATTTGGAGAGAGAAAAACCTGGATTTTAGGACTTATAACCGTCCATAAATATAACACCATTCAGAGCATGTTCATACATGGTGTTTTAAATATAACACAATTCAGAAAAAATAACACCATTCAGCACAAAAATAACACCATTCAGTACAAAAATAACACCATTCAGCAGTAAATAAAAAAAAACACCATTCAGTACAAAGAATATAACACCATTCAGCAAACAAAATAACACCATTCAGTAAACAAAATAACACCATTCAGTACAAAAATAACACCATTCAGCAGTAAATAAAAAAAAACACCATTCAGTACAAAGAATATAACACCATTCAGTACAAAAATAACACAATTCAGCAAACAAAATAACACCATTCAGTAAACAAAATAACACCATTCAGAAAAAAATAACAACATTCAGAAAAATAAAATAAACACCATTACTGAAAAGAAAAAAACACCATTAATGAAAATAAAATAACACCATTCTGAAAAAAAAAAACACCATTCAGTAAATAATATAACACCTCTGTATCATCTTCTTCACTTCCGGCACCACCACCACTGCCATTTCCGGCACCACCACTGCCGATCCAGCACCACCACCACCGCCGCCGCTCGAACCACCACCACCGCCGCTGCCGCTCACATCCGTCATCCGAATCAATAAACATGCGATCTTCATCAATCGGATCAAAACCACAAAAAAGACTCCAATCGATGACCTACATAAAGCCGATTCACAAGAACAACTGCTGAAATCCGATTTTTATTTCATGTTATCAACGATTTCTGCGATTGGAGAGAGAGAGAGAGAGCTCTCTGGTAGTGCGATTGGAGAGAGAGAGATTGTAGGGATTTTAATTACAGTTACCTCTTTTGAATGGATATAAAAGACTTTATTACCCCTATAATTTTCAATTCAGTCCAAAAAATAAAACAAATTTTACATTTTGGTCCCTATTAATCTAAACCATTAGATCAAAGATCTAATGGTGTGTATTCTTTCTTATCCTTCTCACACTTTTAGTCTTTTTTACAGGATCCTCTACCTATATATATATATATATATATAGGACAAAGATCCGTTAGGAACCACCCCTTATTGCGAGAACCGCGAGAACCAGTGTGAACACATGGCAAAATTGTAATTATGTGATATTCATTACAAAACACGCGCCCCTCTTCTCACCACTATGTTCACGATCTACAGCTTTTAATTATCAGGGTTTCATTCATCAGATTAGATTGTTGTATACATTGAAGACGACGGCCGACGGTGTTCACGCAACTCACCGGAGTTCACGGCGGCGACATCTGGGCACGGCGTTTCCGGCGGCATTCACAATGAACAACCCACCATTTACACCCTATACATGGCATCCTCTGATTCATCACGTGTCGATCCTCACACATCTGATGTTCCTCATCATACAATCTCTGATAATCCTCATCATACACCATCTGATGCTGACATTGTTGGTCCATCTACTGATACTACAGTTTATAGTCACAAGATACCTACAAATACAGAACCTCAAGAGTTGCAATTCATTCGATTTATGACTAAAGGTATTATGTTGACTGTAAATGATGTATATACTTTGTAAATCATTATATTTACTGCACATGATGTTGTATTAAATTATATGCACATGTGCATTATGTTGATTGCAAATGATATTGTATTAAATTATATGCACATGTGCATTATGTTGGAAATTAGACTATGTCGGTTGATGTATGGATTATGAACAAGTGCCTTATGGATAACTATCCAATTATGTACAGGATGGCAGCAAACAACTGGTCTTGGGTGGCGGACAACTACAAAAAAATAGGGGAGGTGACTGTGTGGGATTGGCAATGGAAGAACAAGCCAACAACCGGGGAGGCATGGGTGGATTTTATGCAGCTTTTGGCGTTGCTGAGAGACACCAGAATGAAGACGGGTCAATATGGGTGGGGTTGGCACTCGGAAAATAAGTCGACTTTTAATGTTAAAATCGTTAGAGAGTATTTGAGTACCACAAGTGGGGACCTGTCGAGTGGCTTTGTAATGACCTGGAACAGCTGGGCTACACCTAAAGCCAATATGTTGGCATAGAAAGGCGTCAAATGCAGGTTACCGACAAAGAGGGCAGCAGCACAACTAAGGTTGAACAAACAAGTGAGGTGAAAAATCATGTCAATGAAACGGGTGACGATCTAGTTGTGGTCGAGAATCAAAGTGCAGGTTATGAATCTAGGGATACATAATCCCCTATTGCTTTAATTCGCTTTCGATCGTTTTTTTTTTTTTCTGTTTTTTTTTTCCATTTAAGATTTCCAAGTTTCTTGTCAAGGCTTTAATTTGTAATTTTACAACGACTGGGAAGATCATGTATTTTGAGTTTAAGAATCATCGCTTTGTTATGTGCCTATATATATTTCATGTAAATGTCATTAAAGTGTTCATCACCTGAATGTATTGAATATCTTCTTGAAAGATGCAAAAATAACTTATGGACATGTAGGTCATTTTCACCCTATGGGTGGTCTCAGTCATCGATGGTTGGTTCGAGTTTTTGACCCTTGTATATAAGCAGACAATGCCATCGTTTTTTAACACTCAATCTCCTGTGATACCACCTCAACATCAACCGCAACAACATCTACAAATTTAAATTAACAACTGTTGCAATTCATACGTTTTGAGATTAAAGGCATTATACATTTATACGTGTTTCGTAGTTTACATTCACATGATTCGTTATTAAATCCCTTAAAGTGTGTTTCGTAGTTTACTCTTACATGCTCCGTTATTCTCTCATCAAGTAAATCACATTTATTTACAATCCTACCATAATAATGCACATGTGCATTATTTTGGCAATACCTCATAATCCATGTTTAATTATTAACCATTTTATTTTTTTATCATTGAACATTAAACAAACAATTGGTTTATTACATAATTTACTTATATTTTCATACATCACGTAATCATGCACATGTGCATTATGTTGCCAACCATCCGTAATCATCAAAAAAAAAATAAACTGTTAACCAACAGTACATAATTATGCAAATGCGCATCACATTATTAACACCCAGTACTCATCACTAATAAACATTAAACAAATAACCGTTATTTTTACAGTCGTTACTTTTATTTTCATATATTACATAGGCATGCACATTTGCATTATGTTGCTAACAATACATGACCATCAAAAATAAACTAAAAATAAACTGTTAACCATCAGTACATAATGTTATGCACATGTGCATCACATTACCAGCGCCCCGTAATCATCACCGAATAAATGTTGAACAAGTGCATACACACGCCACATACCTTATTAATTAGAATGTTATATGTTTTACTTTTTATGTATATATGAACAATTACAAGTGCTGTACTTTCTACACTACAGGAACAATTACAACTATTTTACATTCTACACCTAATGGCACGCTATATTGGATACCCTGTGTTGAATATGAATACAACCATATGGTCATCAGTATCAACCGTCGCCGTTATCGTTGATCTTGCCAACTTTTTGTTCTTTACCGCACGCACTCCATCACCTCTTTTTTTTGATGTTTCATCACGAGTTCGCTTACTTGCCCGCCTTTTTGTGTTTATTTCTTATTGTGCACCTGCACGATATATTTAATATGTTTACATAAATGATATCATTTAACATGAATTTAATACAGGGATGCACATGTGCATAAATTCCCAACTGGATCATCAAACATTAATCAACCTTTTTTACCTTTTTGCTTAACCGTCGCGTAATCATATTCCATTCCATCCGGCATTTTATTTGACCTTTCATCCCTTGGTTTCAAAAAAAAAAAGGTTACTTTCTTCGATGTTCTTCCATTGCTGATCTACAATAATAAACAAACCAAAAAAACAAATAAAAAAATAGGATCAATAAACATGAATTATCAATTAATATGTGCGTTAACATTAACTTTTTCATCACCATATACATTATGCACATGTGCATCAACATAAACGACCTTATTAACATACTATGGCAAATTATGCACAGGTGCATAATTATGCACATGTGCATAATTATGCACATGTACATTAGCATGAATGACCTTATTAACCCATTCTGTCAAAGTATTCAGATGTACATAACTATGCACATTTGCATCCATATGCATGCCCTTATTAACTTACTTTATCAAAACATGCATATGTGCATAACTATGCACGCGTGCATTAACATTACTGACCTCATCAACAGGCTTGCTTCAATAATAAACCTTATCCTGTACCAAATCAAAATTCATATTATCACTAACCATATATAACATTAATCATCAACAAATATATTATGGTAAAATATGCACATGTACATGACTATACATATGTACACCATCATAAATGACCTTGTTGACCTAATACTAAATAAATAGCTTCTAACCTTTTTGTTTAACATTCGCATATTCGTCTTCCGTGTTGCGTCCGGGTGTTGCGTCAGGCATTCTTGATGACCCTTCATCCCTTGACTTTAATACAAATGTTACTTTTTTCGATTTTTTTTCCATTGATTATCTACAATGAACATGTGGATAAACATTAAATACCTTACTAACCTATTATGACAAATTATGCACATGTGCATATTAACATATATATATATATCACATAACACTACCTTATTAACATTATTTAACATTAAATACACATGTGCTTAACTATACATCACACCAAAATACAACTAAATACCTTATTCAATTGTATGTGCATCAACATTAACTACCTTATTCACATGTTATTGCACAATATGCACATGTGCATAACTACATATCACACAAAAATTACCTTAATATACAATTCTGTTAAACCTATGATGTCAAAATATGCACATGTGCATAACTATATATCACACAGTACAAAACGAAGTTTAAATTTACAAATTATCTATCATATAAAAGTACAAACAACAAGTTATCTATCGTATAACAGTATAAAGGAATTGTATAAACTTGCAAACGGTGTCTCGATTTATATGACAATATCTATGTTACAAATCTGTCAACGATTCCGTCGGCGATTGATTCCCGACGATACCGTCGTAGTGACACACTCATTGAATCATCTATTCTTATAATCATCGGACGAATTTTGCGAACTAACCTCGATTATATGACGAAATATGAAATATCTGCTGTTAAAATCCCAAATCTGAGATACAATCTCAATCCAGATGCTTCGATATGGTGAACGGATGATGGTGAAGTGATGATGTATCAGGGACGATGATGTAAACGATTGTAATCGACGAATTGTTGAGAGAATCAGGTTGAGAAATGTTGAGATATTTGGATTGAATCACAGTTCAGATGATAGTGGATGTGAAAGTTTTGATTAAATGTAATTTAATTTATGTTGAAGTCCGATGGTAAAGGGATGCGCAGGTAAGCGGGTTTTTAAAAGTTGTTTGGTATTTACAAAATTGCCCCATGTTCACATTGGTTCTCGCGGTTCTCGCAATAAAGGTGGTTCTCGCATGAACCCTACCCTATATATATATATGTGGTTGAGTTCATTTCAAAACTCAAAATATTATGAGAACTTATAGAACTATTTTACACCTTTATATCATTTGATCAATGGCTTAAGTTAATAATGGCATTCATGTAATTAATAAAACTTTAAAAGACATTTTAATAAATATTAAGGGTATTTTGGTAAGATCCAAAAAAATCCTCTCTCACTAACCATTCCTACAAATTCTCCTCTTTTCACTCTCTAAAAATCATGATGCGTTTTCGAATTATGGTTACTTCAACACTAGCGGTTTTTTTTTCTTTTGATTTGATGCTTGAGAGACAAAGATAAATGAATTTCCATGCAAACAAATATTATTCGGAGATTTCTTTTTGTTTGGTTTCTGTTGTAGCACCACTTAAAAGGATACCTCACATGAAGCTTTTTCATATATATTAATTCTCATATTACTGTTTTGTTCCCATCGATTACTATTTTATTCTCATCAAGTCAGTTTATTTTGATCTGGATAAAATAAACAAAGTAAATCTAAATATTATTCGAGGGTTGTGTAAATTTGATTTTCTTTGTAAATTTTGTTTCCAATATTTTGTTTTATCATACCATGGATCAAGATTAAAGGCGTAACGTATATGAAGATATGATTACATGTATGTAAATAGATAACTAATTTGAAGATTCACATATATGTAAAAAGAGAATCATTTAGGTAATGCTAAAATTTATTTTTTAAAACATGTAATATTACAAAAAAAAGTTGCAATCATTAGGGTGTAACATATTTTAACAAAAACATGTGATTACTAAGTATTTGTAATAAATACTTGTTTTTGATTTACGTAAAAAAACGAGAAAAAATAGGAATTGAGTCAAACACAACTATTGAAATTGAAAGAAACAAGGATATATAAAAATGTTAATTTAATTTTATACCCTTTATTAATAAAAGAAAAAAAAATTAAACAAATTAAAATGAGTGGCTGTAAAGAGTTCTGCAAGTTCTGTAAAATTTTTTGGTTCTGAAATGATCTTGATCCTATATATATATAGGGTCAGGATTTAGAGAGAACGGTGAAAAGTGTGAGAACGTTGAGAACGATTTTGGTTGTGACATGTGGCACTGATGCTAAATTACACTAAGGGGTAATATTGTCAAAAAACTCACTCACATGAACTGGGTGTTCAAATAAAACGCCAAAAAACACCCAATTCAGAAAAAACACCATGAAAAATACCTAGTTAAAAACGCCATAAAACACCTAGTTCAGAAAAAACGCCATGAAAAAACTCAGTTGAAAACGCCATAAAACACTCAGTTCAGAAAAACGCCATGAAAAATACCTAGTTAAAACGCCATAAAAACACCTAGTTCAGAAAAAACATTGTTAGAAATTTAGGCTTAGAAAACAAATGCAGTATGCAAGCAATGCAGAATAGAGCAGCAGCAGATGCTCTATTGTTTGATGCGCTAATCAGATAATAGATGCTCTAGTGCTAGATGCTCTAATCAGATACTCTAATAGATGCTCTAGTACTAGATGCTCTAATAGATGCTCTAGTACTAGATGCTCTAACAGATGCTCTAATATGTGGCATGCATTATTATGTGTGATGCGCTATTATGGAGTAAGTTCAGAAAAACGCCATTAAAATACTTAGTCTAAAACGCCATAAAACACTCAGTTTAGAAAAAACGCCATAAAACCCAGTTAATTTTTTTTCGAAAAGTTTATCAATAGTATACTCGTTGGAAAGATAAAAAAACGCTGAGTTTTATGGTGTATTTTTTTCGAAAAATAATCACGTATAAAAAAGTTATTGTTATTTAATATGATGGGGGAAAATGGCATGTGATTAGCATGTGCACATTTGCTTGAATCTTCCTATTTTACCCCTCCTGGTAGTTCCAATGCCCCTATTATTTACAAAAATGTCACTGCATCAATCTAAGCCACAAACCACTAAGATCTTGTGGCTGAGAATCGTTCTCACCGTTCTCACACTTTGAGATGTTCTCTCTTGATCCTGTTCCTATATATATATATATATATATATATATATATATATATATATATATGGTTAGGTTCATGAGTGAACAACATCATTATTTGTTAACCTAGTGAACTAATCCTAACCATCCATTTATTTTTTAGATGAAAAGGATAGGATTGTAATATAACATTTATTTTTTTATTAATTTATTATTCTTTACAAATCAATATTCAGTTACATGTTCCTATATTTAGGGAAATCTGAATTATCATTTAATTTTATTCCATGATTCTATCCAACCTTACAAGAACAATAATTTCGTAAGTCAATTTTTTGAAATCTTCACATTCACAAAACGACGTCCCTGATGGAAGACTCACACAAGAATGACTCAAATAGCCAAGAACAACGCATTGCAGGAATCGATAACGTGTTGTATACAACAATGAATCGTCCAGGTTTTTTGCTCTATTGATCTTCTGTCATTCTTTTATTAAACATAAATACATGAACCGTTTGAACTGTCCGTGCATGTACATTGTCTATTTCTATTGTTTTTTTTTTAGATTATAAAATTGTTGTCGATTTTAAAAGATTAAATATGTTGTTCTTTTTTTGGTATGATTCTGTTATTCGTGTATAGTTTAATTTTTGTCTCAGAACTAGCATTATGATGATCTCGGTGATATATAGACTAATAACTGTCGATTTACCAGTAAGTTTTATTTTTACATACACAGATGTATATTGATAACAATCATCTTCTACCAGTTATTTTTTTATGTTTTGATCGGACTGTACACATATGTATAACTCAGGTATGTTACAAGATAAATATTGGAGTTTGAATTTTTATATTGTATATACACAGGTGTATTGTCGTCTTATTGCGCTTGTCTATCCCCTATCCGTTTTAAGTGCATAATATCAATTTTTTTAAAGCATACATAGATTATAGGTAAATGCGTATATTGGGTGTTATTATATTTATACTCATCTTTGTATATTACATCATGTTGTTTAATTGTTTGTTTCATCTAAACGTGTAGAGTCGGTTCCTAGTAATGTATACGAAACTCCGAACAGGAGTAGGTATTGGACTCCAATTGTGCCTCCCGGTCTCATTTACGACACACACCGAACCTGATGAGGTACCGTGTACGGCACCAAAGAAAATATGTAACAAAGGATGTGGCAAGCATAAAAGACCAATTGGCCGTTAAAAAAAGGTGAGCCAACTAAGGATGATTCGCCTACCGAGGAAGAGGATGACGAAGAAGAACATGAGGAAGAAACAGAGTTGGGCACTGAAGAATCGGAAATGCGAAGACAATGGAACCGAAATTTAGAAAATATGTAAAAACAAACATTGTTTTACATCAAACTTATATCGTGTTTAAAACTCTTACCTTCATGCTAGTTATTTGCATTTTACATTACTAGATATATTTCCCTTTCAATTATTGTCTAATAACAATCTAATGCATTTCATTATACCGCTGCATGTATAATTAATGCACACAAGGACTACCGGAGGAGGTGTACACATATTCCAAATATATTTTAGTATACGAAACTAGAACACTTACTCCAAATTTATTAGTTCTATACACCATTGTATTAGTACATATACACAAGTGTATGTGTATCAATACACCAGTTTTGTTTTATAAAAAAAACTAGTTTATATTAATTTAAACACTAGTGTATATTTTTAATACATCAGTGTATAACTATCAATACAATTACTCGAGCTGTGTAATCTGTCCACAGTCTCCTTATCAAGAACACGACACTGTACAAAGTGGTACGTATACGTTATCAGTTGAGAAATACGCTTGTTATAAGTTTTATAAGGTAAGTCATATTGATTTTGTTCTCATAAAGACAATTTACATTTTTACATACATACAGACAAGTGTACATGTATCAATACACCAGTGTTTTTTTTATACATACACCAGTTTATATTTATCTAAACTCTAGCGTATATTTTATCTATATCTATATATACTATATAAAGCATCTCCTATGTCTAAAAACGTAATTTCCATCCTTTTTTTAAGATGGCATACCAAAAGCTAGAACAAATTCCTATATTTTTACACTTTTCTTCATTTTCTACCCTTATAACCCTTATAGAAGCCTAATTTTTTTACCATTTTCTTCGGTTACTACCATTATTCTTCCCTATCATTAGTTCAAGGTCCATTTGATGTACACAACGGCAAGTTCAAAGACACTGAAGGGGTTGTGGAAATTTATGAGCGGTTAATGTCATTATTCAACTCTCCTGAGATTCTTCATGTTCCTTTCTTTAGGCAAGAAGCGTCTTAATATCTCCAACCCTAAAGCACACAACCACACACAACTACATCTCTTTCTTCTAAACCCTGAATCGAAACCATTATTGGCACCAGGGGATTCTCTTTGGGATGGGGGAATCCGTTGGGTCTTCGCATTGATAACAGCAACCGACGCTGACCAAAGGAGTGTCTATGCATAACATCGTTTTCCATTCAAACAATGTTGAAAGTGACCAAAGCCGCCGGTGATATGGTTTTTTCGTGACGATGAATTGGCGGAGGACTCGAAACCGGTGACTTATCAGGTTATGGGTAACTGTTTTATGAACCCTAAATATGCCATTGATGTTCTATAACATTGTTTAAATATTCTTTAAATTTGGATCCAAATAAACTTATTAAGAACCGATTGGATCTTCGTTTTAGAGTTTGTTTTAATGATCTTCAATGATCACGGATAGAATAGTGTAATTGTCACACCCCGATTTCCACGTGTCACCGGTGGTCCCGGCGGGGGAGTATCGTGACGTGGTTGGCAACATAATAGTCAAACAACACAATAATCAATATGCACAGCGGAAGCAATTTAAAAATATGATACAACCGAATTTAATATTGTAATATCAAATGTCACAATATTCGGAAGTTTATCCACAGATGGATCGAAATAGAAATAATATTAATGGTTCAACAGACTTCAGGCATCTTAAGCTTGCGAGACTTCTAATGATGCTAAGGAGAAATCCCAGCCAATTTCGCTTAGTACCTGCATTTAATCTTTTTGGGAAAATACGTCAGTTTACACTGGTAAATACATTCAACTGACTCATTTTGGAAAATGATTGAAAATTGGTTTGGATGCACATGGCATAAACAGTTTATTTAGCTTCGGAGAATTATTTAATATTATAATCTTGTGAACGAATTACATGTTCCTTGTGCGTTCAGTAGCCCGGATCTTGTCCGAGTTAAAGATCAATAGACACACCACAATATTCTTTTGTGCACCGACGGTGTACGCCTACACCCCGCGCTTAAGTCGTGGCCATTTCGTAAAATGATGCCAAGGATATCCGGGACATGGTCATTAACCCCCCAAAGGCTTTAAGTAACAAGACTGTTTAAACGAGCCGATCAAATTTATTCAATTACCCACTCAACGGTGGAGGATTTGATGCCCGATCAAGCGGTATGCTATATACCGTAACCCAAGCCCGTATAGGGAAAATAAGTTAAAAGTATTTACCTGAGCAAAGTATAATTCACAATTAGAAAAATGCACGTAGCTTTTACTGGTCCTCCTAATCTGGAACGAAGGTTTTATAATAACCTATTAGAATCCTAACGGGTCTTTAATTAAGCTTAAGCTTAGACCGGCTAGTTTCAAAGATACGGTTCGTACGCACGATTAAGCGAAGACCGGATAGAATGTGATTTAGACCCGACAAGTTTGAAGACTTGTTTAATATGGGTTTGTTATTCACATTCTGGATTTTGAGATAAAACCGTTAAGGTTTGACCCGTTTCGGCTAATTCATGTAAACTTGTTACATAAACCGAACCGTAGGCGTAATAAGCGTGACGGGTATTCATGAGAGCTATATACAGGTTTCCTAAGTTAATTATGCCTCAAATATGTTGTGACATCAGTAAGATGTCTTTCATTATGCCCGAAACGTGTTTAAACACAAACTAGGCCCCGTAGGGGTAGTTTGGTCATTTAAAAGTTTATAAAAGAGTTTAAGTAACAACCTGAGTTACAGGTCTGATGTAATCAGCAAAAATACATAATTTGCTAAGTTATATCAGTAGGATAAAGTGTATATGTGAAATTTATCAATTATAACCAAACTATGCCCCGTAGGGGTATTTTGGTAATTTCACATAAGCCGAAAAGCTCAAAACTGAAGTCTGAGTTTATCAACCTTTGCTTACTGTTAGAATATTATAATTTGCCTCATATATCAGTAGGTATCACCCTTGGTATGTTTAAAATAGTTTTAGTACATACTATGCATTTAAAACGCTTAAAAAGGCGATTAAGAGCCGTTTACGGGTTCGATACATAAAGCTGATATTTTTGTACTTCCAGGAGGCTTAAAATAATTTATTTAACATATATAATCAGTAGCAAAAGGTTTGGAGTCGTTTAGATATGTAAAACTCATTTTATGGCCCATAAGGGCAAAACCGACATTTACCGGATTAAGTCTACGACTATAAGTTATGCTCAGCCTAAAATTAATTAAAAATATTTAAAAATACCAAAATAATATATTACATCAGTGGGTAAAGAGTTTGATATCAAAAATTATGTTTAAGTAGGCTATACGCTAATTACGCCGTTTTATTAACATAAAGCTTTAATTTTGCGATATTGGGCATAACTCTAAATCTACAATTCAAACTGATGTCAAACTTTGCATACAAGTTTATATATCAGTAATTAAAGTTTCTAATCTTTTACATTTCCAAAAATCACGTTTTAAGGTAATAAGGGCATAACGGTCAACATATGAGCAATTAACGGAAACATGCTTATTAATTGGATAACTAATGAACCAAGGTGTAACATCACAGAGGGTTATTCTAACATGTAACCTAGTCCAATTAAAGCTCTGAGGCATTTCTAAAACATGCCTTAGCGGGTCAGAACTGAAAGTCAAAGTGAAAGTCAAACTATGTGACTTTCGGTTCCGAACCGGGTATTTACAATAATTTGTCGGGTTGAACATGTTTAGACATGTTCTTACACTTATTACCAAGTTATAACAATGATCAAACAGGTTGTATATGATCTACATTGCTAATCATGCATAAATTGCAATTAAAACATTCTGTTGACTTTTTAATTACACGTTTGACCCGACATTAGACCTAGTTAGAGTGGGAATCAGGGGGAACCCTTTTGAGGGTTTATTACCCACATAATTACCAACTTATAACTACTTTTAATTCGAGATATGACTGAGCCATTGTTAACTAATCTCGAAGTCAAACCGTAATTACGACGGTTTGACTTTTAGCTAAATAACTAAGCTAAACTCAATAAAAGAAAGGATTAGCAACTTACTGAAGTCCTAAGCTTGGTTAGTGATCACTTGGAAGCAGACTTGAGCTCCAGGAATGATCAGATAGCTTGAATGAAGGTGTGAAGACTTGTTGCAAGTTCATGATCCTTTTATAGTGAAAATTTCACCACAAATCTTTGACACTTGGGGTCTACAACTCTCCATACCCTTCCAACAAGTGTCCTAGATGTTTAAGGGTCGTTTAGGGGCCAAGGGAGATGTGAAAAATCGATTAGAGGGGCGCACAAAGGCAATGGCAGACAACAGCCCAAAGAATTCGGAGCGGGGCACCCCTCGCGTGACGCCACCCCCCCCCCCCCTCGCGTCGCGCTAGGCCTAGTCTGATCAGAACTTTTGATTTTTGCGATTTGATCCTTGGCTCTTCAAAATTCGATTAGGCACTTGTTTCTTGCATTATGAGCCCTCATAATTAATCTATAAGGGCTTGAAAACATATACCCACTTTGTTAAGTCCCCGGTTAACTTTATTGTTACCCGAAAAGTCCTAACTTTCAACGTTTACGCTTTAACCCTTCGCACACGAATTCGATCATAACTTTCTCATACGTTAACGAAACTTTACGAAATTAAACCGTGTATTCTAGTGAGCATAATTAACCGTTACAAAGCTTCGGGTTTGTCAAAAGGTCACTCAGAGGTATAACTTAAACATGTTGACACATTTAGCCCCTATAGTTTGTAATCTCTCACTTTTAGCTTCGTATGATCCATGATTTATTCGTTTGAAGGTATGAGCACCATGTAGGGTTAATGTACATTATATTTATTCACTGTTGACATTTAGAATACGTATATCCACATACTTTCCATGATTGTCAACTTTAGTCCTTCTATAATATTTCTTTCACACGTTTAAACATTTGACACGTGTCTACACATTATAGGACGTGAATTTTCGAGGTGTTACATCCTCACCCCCTTAAAATAAATCTCGACCCGAGATTTACTGAAATAAATAAGGGTACTTTTCCTTCATCGTGGATTCAACCTCCCACGTGTATTCGGGACCTCTACGGGCATCCCATTTGACCTTTACAATAGGTACATGCTTCCATCGAAGCTTATTTACCTGTCGATCTTCAATCGACAAAGGTTTTTCCACAAACTTCAAGCTCTCATCTATATGCACATCTGTATGTGGTATAACCAGTGATTCGTCAGCGAAGCACTTCTTCAGATTGCAGATGTGGAACACATTGTGAATTCCACTGAGCTCTTCCGGTAAGTTTAACTTATAGGCAACTGACCCAACACGTTCGATAACCTCGAAAGGTCCTATGTATCTCGGGCTTAGCTTGCCTTTCTTACCAAATCGCATCACCCCCTTCCAGGGTGACACTTTAAGTAACACTTTATCACCTACTTCGAAGTGAAAAGCTTTACGCTTTGGATCTGCGTAACTCTTCTGCCTATCTCGGGCAGCTTTGAGACGGTCACGAATCTGGACAATCTTGTCCGTCGTTTCAAAGACTATCTCTGGTCCTGACAATTGGACATCTCCAACTTCTGCCCAACAAACGGGCGATCTACACTTTCTACCGTATAATGCCTCGAAGGGCGCAACCTTAATGCTGGTATGGTAGCTATTGTTGTAGGAGAATTCGACTAAGGGTAGGTGCTTATCCCAACTACCACCCAAATCGATCGTACATGCACGTAGCATGTCTTCCAACGTTTGAATAGTACGCTCACTCTGACCGTCAGTCTGAGGATGATAAGCCGTACTAAAATTCAAACGTGTGCCCAAAGATTGTTGGAAACTCTTCCAAAAATGCGACGTGTATCTAGTATCTCGATCAGAGATAATAGACACAGGTATGCCATGTAAGGCTACAATCTTATCAACGTATAACTGGGCTAACATGTCGGAGCTATAAGTCTCCTTGATGGGTAGGAAATGTGCTGACTTAGTCAGTCTGTCAACTATAACCCATATCGTATCATTTCCTTTCCTTGTCTTGGGTAACTTGGTAATAAAATCCATAGTTACCATTTCCCACTTCCACGTAGGAAGTTCAGGCTGTTGTAGCAAGCCTGACGGCTTTTGATGCTCGGCTTTGACTTGCGCACATGTCAAACATTTAGCTACATGGGTGGCTACAGACTTTTTCAAGCCTATCCACCAATAATTTGCCTTTAGATCGTGGTACATCTTATCAGCTCCAGGATGAACGGAGTATTTGGAACTATGGGCTTCCTGGAGGATGACATCTCGAAGACCTCCATAAATTGGAACCCATATTCGTCCATTTAATCGTAAAATTCCGTCCTTGCTAAGAGTTAACTGCTCCTCAGTTACTCCTAGCTTTTCATTATCATATGTTAGCTTCCAACACAGTTTCCTTCTGTGCAGCTAACAACCTTTCAATCAAATTATTCTTTATCTCCATGCGCTTGGCATTGATTCAGATAGGTTTCACCTTCTCCTTTCTACTCAAGGCATCGGCGACTACATTCGCCTTGCCGGGATGGTATCTGATTTCACAATCATAATCATTCAAAGTTTCCATCCAACAGCGTTGCCTCATGTTTAATTCCTTCTGATTAAACAGATGTTGGAGGCTCTTGTGATCAGAATAAATCACACACTTGACACCATATAGATAGTGCCTCCAAAGTTTCAGTGCGAATACAACGGCACCCAGCTCCAAGTCATGGGTGGTGTAATTCTTTTCATGCACTTTCAATTGTCGTGAAGCGTAGGCGATAACTTTGCCTTTCTGCATAAGTACACACCCCATGCCAGTGTGCGAAGCATCACAATAAACCACAAATTCTTCTATTCCATCTGGCAGTGTCAGTATGGGGGCGTTGCTCAACTTTTGCTTCAGAATATCAAAAGATTCTTGCTGCTTAGGGCCCCAAATGAACTTTACTTTCTTCTTAGTCAAGGAAGTTAGGGGTGCAGCAATCCTTGAAAAAATTTCGATGAAACGCCTGTAATATCCTGCCAATCCCAGGAAGCTACGAATCTCTGTAGGCGTCTTTGGTTCTTGCCAGTTCATAACTGCTTCAACCTTAGCGGGATCCACTTGGATACCACGCTCACTAACCACGTGCCCAAGGAATTGGACTTCTCGAAGCCAAAATTCACACTTGGAGAATTTGGCATAGAGCTTCTCCTGATGCAAGAGTTTGAGAATACAGCGAAGGTGTTTCTCATGGTCAGCTTGATTCTTCGAATAGATAAGAATGTCGTCGATGAAAACGATGACGAATTTATCTAAGTACGGTTTGCAAACGCGATTCATGAGATCCATGAACGCGGCAGGTGCATTAGTGAGCCCAAAAGGCATCACTAGGAACTCGTAATGACCATAACGAGTCCTAAATGCTGTTTTATGCACGTCTTCATCTCTAACCTTCAGTTGATGGTAGCCTGACCTCAAGTCAATCTTTGAGATATAACTTGCTCCTTGTAGTTGATCGAACAAATCGTCGATCCTGGGTAAAGGATACCTATTCTTGATCGTGACCTTATTAAGCTCACGATAATCGATGCACAGACGCATCGATCCGTCCTTCTTCTTTACAAACAGGACTGGCGCTCCCCAAGGAGACGAACTAGGTTTTATGAAACCTTTAGCTAGCAGTTCATCTAGCTGTGTCCTTAATTCTTTCATCTCCGTTGGGGCCAACCTATAGGGTGCTCTAGCAACTGGTGCTGCTCCGGGGATGATATCAATCCTGAATTCCACTTGCCTATCTGGTGGCAAACCAGGTAGTTCTTCTGGAAAAACTTCTGGGAATTCAGAGATGACAGGGATATCTTCTATCTTTGGTTTAGGCTCATCAATAATCACTTGTGCCATGTAGATGACACAACCCTTCTTTAAACACTTGGAAGCCTTGAGCATAGTTACTTGCTCCGGTAATCCATACTGGGTATCTCCCCGAATGGTAAGTGATTCACCAGACGGAGTCTTTATCACCACTTGCTTTCTGTTGCAGACAATTTGGGCCTGGTTATGAGATAACCAGTCCATACCCAGAACTATGTCAAAACCGGCCAACTTAAAGGGAAGCAGAGACAGAGGAAAAGAATGGTTCTTAATGGATATAACACACCCATCTAACACAGTTGAGACGGTTTCTAGTGTACCATCTGCTAACTCCACCTCATAATTCACGTTTAAGGTTTTGACAGGTAATTTCAGCAATTTGCAAAATTTATGATCTACAAACGACTTATCAGCGCCTGAATCGAAAAGTACTCTAGCAAAGACGTCATTTACAAGGAAAGTACCTGTAATAACGTTGTCGTCTAGAATCGCTTCCTTTGCGTCCATTCTGAAGACTCTAGCATTAGTCTTCTTGGCCTCTTCAGGCTTCTTGGTGTACTTAGGGCAGTTGGTTTTAATGTGGCCCTTTTCATTGCAACGGTAGCACGTTGCGTCTTTCATCTTCTTGCAATCCAAGGTTTTATGATCCGTGGACTTGCATATACCACAAGCATAGGTTTTTGATTGAGTCTGTGAGTTCGACTCAAGTCTGCACTTTCCAAAGTGCTGCTTCTTGCAAATTTTGCATTTGGGCTTCTCACCAGAATTATGCCCATCTTTCCTTGACTCCGATCCTTTCTTGTGGTCACCGTTCCCACGGTGCTTCTTGTTCGATCTACGTGAACCATCATCTTCACGTTTTCTCTTCTCAGCCTCTTTGTTTCTCAGCGACCTTTGCCGGACCGCATCCAAAGTGAGTGACAAAGATATGTCAGCTACAGACCTGAAGGTAGCTGGCCGAGAAGCTTTTACGCTTGCCTTAATTTCCGGGGCTAAACCACCGATAAAACGAGCGATTCTTTTTGGCTCCGGGGTTACCAGATATGGAACCAACCGGGACATCGTGTTGAAGCTCGTTAGGTAAGCTTGACAGTCAAGGTTTGTCATCACCAATGATAGAAAATCAGATTCTATCTTTTCCACCTCATGCTGAGGGCAGTAATTTTCCCTGATAAGGGCAACAAATTGTTCCCACGACATGTTGTACAATGGGATTTTTCCGGTGGCTTGAATCAAAGATCTCCACCATGCTAACGCTTCACCCTTAAAAGACTGCGACACAAACTTGACCACGTCTCTCTCAGCGCCAATGATAGAAAATCAGATTCTATCTTCTCCACCTCATGCTGAGGGCAGTAATTTTCCCTGATAAGGGCAACAAATTGTTCCCACGACATGTTGTACAATGGAATTTTTCCGGTGGCTTGAATCAGAGATCTCCACCATGCTAACGCTTCACCCTTAAAAGACTGCGACACAAACTTGACCACGTCTCTCTCAGCGCATCCGCTGATGTCTACAACCGTATCCATCTCATCCAGCCACGTCATACAGTCAATGGCTCCCTTCTCCCCAGTGAAATCCCGGGGTTTGCAGGAAACGAAATATTTATACGAGCAACCCTTGTCACGGGTTCCCTGATTTAGTATAACCTGTTGAGATGGAGCACTGTGGTTCGAGGAGCGTCGATCATCATCTTTCTTCGAGTCGTCCTTCTTGGACGGTGGCTTTGAAGGCTGTGTAGATAGGGTCCTACTACGAGTCCCACTATACTCTTCGTACTGCCTTTCCAAAGCCTGTGTAACAGCGCCGTCTATGATTGCTTTCAATTCAGCACCCGTTAGATTAATTCGGGCGTTCTGGTTATTCTCCACTGGATGACTATTAGCCTCGTCCGAGTTAGCCATTTTAATTGAACTGTTGCAGAAAACAAGGACAATAGTTTATTTGGGAGTTTATTAAGGAATTGTCTTTTATGGCAATTCATTAACCATGGTAACAAAGACCATATTTGGTTAATTTATAAATCATATTTATTTAGGATTTCTATTATAATTTATCCTAATTATAAAACATTAACAGTTTTATTTGTGGCACAAAAGGCCTAGTCACGTGGGCATTTTTAATTTAATCTATGATTTCAGAGAATAAAAACATTAAGGTATACTGGCACAATAGGCCTAGTCACAAGGACGTTTATAAATTATCAGCTATGATTTCAGAGAATCAACGCATGAAGGTTTGAACCTAGTTCATTACCTTTATTTGATAGGGAGTCATTGCTACCACTGTCTTTTGGCTCATATAGAAATGAGCAAGGCCCGTAGGCATTGTATTACCAACGTATGGTAAAAATATGATCACCTTAATTGATGATCTTAACCCTTGATTCAGAGATCATTAAATTGGGTTAGGAATCTTCTAAAGAATCCTTATACATATAAAATGACGTGTGATTTTAACGAATCACTTCTGCCAGGAGTGTTAACATGTTTTCAGATGTTAACTTGGATTTGAATCTTTTGAACAGGTCTTACCATCTTGGCCCGGTCTTATAATGACCAAAAGGCTAGGTTTCACATTTTAAGATTCTTAATTAATAATTGCATAGGCAAATTATTTCAAAAGGAATGATTTTAATTTATTTATTTCATTTATAATTTATATATGCACATAATGGCAAACATGAAATTTATAAAACAAGCATTCCATTAATTTATTAAAATATTACACGCTGCCCTAAACGGGTCTTTTCAACAAACAATTACCCACGCAGGGGTCAATCAACATGCTCGTCCACGCAGGGACTTTAAACAAACATAATAGTCCGCGCAGGGACCTTAAACAAACATCATACCCTCGCAGGGGTTAACGGAAGATAGACCCACGCAGGGGTCAAAACAAACTGCTACTTGAATGTGACAACCCTCACTAAACCAGGTATCCGTACGACTTAATTAATAATTAATTACTGCTTAATTACTGTGCTTGCTTGAACTTGTGGATAAACTGCTACTTGAATACTGATACATGTACTTACTTGCATCATACTTTACTTGCTGTCACTCCATGTTTTGCTTACAGCACCTTTGTGACAACCTTGATGCACCAAAAGCACAGTAGCACAATGAACGGATAACCTATTGAACATGCTGATAAAGCCAGCATCAGGCAGACACTGCCTCTAAGGCCTGTAAGAGCCTGAGATAGTTTGCTACACTAGTGGTGAGTATAGGGATATAAGGGTTGTAGAACTGCGTCACTAGGAATGAATTACAGTGACCGGATGTGCCTAAAACGTGCTCTAAGCACAAAAACTCAGCACTTTAATAAACAATCCAGCTTTTAGCTAACTAATAAAGTGCCAAGACATGAGGAAAATATTCCCGACACTTTGGAGGAATAAGTTGTGTCACTAAAAATAATATTAACGACACTTTATATATTTATTTATCACTTTAACGGATCAATATCCAACCGTACAACCGGACTTAACCCGGGACATAAAAATATTGACATCAACATTATTTTTCTTTTTCTGAGCCAGTTAGGGTCCCTGAATACCCTAACACCCGCTGTAACGCATGACACACTAGTAACCGGGTTAATCCCTAAACTAACTAAACATAACTTAACTAATTACCTAATGTTTAGTTGGAAACCAACCGGATTACCCCCCCCCCCCCCCTAACCAAACCGTCCCCTTGGGGGACACCCCTTGTCCTTGATTAATTATTTTAATCTCCTTGTTTGATATCTAGGCTACACATGATCCATTGGTTAATGATCATTAAAAATTGTCTATAAGTTCTAATCTTGGCACACTAGCACAAACATCACAACACACACACTCTCTCCCTCTCTCAAGACTCTCGGCCGAACACCCCCTCTACCATCCACCATTTTCGATTTTTGTTCAAGCTATTCCAAGATCATACAAGTGTTAAGGATCACCTACAAGAAAGCTTGGTGCAATCGGAAGGCGAAGGACCTCACTCTATTGCTTTTATCCTCTCATTTTGCGTCTAGATTCTTCCCTAGCCTCGAGCTAGTAGTAAGTTGCTTGAATCACACTCTCGAACTATTTTGAAGTGGTTAAAATGTTATGTAACGGCTAAAACTCGTAAACATACAAGTTGATACATAAAAGTCTACTAAAAATGATAGTAATGGTGGTTAAAAGCTTGAATGTTGTGTAAATCTTGTAGTATTTGATTTGTGTAGTTATTTGGGCCCGATCTATGTTGTGGTAGCTCGGATCATCGTTTAACCCGGATTGGTCATGATCATGGATTATGACATAAAGCTTGTTTAAGTGTAACAAGGGTTAAGTGATGAAACTCTACCACACATCAAACTTGAACTTGTGTAAAAATGATTTTACTTACGAAATAGTGTTTAAAACTAGTAGATCTACGGATCTACAAGCGGTATTTTCAAAGGACCGAGTGTCAAAGAAACCATATTTTTCTAAAAATGGATCTTACATGAGCAAGAATGATTTTTAGAACACACAAGTGTGTAAACACTTGTGTAGCACTAAGTTTCGACAAAATAACTATCTTTGTAAAAATTGATAAGAAGTTGTAAAGATGGAATTTCTTTAAAAACGGGGTTTGTACGAAACCGGATTGGTTTATATAAAGATCCACTAAAAGTAATGGAATTTACTTTATATTCTTGAATAAAACGCAAGTTCATGTAATTTATGCGATATACATATTTATTTACTAGTTTGTTGTTTTGGACATTGTTTTGATTGAATGAAAAGAATGTTGGTTTGATTTATGAAAGAAAATGATACGCTTAAAAGCGTGGCCACCTCCAGTTACAGGGGAAACTCTGGCGAAATTTTTCCAAAAACCTAACACTTAGAAATATTCTCACTATAAGTGTTAGAAATACTTTTCGACTTGTTTTCAAATTATAGATTTCGCCACGACTTTATTTACAAAACATCGGAGGTGGGATTTCACAAAATAAAACTTGGTAAATATATATTTAGTATATATTTTTCATAAAGTCACTTGATATGTGTTTATGATTATTTTGTGAAAATACTACTATTATTTTTAGGGTAAAAATAATACTATCGAATGTTAATGGATCCAAAATAATACGAACGTCTCTACGATAAATATATAAGTTACACCGGTAATTATTATTACCACTCGATCGTTAAAACGTAACTTACACATTTTAAGGAAATATCCATGAACGCGTATTTTTGTTAAAGTATTATTTTGGGGAAAATTATGTGTAATAGAAAATATAATATTTTTGAGAAGAATATTTATATTTTGGAGTTAGAAATAAAATATATTTTAAGTGAGACTTAATAATATATTTCAAAATTATACGAACACACATGTATTAAATCCCCCATCCTTGGGAAGGAAAATGATTACCAAGTATACAGAATGTAAACACGAAATAGTTGTCTAACTATTTCCCGAAAACCTAAACCTTAAAGCTAAGGCACGGCCGTCCGTCTAATAGAATTAGTTCGTGTAGGTCGTCACACAGCTGCTTGATCAGGAGACATACTTGGTAGAGACGCACCACTGTGAGTTCATGTCCCCCTTTTCTCTTAACTGTTTTCAGTTTTCTAAACTACGGGGGTGAAATACATGTTACTTTGATTACAAGTACTTTATACATGGTATGGTTAGCGTAAGGAGGTTTACTACTTAGATCATGTGAGTGGGTAGGAGCAACATGAGGCCATTAGTCCTCATGGTAGGACCGAGGGACAGGAGCGGTAGATCTATCTGGGTGTAGCGAGCCCAGCCCCAGGCCAAACTAGAAACGGACCTCGGGGTGACTTTGTGCCCGACGCATAAATCTGCTAGGTTTGAGTCTCCCTACTTGCACTTCACACATATCAGTGGCCTTGCAAACCATTGGTGATCTCAATTCCCTTATGTGCTACATACTAGGATTTTTATACTTACAAAGGTTTATTTACTCACTTACACATGAACTCGCTCAACATTATTGTTGATTTTTCAACTTACATGTATTGCAGGGAATTAAAGGATCTGGCGCGGTATGACACGTTTTCCCGCTGCACTAGTTACGAGGTCATCCGGGTTTAGGGAATGTGACTCTTTCCTGGACAAGTCACAGTCCTTAAGCTATGCTTATGTTATGTTGTGTTTGTTGAACAATGTTTATGTCGTTAGGATGTGTTTCCGTTAAGACAATGTTATTGTATTTGGTTTTTAAAACTTAATCGAATGGATGATGTTGGTGCACTAAACGTCTGCTGATTACATCTTAATCAAGTCTTGTGTCTAGATAGTTTGAATGAACACACATTAGGGTTTTACTTGTTTAATTTGTAGTTTTTGCTTGATATTGTTCTTGTGTAATTCAAGCTAAATCAAGATTTAGCTTGAAATGGTTCAAGGGAAATCATGATTTGGCTTGAACAGTCTCAAGGGAAATCATCAGGTTATATATAGGTTGATGTGTGGTTCATTTGAAAAGAGAAGGTCATTGTGTGTGAGACGAAGTGCTGCCGGATTTGTATCAGAAAACATTGTACAAGCACGTAAATCAATCAGAAAAGAAAGATTAAAAGGAAACTAGCTGTTATGACTTTGTTTATGTTGATTCCGCCTTCATATTCAAAGATGAACTGCCTTAACTGGCGTTTCAAGGTCGTAGAACGGTCCAACAAGTGGTATCAGAGCTCAGGACGAGGAGTTCATACCATAGCAGCGGATTCTCTTCTTTCTACTCATTTCTTTTTATATTTTTCTGATCTGAACGAGTTCCAACGGTCGAAATGGTCTGATTTTCGAGTATATCGTGTAAAACAGAGTTTTAACAAAGCCTACAAAGATTCGGACTAAAATTCAGATTAAATCTTGTGAAAAATGACCTAAAACTAGATTTCGCTTGAAAGAGTTCGTAGGTTAAAGGTTGATTTCGCTTGAAAACATAGGATTTAGCTTGAAAATCAGAGGATTTCGCTTGAAACAGTAGAAGCGAAATTGTTTGACTGGATTTCGCTTGAAACTGTTGACATTTGATCTTTGGGGATTTCGCTTGAAACAGTTTGAAGCGAAATTGAATTGGCTGGATTTCGCTTGAACCAATTTGGATCAGATTTCGCTTGAAACAGTTGGATCAGTTTTCGCTTGAATAGTTTAAAGTGTTGATTTCGCTTCAAACTATTCAATTTCGCTTGAACTTGCTGATTTTTCCAAACTTTGAAAATTTCTAAGTGTTTTGCTGATTATTTTGCAGGAATATTCACGATGGATGATCTTTTCATGAACCCATTCAGCGATATGTACGCGTTTGCTGGAGATTCCGGAAACAATGATACGTCGTCAAGCAATGTGAATGATAACTCGCCAAAAGAGAAGAAAAAGGAAGCTTGGGAATCGGAAAGTGCTTTCGGAACGTTCAATAAACCTCCAAAGCTAATGGCTATTGAGGAGTATAGTCGGTGGTCAAGAAAGTTTGAGGACTGGATGATGGCATTTGCATTTCCAAGTTGGAAAAGTCTGAAGAACGGTTATGAACACGGAAACAAGAATGGTGAAGTCTTAACAGCTACTTATGAGATTAAATCATTCGTAGCCGAACAAAAGTGTGTGGCATTGTTATTTCAGTCTGTTCGGGAGGATATCATCTCATTGATAGATTATTCAAATGCTAAAGATCTTTGGGCAAAGTTAAAACAGAAATGTCTAGGAAGTACTGAAATTGTAAAAAAATAAAAAGAAACTTCTTAGGAAAGAGTTTGATATGTTTGGTTGTCTTAAGAATGAGTCAGTGTGTAAAATGATAGAAAGGTTTGGTCATCTGAAGCTAGAATTATCAAGACATGATATCAATTATTCTGATGAAGAACTTGTTGACAAACTGTTCGATTCATTACCAGACGAGATGGATTGGAGATATTATGCACTGATGTTGAAGAATACTATTGCTCCTGAAAAGTTGAAACCAGACTTGGTGATTGAGAGACTTGAAAGTCATGAACTGGAATTAAAGAAGACGTACAAAGTTAATCATTCATCTTATCAACAGAATTTGGATTTATATTATCCAAAGAGCATGATGCCAAAAGCAACTTCTCCAAAGACTGTGTTTTCTGCCGAGAATGTGTTCACAGCAAATAAAGAAAGTCAAAGTGGTCAAAGCAGTGGAAGTCATAGTGGTTATCACAGTGGATCTTCATCATCTGGAAATCATCCAGATGCAAAGAATCGTTTTCAATGTAACATTGCAATAGACTTGAAGAATGCTCAAAATTTTGACGAGGAGTCAGCCAAGCAGCAGATGATCTTCCTAGCATCGGTGTTGGAATTGTATGAAGGGTTAGTCGCTGGGAAGATAGGCAACACAAATCTGACGAAAGAAGATTACGATCAGATTGATCCGGAGGAAATGGAACTGATCGATATTCGTTGGGCTATGGCAAGTGCTGTTCGCCGAGCACAGCGTTTTATGGAAATTACCGGAAGAAAAACAATTGGTGGTGCATCTACTAGGTTGGGGTTTAATAAATCGAAGGTGACTTGTTTCAAGTGTAAGCAGAAGGGTCACTTCAAACGAGAATGCCGAAACGCTTATGCTGATGAGTCGGAGAATCCTTTCAGAGATGATTACTACAAGAAGGCGATTTATCACCAGAATAAATCCGAGCCGCCTAGATTGAAGCAGGTTGAAGACAACAGAGAGAAATCTCGAGCTCTTGCAGTGATTTACGATGATGAGGGGTATGATTGGAGTCAAGAGGTTCTACCAGAAGAAGATGCGGTTGGTTACGCATTCATGGCGAAAAATGAACCTATTCCATGGAAAGATGATAGAACTGAAGAGCAGAAGTATAGATACAGAAAGATGATTTCGGAAAACAAAATGATTAGACTTTCTGGTATCTATTTGGAAGCAAAGAGAGCAAAAAGATGGGATCCAGACAGGGAGTGTTATCTTGATGAGTATGGAAATATTGCAATCGATCACAAAACTCTCGATCTGGAAGCCTTAATCAAGGAAATGAAAGATGATGATGAGTATTGGCAACACAAATGGTGGGGAACTCCAACTGAGAAAATGAAAGAGGAAGCGAAGAAAGAAAAAGAAGAAAAAGAGATGAAAGAGAAAGAAGAGATCGAAAAATCAAAGATGATTGATACTGGAGTTATCGATACAACGCAGGAGTTGACTGCAGAGAACCTGGGAAAAATGGCTGACAAAGTGCTGGCTGCTAAGGCACTTGAGGTAGACTCTAACTCCGTGTCTGAGTCAAAAAGCCAGGTCAGTTCAGATGTGTCAACAAATGCGTCAGGTAAAAAGATCGAAGGAAATGCTGATTGCAAAAATTGCAACAAAGAGTGCAAAGTTTGTAATACTGTCACGTATCTCAACGGTGAGAAAATTAAAGATCTGACAGCAAAGGTCAGAAGCGTTGAGAATCAGATTCTTGGTCGTGACAAAACAGTTAAAGCTTCAACTGAACGGATAAGAGAATTAACTGCTCAAATTGAAACTGATAAAATTGATCATGATAAAGTTAAAAATGAAAATGAAAAGTTGATTCTTGAAAACCGTCAGATTTCTGAAAAATTTGAAAAACTCAAAAGCACAATGAAAGATTGTGATGATCGAAATGGTAAAACTTTTAAAGAAAATGAACATCTAAAAGCAGTGCTTAGAGTCAAAGAAGAATCAATCAACCAACAACTGGATGAAATCGCTAAATTGAAACTTAAAGTTCAAGAGGCTGTAATCGAAAACGAGCGAATCCAGTTGAAGCTTAACAGTTATAGTTCCGCAAGCTTTGTTTTGCAACACATTATTCCCAAACCCATAGGGAAAGACAAAGCGGGCGAAGATGTGTATTGTGATGGAACTGGGGTGGGGTTTCATCAAGTTCCACCACCTGTTCTTGATAATTACACGAAAAAGCAATCTGGGTTGGTTGAAATTGAGGAAGAGAGTGAAGTTAAACTTCCGGAAAACATTGATGTTACTTTTACATCATCTGATGATAGTGTTCAGACAGAGATTGTTAAGAGCACAGCTGAAAGTGTTTTAATGTCTGATTCAACTGAAGATGATGGGTGTTTCTTAGACAAATACATTCAGAAATCAAAGTCCAAAAACAACTTAAGTGATGAACCGGGTCTTGTGATGTACAAGATGGCTGGATCTGATAAGTTGTATTCGGATTCTGAGTTTCTCATTGAGAATGTTAATGTGAAAAAGTTGACAAATGTTTTCAAGTTAGTTGAAGTTGAGATGTCAGAAGTGAACAGTTTGAGTCAAACAAAAAGGCAAATGAATTTTGAGAAAGATAAAGCTTATTACAAAAAGCCTGTTGTTCCACCACGTTTTTATAATAACAATCGAAACAATTGGTCGGGTGGTTATAGGGATGGTAAGAGTTATCAGAAAAAGAGTTTTCAAAACAAAAGGTTTGCTGAAAAGAAGGTGTTTGTGAACAGTTCAAGTTCACTTTCTGATGAGGAAAATGAAATTTTTTCAAAATCAAATAAAGAGTTCTTTGAGAAAAGAGCTTCACATTATCAGTCTGAAGGCACAAGTCGAGTTGTTGATACTCGTACATGTTTTAGATGTAACAAAGTTGGTCACATTGCACGAAAGTGTACAAATGTGAATCCTAAGACTGAAACTGTGAAGATTCAACAGAAGAAAGTTGATGTGAAGGGTAAAGTGCCAATCGTTGTTGAGAAAAAGGGTGTGAAAAATAACAACATCAAAGTTAAAAATGAACCTGTAAAGAAAGTGGTAACTAAAAACGACAAGTTTTATAAACAGGTTGCATTATCTCAACAAGTTTGGAAACCAAAAACTGAAATGAAAATTTCAACTTCTGAAGTGAAAAAGGCTGAAGAATCAATTTCGGTTGATTATGATGCAAATTTTCCACCTTTGAAGGCTGAAAATTTCAAAATTCAAATTGCTAGAGTCAAGGTTACACCTAAGGCTGATGAGGCCTGGGTGGACACCATGTTCGAATAAGCAGTTTGAATTGCCGGAGCTTCCTTGTTCGCGAAGCATGAATCGGCATCTTTATTAAAGTTGGTTAATTTGAAGTTTGTTATGTGCAGGATCTTCCAAGAGCCATTTCAAGATGGATCATGGATAGTGGAGCATCTCGACATATGACAGGGAAGACTGCATTGCTGTATGATGTGAGAAACATTAATGGTGGTTATGTGGGATTTGCTGGTCATGAAGGAGGTAGAATTGTTGGTGAAGGAACGTTATCCAATGGGATTGTGACGTTTGAGAGAGTTAACTACATCACTGAGCTGGAGAACAATCTGCTTAGTATCTCGCAGCTTTGTGACAATATGTATACTACTCACTTCACTGATAAAGAATGTTTGATATTGAAACCTGGTTTTGTTGTTCCTGAAGAATGGATTATCATGAGGGCACCTAGAGTGAATGATTTATATGTGTTAGATATGAGTGTAGCAACTACAACTACTGGTCAAGCACATTGTTTTGTGTCTAGAGCAACTGAGAAAGAATCAAGATTGTGGCACCGCAAGATGGGGCATATTCACCTAAGGAAAATGAATCACTTGGTGCACAATGATTTGGTATTGGGTGTTAATATCAACGGTTTTCATCTGGAAGGGGAGTGCATTAGCTGCATCAAAGGCAAGCAGAAGAAAAAGTCACACCCTACAAAGCAAGTCAATTCAGTTTCGAGACCACTGGAAAGACTTCACATGGATTTGTTTGGTCCTGTGAATGTCAAAAGTATTACAGGAGATTACTATTGTTTGGTCGTTACTGATGATTATTCCAGATTTTCGTGGGTTTCTTTCTTGAAGACGAAAGATGAAACATTTGACAGTTTGATGGGGCTGTTCAGGAAGATTGAGAATTTGTACCAAAGGCGTATCAAGAGAATTCGAAGTGATAATGGTACTGAATTCAAGAACAGTAAGATGGAAGAATTTTGTGATGAAAGAGGTATTTTGCATGAGTTTAGTGCTCCGTACACTCCGCAGCAGAATGGAGTCGCAGAATGCAAAAACAGGACACTAATCGAGATGGCTAGAACTATGCTCGCAGATTCAAAGTTACCGATAAATTTTTGGGCTGAAGCTGTTTCCGCCGCATGCTATACGCTCAACAGGGTTCTCACTGTCAAGAAGTTCAACAAAACATGCTTTGAGCTAATCAATAACCGCAAACCGAATTTGAAGTATCTAGAACCGTTCGGGTCACCCTATACGGTTATAGAGCCTCATGGAAAGTTTGGTCCGAAGAGCATTGAGGGAATTTTTGTTGGTTATGCAAATCCGATGCGACGTGTCTTCGTTCCAAGTGAGAAGCGGATTATTGAAGCTGCAAATGTTGAATGTCAAGGTTATACTATGCCACCACAGAATCTTGGTGATTCATGGCGTTATCATTATGACAAACTTTGGGATTCGTTTGACATGAGAGAAGAATCAGAGGATGATGAAGATTTCTTTGATGAGTTGGATATTTTGCGTGAATATGAGTCGCAGCTAAGGTTCCCAGCTGAATATTCGAGAAGACCACGGGAAACTTCAAATGACGATGAAGCAGGTCCAAGTAATGTTGGTGAACATGATGATGTCCAACAGAATGAAGTTGCTCAAGATAATCAGTCGGCTCAGAATGATAATCTAGAAGCTGAAAATATGCCAGTATTTGATCATGGTGATTCAGATTCAGATTCTGAGGGGGAGCAAATTCAGATTTCAAGTCAAACAAACCAAGTTGGTGAACAAGATGCAGAGCAGAATGTTACTAATCTGGAGGGAAATGTAGATGTTCCAAGCGAAGTGATGCCGCGAACTTTTTCATATCATCCAGAGGAGTTGATCATAGGAGAATTGCAGACAGGCGTTCGCACTCGAAATCAGATTGATAAAGGGCTTACATGTTTTTATACAAAAGTTGCTCCTTTGCAAACTGAATTCTCATTGAGTTGTTTTATATCGCAGGTTGAACCAAGAACTTACAAAGAGGCGCTTACTGAAGACTCTTGGGTCAATGCAATGCAGGAGGAACTTAGTCAATTCTAGAAATTGGGAGTGTGGAAGTTAGTTGATTTGCCGGATGGTCAGAGGAAAATTAACACCAAGTGGGTGTTCAAGTGCAAGAGGGACGATAGAGGAGTTGTTGTAAGGAATAAAGCTCGACTCGTTGTTCAGGGATTTAGTCAACAGGAGGGGATTGATTTTACCGAAGTCTATGCTCCTGTAGCACGACTAGAGGCAATCAGAATTTTCCTAGCATTTGCGTCTTGGAAGAGCTTTAAAGTTTATCAGTTGGATGTTAAATCGGCGTTTCTTAATGGGAAGGTTAAAGAGGAGGTTTATGTCGGTCAGCCACCGGGCTTCACCGATCCAATCCACAAACACAAGGTCTACTTATTGGACAAAGCGCTGTATGGTTTACACCAGGCCCCGAGAGCTTGGTACGAGACTTTGTCTCAACACCTACTAGCCAACAAGTTCATTCATGGAAAAGTGGATGCCACTCTCTTCACTAAAAAGGTCGATGGTCATCTTCTGATAGTTCAGATTTATGTGGACGATATAATCTTTGGGTCAACAAATGAAAATCTATGCAAAGATTTTGAATCAGTGATGAAGCAAAAGTTTGAAATGTCATCAATGGGGGAGATGAAATTCTTTCTGGGTTTACAAGTTGAACAACTTCCTGAGGGAATTTTCATTCATCAGTCAAAGTATGTTCATGATATTCTAGAGAAATTTGGGATGTCAAGTTCTACTCCAGCTGCTACCCCACTTGCAACAAATCATGGGATTCACCCAGATCTCACCGGAGACAGGGCTGATGAAACGTTTTACCGATCCATGATAGGTTCTTTAATGTACCTAACTGCTTCACGTCCTGATATAATGTACCCAACGTGTCTCGCAGCAAGATTTCAGTCTAACCCGAGAGCATCGCATATGATCATTGTGAAGAGGATATTGCGCTACCTGAAAGGAACTCCTTCATTGGGGTTGTGGTATCCTAGGAAAGGCGATTTTACGCTCGAAGGGTATTCCGATTCGGATTTCGGATGCTGCAAAGTCAATTCAAAATCAACAACTGCAGGATGCCAGTTCTTTGGTCCTAGATTGGTTACCTGGCAGTGTAAGAATCAAACGTCTGTGGCGTTATCTACATGTGAAGCAGAGTATGTTTCTGCTAGCAGTTGCTGCTCTCAGATCTTGTGGATACAGCAACAGATGCGCGACTACGGTTTGCAGTTTCTTAACACACCTCTTTTTGTTGATAATGAGGCCGCAATAAATATAACAAAGAATCCAGTACATCACGCTAAAACTAAACACATAGAAATTCGTCATCACTTTATTCGTGATTGTTTTGTGAAAAAGTTGATACGAATTGAGAAAATCCACACTGACGAACAGAAAGCTGATTTACATACCAAAGCTTTTGATAAAAATCGGTTTAAATATTTGTTAAAACTGAACGGTATGAAGCTTCTTTCGGTGTCGGATGGAATTGTGAGCGTTGATGAGAGTACTGTTGCGGATGAAGACGAGAAACAATCTGCAATGGTTTGTCGAATTTTTACTTGTTTTGGTATTTAGGGGGAGTAGATGTTTGTACATAGTTTATATTTTCAGAAAATACAAAAACAGTAAAAAAATGCAAAAATACAAAAACATGATAAAATCTGAAAAAGAGCTTGTGTATATAGGGAAAATGATAGTACATCGGCTAGACGATTACAGTATGCTAAAGATTTGTAAAGTATAAATGAGTTAAATAGTCTCACTGATGTTGTGTCGATAGGTTTTCACACATTTAGTAGATTTATTCGGGATATAAACCTAAAATTCAAACTTGTGAATTCGTGGGGAACACTACTTGGATATATAGGTAACCCCTGAAATCTCGTTTGAAAGGTCTCTTAATCTGATATACTAGGTCTTTATACTCAATGATGTCTGGGGTATTATTCCGGGACTTCTGCTGAACGGTGGTTCTGACCTAGTCCTTGGCTAATACTTTCTGCAATGCTTGAAACACAGCATTAAACCCTCAGCATGCCGATGAAACAATAAAATTGATAGTCGCTGCTGTTGTAAGCAAAAAGATCCTCTAAAGGGGACATACCGTAAAGTCGAAGCTGATATCTCTCTGCGTATACGGAAGTATCGACCTGAGATCCCTCGGCCCTCGCATACCTAATTTATGTACAGATATCATTGTAGTATACTCACCTGTAAGACTGATTATTGGGATTCTAGATACGGGAGTATATTCAAGAGGTGGGACACATGAATGAGCTAAGTTCTTAATTCATCTAATTCGTATCCTGAGTAAATTGAAATTTGTGTGAGAATTTAAGATGGATCAGTATATCGACAATCGAGGTGAATTGTTTAAGTCTGAGTATGAAATGAAGCTTAACGGTACTTGTAATTTGTCTGAAAAGCTGATATGATTCCCTGACACGCTCGCCAAAAATATGTTTGTAAATAGTTTACTTTGTTTACTTTCTGCAATTTAAGTTTTCTGTATTTCATTTCTTAGTTTAGAACACTTTGATAAAATTCAAAAAGATTTTATTTTTGCTTTATTTTCTGACAAACCAAAGTGGAGAGTTGATTGTTGGATTCTCAGATGTTTGAAGCAGATGCAGGAGTTTCTGGACTGAAGAATGAGGAGAGCTTACTTTGAAGAAGTTTGAATTGGTTGGAAAGTCAAAAACAAGTTCATTAATTTGATACTTGTTATTTTCAGAAAATGTTTGAAATTGTTGTTTTAAAATCAGTATTGATTCGTCAAAAGATCAACCAAGGTCATTAATTTGGACTTGGTAGATTAATCAAGTGATCAGGGTCATTAACTTGGACCTGAATACTTGAGTGGATTGTTAAAACTGATTGAGTTTGTGATTTAATGTTGAAAAGATAGAATTGTAATGATTGTTGGTTGAGTAACAGGTTTGGACTTCATTCTTCCCAACGGAAGCTAATTGTCAAAGCTTGAACCAGATTTCTCAGATTCTAGCATATCGAGAGGGGGAGTCTGTGAAAGGGGGAGTCTGGATCAACGGTCAAAGGGATGATTGAAGTTTTAAAGTTTAAAGTTTGAAGATAAAGATTGAAGAAAGTGTTTACAATGTATGAAGAATGATAAAGACAAAGACTTGAAGCCAAAGACTTCATCAACATCCAAGGGGGAGTCTGTTGGTGCACTAAATGTCTGCTGATTACGTCTTAATCAAGTCTTGTGTCTAGATAGTTTGAATGAACACACATTAGGGTTTTACTTGTTTAATTTGTAGTTTTCGCTTGATAGTGTTCTTGTGTAATTCAAGCTAAATCAAGATTTAGCTTGAAATGGTTCAAGGGAAATCAGATTTACCTTGAAATGGTTCAAGGGAAATCAGATTTAGCTTGAACTGGTTCAAGCGAAATCATTATTTGGCTTGAACAGTCTCAAGCGAAATCATCAGGTTATATATAGGTTGATGTGTGGTTCATTTGAAAAGAGAAGGTCATTGTGTGTGAGACGAAGTGCTGCCGGATTTGTATCAGAAAACATTGTACAAGCACGTAAATCAATCAGAAAAGAAAGATTAAAAGGAAACTAGCTGTTATGACTTTGTTTATGTTGATTCCGCCTTCATATTCAAAGATGAACTGCCTTAACTGACGTTTCAAGGTCGTAGAACGGTCCAACAGATGATCTTGCATGGTTTTATTTCATATAGCTTTGTTGTGGTTAAGCTATGGTATTAAGAAGTCACACCAAATTAACCACGCTTCCGCAAAGCCAGGGTGTGACAGCTTGGTATCAGAGCTCTGATCATAGCGAACTAGGATTCCTTCTCGAGTCTAGACTATGATCACTAGGGCTCTCACGAAAACATTTTTACTCTGCATACCACTTAAGTCCAGATCCAAAATGTTTTTACAAACAAATGTTGAGCACATTTTATTTATTAGTTATAGGCTCAGTCTGGGAGGCTGAGGCTCGGTCTGGGAGGCCGAGGCTCGGTCTGGGAGGCCGAGGCTCGGTCTGGGAGGCCGAGGTAGTTGGCTAGTGGGACTAGGAGAATTTGGCTAGTGGGACTAGGAAGAGCAGTCTGAGAGGCTGGGAGAATTTGGCTAGTGGGACTAGGAAGAGCAGTCTGAGAGGCTGGGAGGCTAGTGGGACTAGGAGAATTATTTGATTGCTTACTTGGTGACTAATGTGCTTACCTGGTTGTATGACTGATTATTTGTGCACATTTGTGTTTATGTTACAGACACATGGACTCGACCGGCACTGGTGATTCAGACACCACAGGCCCTAGACCTATAGTATCACATGACCTAGAGTCTTCAGAGCACGAGGTCCACACATCCGACGTTACTAGCACGGACGAGGACGACTTTCAGCCCTTTGCTTTACCTGATGGTGCTGATGAGCTCGTTGATGGCCCTTTGGCCGGGGACCTACCGTTGGTGGAGATCCCTGCTCCCATACCCTTAGCTGTTTATCCTGCTTATGATTTGCTTCTCGACGCCGACGATGATGGCGACGTCGATCTGTATGATGATGAGCCCTTAGAGGAGGATGTTCAGGGCGAGGCCCTTCTTGCTGCTGGTGATCTCTTGATGATCGCAGATGCTCCCGCCGAGGAGTCACCCGCTCACTCTCCGGTCCCAGACTCTTTCGAGTCTGTGGCCTCCGCACCTTCACACACCCAGAGTGCGCAGCACTTCTCACATGGATCAGATCCCGACCAGGCATCCTCTGTTGCCCCTATTCCTAGTTTTGCTTTCGACCACGATGATGTGGAGGATTCCGATCCTGTCTTTCCCCCAGGATTCGACCCAGATCAGGATATAGAGTTTATACCCATGGATCAGCCTATGGAGGACCCAGTCGACCCAGTAGACCCAGTTGATCCCATCGATCCCGAGTTTGATTTTGGGATGGCCTTTGATGACCCCGAGCCTGCCATGGCCCCTGAGCAGGTAGCCGCTCTAGACCCTGCGTTTGAGCACGATCCAGTTCATGCTGACGCACCTATTATTGAGCCTGTCATTGCTGACCCACCTATTGATGATCACCAAGTGGATGCTCCGTTGTTGGAGGGCGATCATGTCATTGCTGCTGATCATGTTGATCCCCCACTTATTGCTGATGCACCAGTTGACCCTCTTGTTGCACCTCACCATGATCCTATGCCAGTTCAGTTTGATCGTGCACTTTTTGAGGCACAGATGGACCCACGAGATGAGCACGCCCAGCATGGATGGATTCCTGCTGATGACGAGGTCCCACCTATTCCCCCTCAGGTCACTGATACCCGTCACGTTGATACCTCTTTTACTTTCCCTTAGTTTACACCTCCAGCACGACCTGGAGAGGGTTCTTCGGCCCATCCCTTTGGGCATGTGCCGATGTCTGTTCCCGTTATGCCACAGTGTTCACCTGTTTTACCCCCTGTTCCTCCATTTCATGTGGCACCTTTTGATCCAGCCAGCGAGCCGTTTCTCTGGACGTCACCTTCTGTTATGCCACCGACCGACCCCTACCATTCTTTCCATATGGGGTATTCTATTGAGGACGTTCTGATGTCGTTTGTTGTCCAGCAGGAGGCGCTCACACGGCGTGTTCAGGAGCTCGAGAGAGTTCAGCCACCGCCGTGCCAGTATCAGGGTCAGACCCACCCTGTTTCTTCGCAGCACTCTCGACCATTGTTACCTGACTATGCTGCACGCCTTTTGGCACTTGAGCAGCAGGTTGCTTCTTGGTTGCGTACCCAGAGAGCCATGGAGGAGGACTGGCTCCATTTGCGTCGCTTGTTCTACACTCACTTTCCCCCTTCTCCACCGCCATCCGTGTAGAGCTCTTCAGTACCGTATGGGTAGACGCTGGTGAGAAGACGGCGATTGCTTTTGACTGCACAGCATTTTTGGAGACTACATTTTGATTCTGACTTTTGTTGATCATGTATATGGGATGTATTGACACTGATTTGATATAGTTTTTGGACTGGGGTGATGTAGCCCTTAGTCGACTGATGTTGTATGACACTGTGATGTACTTGTACGCTTACTATGTGGTCTCAATATATGGCAATCGCAGTATTCTCATCATATTTGATGCTTGATTTGGTTATTTATATTCTATGACATGGGATGTTGTGTGATTGATGTTTGTGACATGGGATGTTGTGTGATTGATATGATTATAACATGAGATGTTATGTACTATTACTATCATAATAAAGCGTATGTATTATAACATGGGATCTTTACTATGGCCTGACCGACGTAAAAACATCTTTTAGAAGATGCCGCCGAAACGTCCAACGCCGATGCCTACCAATGAGGCAGAACTCCAACAAATCATCGCTGCTGCCATCGCGCAATACGCCGCCTCGCAAGGAGGACCCAGCGGAAGCAGCTCAAACAACAATGGCAACAACAATCCACCTCATGGTAATACTAAGTCATTTAGACATACCATGACCTAATTGGATATCTATAGCAAAGATGCTAATGCCGTTCACATGTTACAATGTGTGTGCAGGGTGCACCTACAAGCAGTTTCTAGACTGCAAACCGGTCAACTTTGATGGCACAGGAGGTGCTGTCGCCTTTGTTCGTTGGGCTGAGAAAACTGAATCTGTTCTTCGCATGAGCAAATGCGCACTAGGTCAGCAAGTCACCTATATCTCGGGGCTATTCTTGGATGGAGCCCTCTCTTGGTGGAATTTGCAAGTACAGACACTTGGTGAAGCTGCTGCCTACGCGCTAACCTGGACCGAACTGAAGGAACTTATGCGCAAAAAGTACTGCTCTCGCGCGGAAATCCAAAGATTGGAAACTGAGTTCTGGCATTTGAAAATGGAAGGTCCAAGGATCGCAGATTATGTTCAGAGGTTCCATGACTTATCGCATGTGGTACCCTACATGGTCACTCCGGAGTTCAAGCGGATTGAACGTTTCATTTGGGGATTAGCTCCTCAAATCATAAGCATGGTGACCTCATCCAAGCCTGCGACAATTACTGAGGCAATTGATCTGAGCGTGGCTCTCACAGAGGAGGCTATTCGCCTGAACAAGTTCGATGATGCTGAGCCTAAGAAGAAAGAGACTCACGTCGAGTCATCAGGAGGTAACAAATGGAAGTTCTCGAACTTCAAGCAGGGCGCCAGTGTGGTGGTTAAGAAAGGAGGATCAGGCACGCCAGCTCAGGTTACAGCTGGTAGTGGAAAGAAAGGAAAAGGATATATGGGCACCCAGCCCAAGTGTAATACCTGCCAACGCCACCATTCTGGCCATTGTAGTGTGAAAGTATGCGAAGCATGTGGAAAGCCTGGCCACTTGAAGGATTCTTGTTGGGCCACTGTTGGCCAGGGAGGCCAAGGAGGATTTGGAAACAGAAACAATAACCGGGGTGGAATTGGAAATCGCCCACAAGGAAACAATGGAGGTAATGGGAATCGAGGCAACAATGCTAATCAAGCGGGCGCCGTGAATCGTAACCAGAGGAATAATCAAGCTGGTGGAAACGGGCAGAGACCCGGATGCTTCAACTGTGGTGATCTTGGGCATTACAAGAGGAACTGCCCAGAGTTAAACCAAGCCCGTGGAAGAGTGTTTAATATTGAAGCGAGGGAGGCGCGCCAGGATCCCAATGTTGTCACTGGTACGTTCCCTGTAAACCAACGCTATGCATCCGTTTTATTTGATACTGGCGCCGATTATAGCTTCGTGTCGTTAGAATTTAAGAATATGCTTGGTTTAGCCGCTAGTAAATTAGATATTCCGTACTCAATCGAATTGGCTAATGGAAAGATAGTAGAAGCCAATGAAGTTATCAGAGGTTGTGTGATCGAATTGGGAGAGCGTGAGTTTGCTTTGGATCTACTACCAGTCCAGTTGGGAAGCTTCGACGTGGTGGTAGGAATGGATTGGTTATCAGGCAACAAGGCTGAAATAGTTTGTCGCGAAAAGGTCGTTCGTATCCCAACCGAAGATGGAGAAACAATTGTGGTTCACGAGGAGAAGCGTGATACGCCGTTAAGAATTATCAGCTGCCTGAAAGCGCGAAAGTGTTTGCAGAAGGGATGTGTTGCCTTCCTGGCACACATTGTGGATAAGAAGGCTGCTGAGCCGAGAATAGAAGACATCCCTGTCGTGAGGGAATATCCAGAAGTCTTCCCAGAGGACTTACCTGGACTGCCACCTCAGAGACAAGTAGAGTTCCGCATTGACTTAGTTCCAGGCGCCGCACCTGTGGCTAAGGCACCTTATAGACTTGCCCCGTCTGAGATGCAAGAACTGTCGACACAACTTCAAGAGTTGTTAGACAAGGGATTTATCCGACCAAGCTTCTCGCCTTGGGGAGCTCCAGTTTTGTTTGTCAAGAAGAAGGACGGTAGTTTTCGTATGTGTATTGACTACCGGGAGTTGAACAAGCTGACGATCAAGAATAGATACCCTCTGCCAAGGATTGATGATCTGTTTGACCAACTGCAAGGCTCAAGCTTTTATTCAAAGATCGATCTTCGATCTGGATACCATCAGTTAAGGATACAAGATGAGAGTATCCCAAAGACAGCCTTCAGAACTCGTTATGGGCACTACGAGTTCCTAGTTATGCCGTTTGGGTTAACAAACGCACCTGCAGTGTTCATGGATTTGATGAATAGAGTTTGCAAGCCGTACTTGGATAAGTTCGTGATAGTGTTCATCGATGATATCTTGATTTATTCAAAGACGAAGGCTGAGCATGAGCAACACCTAAGAGCTATTTTGGAGTTGCTAAAGAAGGAACAGTTGTATGCCAAGTTCTCTAAGTGCGAGTTTTGGCTACGTGAAGTACAATTCCTTGGGCACGTGGTAAATGGAGATGGAATCCACGTGGATCCCACCAAGATCGAAGCGATTAAGAATTGGGAAACGCCAAAGACGCCAACCGAGATTCGACAATTCTTGGGTTTGGCTGGCTATTATCGAAGATTCATTGAGGATTTTTCAAAAATCGCTCAACCATTGACGCTCCTCACGCAGAAAGATAAGAAGTTTGATTGGGGAATCAAACAGGAAGAAGCGTTCCAGATATTGAAGGATAAGCTCTGCAATGCGCCAATCTTAGCACTACCGGAAGGTACAGATGACTTCGTGGTATACTGTGACGCCTCACGTCAAGGATTGGGTTGTGTGTTGATGCAACGCCAAAAGGTTATTGCTTACGCATCACGTCAATTGAAAGTGCACGAAAAGAACTATACCACACATGATTTGGAACTTGGCGATGTGGTATTTGCATTAAAGATCTGGAGACACTACCTTTATGGTACAAAGTGTACAATTTTTACAGATCACAAGAGCCTACAACACATATTCAACCAGAAGGAGCTGAATATGAGGCAAAGACGTTGGGTTGAGTTGCTGAACGATTACGACTGCGAGATAAAGTATCATCCAGGGAAGGCGAATGTGGTCGCCGATGCCCTAAGTTGAAAGGAGAGGATCAAGCCCATAAGGGTTAAGGCTTTGGAAATGATTATCCGAACTGATCTTTCCTTGCGCATTCGTGCCGCGCAGAAAAAAGCTCTCAAGGAAGGAAACCTTGAAGAAGAATATCTCCGTGGGATGGAGAAGCTACTGGTACCAAACGAGGAAGGAACGTTATGTTTTGAGAAAAGGATTTGGGTTCCTTTGTTTGGAGGTTTAAGGAAAGTTATTTTTGATGAAGCTCACAAATCGCGGTACTCTATCCATCCAGGAGCGGATAAGATGTACCAAGATCTCAAGGATTACTATTGGTGGCCTAGGATGAAAGGCGATGTTGCTGTTTATGTGAGCAAGTGTCTAACGTGTGCTAAGGTGAAAGCGGAATACCAGAAGCCTTCAGGACTTCTGCAACAACCTGAGATTCCCAAGTGGAAATGGGAACAAATCTCAATGGATTTTATTACAAAGTTGCCAAGAACGCCAAGAGGTCATGACACTATCTGGGTGATAGTTGACCGCCTAACAAAGTCTGCACACTTTCTGCCAATCAAAGAGAAGGATAACACTAGCAAATTGGCTGAAATTTACATGAGAGAGATCGTCGCACGTCATGGAGTGCCTCTCTCGATCATCTCTGATAGAGACGGAAGGTTTGTGTCAAGGATTTGGCAATCCTTCCAAGAAGCTTTTGGCTCGCAATTGAATATGAGCACCACATTTCACCCGCAGACTGACGGTCAAAGTGAGCGAACGATTCAGACGTTAGAAGATATGCTGAGAGCATGTGTAATGGATTTGGGCGGTAGCTGGGACAAGCATTTGCCTTTGGTCGAATTTTCATACAACAACAGCTACCACACCAGTATTGGTGCCGCGCCATTCGAAGCTCTTTACGGACGCAAGTGTCGATCACCCCTATGTTGGGCTGACGCAGGTGATAGGCAGCTTGTTGGTCCCGAAATCGTCCAAGAGACGACAGACAAGATTGCGCAGATTCGAAAACGCATCGAAGCAGCTCGCCACAGACAGAAAGCCTATGAGGATCCAAACCGGAAACATTTGGAATTCCAAGTTGGAGATATGGTTTTATTGAAAGTTTCACCCTGGAAGGGTGTGGCACGCTTCGGAAAGTGTGGAAAGTTAAATCCGCGCTACATTGGTCCTTTCAAAGTTTTGGAAAGAATAGGACTAGTAGCATACAAGCTGGACTTACCTGCCGAGCTGAATGGAGTTCACGATACATTTCATGTATCCAACCTGAAGAAAAGTCCAACTCAAGATACCATTGCCATTCCCACCGACGAGATTCATGTTGACGACACGCTCCATTTCGTTGAAGAACCGGTTGAGGTTACGGATTGGAAAGTAAACAAGACCCGCCGGAGCAGTGTCAAGCTCGTCAAAGTTCGTTGGAATGCCAGACATGGTCCTGAATACACCTGGGAGCGTGAGGACCGGATGAAAGAGAAATACCCCCACTTATTTCCTAAGAACCCTGCATCTACAAGCAGAACTTAAAATTTCGGGATGAAATTTTTCTAATGGGGGGAGAATGTGACAACCCTCACTAAACCAGGTATCCGTACGACTTAATTAATAATTAATTACTGCTTAATTACTGTGCTTGCTTGAACTTGTGGATAAACTGCTACTTGAATACTGATACATGTACTTACTTGCATCATACTTTACTTGCTGTCACTCCATGTTTTGCTTACAGCACCTTTGTGACAACCTTGATGCACCAAAAGCACAGTAGCACAATGAACGGATAACCTATTGAACATGCTGATAAAGCCAACATCAGGCAGACACTGCCTCTAAGGCCTGTAAGAGCCTGAGATAGTTTGCTACACTAGTGGTGAGTATAGGGATATAAGGGTTGTAGAACTGCGTCACTAGGAATGAATTACAGTGACCGGATGTGCCTAAAACGTGCTCTAAGCACAAAAACTCAGCACTTTAATAAACAATCCAGCTTTTAGCTAACTAATAAAGTGCCAAGACATGAGGAAAATATTCCCGACACTTTGGAGGAATAAGTTGTGTCACTAAAAATAATATTAACGACACTTTATATATTTATTTATCACTTTAACGGATCAATATCCAACCGTACAACCGGACTTAACCCGGGACATAAAAATATTGACATCAACATTATTTTTCTTTTTCTGAGCCAGTTAGGGTCCCTGAATACCCTAACACCCGCTGTAACGCATGACACACTAGTAACCGGGTTAATCCCTAAACTAACTAAACATAACTTAACTAATTACCTAATGTTTAGTTGGAAACCAACCGGATTACCCCCCCCCCCCTAACCAAACCATCCCCTTGGGGGACACCCCTTGTCCTTGATTAATTATTTTAATCTCCTTGTTTGATATCTAGGCTACACATGATCCATTGGTTAATGATCATTAAAAATTGTCTATAAGTTCTAATCTTGGCACACTAGCACAAACATCACAACACACACACTCTCTCCCTCTCTCAAGACTCTCGGCCGAACACCCCCTCTACCATCCACCATTTTCGATTTTTGTTCAAGCTATTCCAAGATCATACAAGTGTTAAGGAGCACCTACAAGGAAGCTTGGTGCAATCGGAAGGCGAAGGACCTCACTCTATTGCTTTTATCCTCTCATTTTGCGTCTAGATTCTTCCCTAGCCTCGAACTAGTAGTAAGTTGCTTGAATCACACTCTCGAACTATTTTGAAGTGGTTAAAATGTTATGTAACGGCTAAAACTCGTAAACATACAAGTTGATACATAAAAGTCTACTAAAAATGATAGTAATGGTGGTTAAAAGCTTGAATGTTGTGTAAATCTTGTAGTATTTGATTTGTGTAGTTATTTGGGCCCGATCTATGTTGTGGTAGCTCGGATCATCGTTTAACCCGGATTGGTCATGATCATGGATTATGACATAAAGCTTGTTTAAGTGTAACAAGGGTTAAGTGATGAAACTCTACCACACATCAAACTTGAACTTGTGTAAAAATGATTTTACTTACGAAATAGTGTTTAAAACTAGTAGATCTACGGATCTACAAGCGGTATTTTCAAAGGACCGAGTGTCAAAGAAACCATATTTTTCTAAAAATGGATCTTACATGAGCAAGAATGATTTTTAGAACACACAAGTGTGTAAACACTTGTGTAGCACTAAGTTTCGACAAAATAACTATCTTTGTAAAAATTGATAAGAAGTTGTAAAGATGGAATTTCTTTAAAAACGGGGTTTGTACGAAACCGGATTGATTTATATAAAGATCCACTAAAAGTAATGGAATTTACTTTATATTCTTGAATAAAACGCAAGTTCATGTAATTTATGCGATATACATATTTATTTACTAGTTTGTTGTTTTGGACATTGTTTTGATTGAATGAAAAGAATGTTGGTTTGATTTATGAAAGAAAATGATACGCTTAAAAGCGTGGCCACCTCCAGTTACAGGGGAAACTCTGGCGAAATTTTTCCAAAAACCTAACACTTAGAAATATTCTCACTATAAGTGTTAGAAATACTTTTCGACTTGTTTTCAAATTATAGATTTCGCCACGACTTTATTTACAAAACATCGGAGGTGGGATTTCACAAAATAAAACTTGGTAAATATATATTTAGTATATATTTTTCATAAAGTCACTTGATATGTGTTTATGATTATTTTGTGAAAATACTACTATTATTTTTAGGGTAAAAATAATACTATCGAATGTTAATGGATCCAAAATAATACGAACGTCTCTACGATAAATATATAAGTTACACCGGTAATTATTATTACCACTCGATCGTTAAAACGTAACTTACACATTTTAAGGAAATATCCATGAACGCGTATTTTTGTTAAAGTATTATTTTGGGGAAAATTATGTGTAATAGAAAATATAATATTTTTGAGAAGAATATTTATATTTTGGAGTTAGAAATAAAATATATTTTAAGTGAGACTTAATAATATATTTCGAAATTATACGAACACACATGTATTAAATCCCCCATCCTTGGGAAGGAAAATGATTACCAAGTATACAGAATGTAAACACGAAATAGTTGTCTAACTATTTCCCGAAAACCTAAACCTTAAAGCTAAGGCACGGCCGTCCGTCTAATAGAATTAGTTCGTGTAGGTCGTCACACAGCTGCTTGATCAGGAGACATACTTGGTAGAGACGCACCACTGTGAGTTCATGTCCCCCTTTTCTCTTAACTGTTTTCAGTTTTCTAAACTACGGGGGTGAAATACATGTTACTTTGATTACAAGTACTTTATACATGGTATGGTTAGCGTAAGGAGGTTTACTACTTAGATCATGTGAGTGGGTAGGAGCAACATGAGGCCATTAGTCCTCATGGTAGGACCGAGGGACAGGAGCGGTAGATCTATCTGGGTGTAGCGAGCCCAGCCCCAGGCCAAACTAGAAACGGACCTCGGGGTGACTTTGTGCCCGACGCATAAATCTGCTAGGTTTGAGTCTCCCTACTTGCACTTCACACATATCAGTGGCCTTGCAAACCATTGGTGATCTCAATTCCCTTATGTGCTACATACCAGGATTTTTATACTTACAAAGGTTTATTTACTCACTTACACATGAACTCGCTCAACATTATTGTTGATTTTTCAACTTACATGTATTTCAGGGAATTAAAGGATCTGGCGCGGTATGACACGTTTTCCCGCTGCACTAGTTACGAGGTCATCCGGGTTTAGGGAATGTGACTCTTTCCTGGACAAGTCACAGTCCTTAAGCTATGCCTATGTTATGATGTGTTTGTTGAACAATGTTTATGTCGTTAGGATTTGTTTCCCTTAAGACAATGTTATTGTATTTGGTTTTTAAAACTTAATCGAATGGATGATCTTGCATGGTTTTATTTCATATAGCTTTGTTGTGGTTAAGCTATGGTATTAAGAAGTCACACCAAATTAACCACGCTTCCACAAAGCCAGGGTGTGACATCCTCCCTTTCTGGGGGAGAAAACCGTGGCGGCTGCGATTGCGTCCGAATAATAGGCCTAGGAGGTATCTGGTACCCATGTGTTGGGTACCCTACTCCCCATGGATCCCCATAGGGTCCTTGGGTGTTGTAGTTCGCCGCTACTATGTACGGGTCGGCCTCCGCGTAACCATAGTTGTTGTGAACTCGTGGCTCAAACGGGTTGTATGCCATGGAACCCGTATATGCCGGAATTGGGTTGTCAAAACCCATTGGCGGTGGCTGTGGTACAGCTGGGTTGGAGGGTCCACCCATTTGTGGGTCCTCCTGATGTGGCGGATAGTGGCTGCCACTGGATTGACGTGGGGAACTGAAATGGAAATCCCCTGCTCGTGACGACATGCGCGCACCTGTTCTCCTTCGCCTTGGCGGTTGCGGAGGTGACGGTTGCACTGGCGGAGGTGGAGGCGGTGGCGTGACTGCCACGAATCTGGAATCCACAGAGGGATCATGTTGTTGTTGCGGCTGCTGCTGCTGAGGCGGCGACGAATGGTGAGGAGGTGTATAGTACCACTCGTGCCTGGTGAACATAGCTTGAAAGCTATCTGGACCAACATAGGGTGATCCATGGAAAGAAGATCCGTCGGAGATCTCGATCGGGTGGTTCGGTGTACCACTGGCTGGCTCGACGGGGTCCGTATCCTCGTCCATGTCGTCCGCATGATCTCCAGAGAAATGATCGTCTGGCCCCAGTGGGTTAAACCCACGGGTTCTTGAATGTAATTGGTCGGGTTAAACCAGCCCCTGAAAACTGGTGTAGGATCCCCGAAAGAATGATGCGATCGGGATCGCTGCAATGGTATATACGAAGGATGAGGGTTGTTGGGCTCGTATTCTGGTTGCGGCCCATAAGGGTTAGGAGGTGTTGAGCTGTGTGAGACCGACCGTCGAGCCGGCTCAAAGAGGTTTCTCCGGTTTTGACGGGGATCGTCACTCTCTGTCGTAGATGGAGCTCGAACATTCGAAGGTCCAGCTTCATTATCGTTGGGGGAGGTGACTGGCCCCTTGCCTCTTCCCCTTCTCCTGAAGAATCTTGGCGGCATTTTCAAATCTTGTCATTATAATATGAGATAACAAACAAAATATATGCAAAATAAAGGACAACACAAACAAAGTGGAATTTCGTCCTATGTTATATGTCTAGACTCGAAAGTTTAGAATTGTGCAATTGTGTAACTGAGATTAAACACAAAAGGCTAGTGTTTAATTCACTCAGTGTTGGCTCTGATACCAACCTGTCACACCCCGATTTCCACGTGTCACCGGTGGGCCCGGTGGGGGAGTATCGTGATGTGGTTGGCAACATAATTGTCAAACAACACAATAATCAATATGCACAGCGGAAGCAATTTAAAAATATGATACAACCGAATTTAATATTGTAATATCAAATGTCACAATATTCGGAAGTTTATCCACAGATGGATCGAAATAGAAATAATATTAATGGTTCAACAGACTTCAGGCATCTTAAGCTTGCGAGACTTCTAATGATGCTAAGGAGAAATCCCAGCCAATTTCGCTTAGTACCTGCATTTAATCTTTTTGGGAAAATACGTCAGTTTACACTGGTAAATACATTCAACTGACTCATTTTGGAAAATGATTGAAAATTGGTTTGGATGCACATGACATAAACAGTTTATTTAGCTTGGGAGAATTATTTAATATTATAATCTTGTGAACGAATTACATGTTCCTTGTGCGTTCAGTAGCCCGGATCTTGTCCGGGTTAAAGATCAATAGACACACCACAATATTCTTTTGTGCACCGACGGTGTACGCCTACACCCCGCGCTTAAGTCGTGGCCATTTCGTAAAATGATGCCAAGGATATCCGGGACATGGTCATTAACCCCCCAAAGGCTTTAAGTAACAAGACTGTTTAAACGAGCCAATCAAATTTATTCAATTACCCACTCAACGGTGGAGGATTTGATGCCCGATCAAGCGGTATGCTATATACCGTAACCCAAGCCCGTATAGGGAAAATAAGTTAAAAGTATTTACCTGAGCAAAGTATAATTCACAATTAGCAAAATGCACGTAGCTTTTACTGGTCCTCCTAATCTGGAATGAAGGTTTTATAATAACCTATTAGAATCCTAACGGGTCTTTAATTAAGCTTAAGCTTAGACCGGCTAGTTTCAAAGATACGGTTCGTACGCACGATTAAGCGAAGACCGGATAGAATGTGATTTAGACCCGACAAGTTTGAAGACTTGTTTAATATGGGTTTGTTATTCACATTCTGGATTTTGAGATAAAACCGTTAAGGTTTGACCCGTTTCGGCTAATTCATGTAAACTTGTTACATAAACCGAACCGTAGGCGTAATAAGCGTGACGGGTATTCATGAGAGCTATATACAGGTTTCCTAAGTTAATTATGCCTCAAATATGTTGTGACATCAGTAAGGTGTCTTTCATTATCCCCGAAACGTGTTTAAACACAAACTAGGCCCCGTAGGGGTAGTTTGGTCATTTAAAAGTTTATAAAAGAGTTTAAGTAACAACCTGAGTTACAGGTCTGATGTAATCAGCAAAAATACATAATTTGATAAGTTATATCAGTAGGATAAAGTGTATATGTGAAATTTATCAATTATAACCAAACTATTCCCCGTAGGGGTATTTTGGTAATTTCACATAAGCCGAAAAGCTCAAAACTGAAGTCTGAGTTTATCAACCTTTGCTTACTGTTAGAATATTATAATTTGCCTCATATATCAGTAGGTATCACCCTTGGTATGTTTAAAATAGTTTTAGTACATACTATGCGTTTAAAACGCTTAAAAAGGCGATTAAGAGCCGTTTACAGGTTCGATACATAAAGCTGATATTTTTGTACTTCCAGGAGGCTTAAAATAATTTATTTAACATATATAATCAGTAGAAAAAGGTTTGGAGTCGTTTAGATATGTAAAACTCATTTTATGGCCCATAAGGGCAAAACCGACATTTACCGGATTAAGTCTACGACTATAAGTTATGCTCAGCCTAAAATTAATTAAAAATTTTTAAAAATCCCAAAATAATATATTACATCATTGGGTAAAGAGTTTGATATCAAAAAGTATGTTTAAGTAGGCTATACGCTAATTACGCCGTTTTATTAACATAAAGCTTTAATTTTGCGATATTGGGCACAACTCTAAATCTACAATTCAAACTGATGTCAAACTTTGCATACAAGTTTATATATCAGTAATTAAAGTTTCTACTCTTTTACATTTCCAAAAATCACGTTTTAAGGTAATAAGGGCATAACGGTCAACATATGAGCAATTAACGGAAACATGCTTATTAATTGGATAACTAATGAACCAAGGTGTAACATCACAGAGGGTTATTCTAACATGTAACCTAGTCCAATTAAAGCTCTGAGGCATTTCTAAAACATGCCTTAGCGGGTCAGAACTGAAAGTCAAAGTGAAAGTCAAACTATGTGACTTTCGGTTCCGAACAGGGTATTTACAGGAATTTGTCGGGTTGAACATGTTTAGACATGTTCTTACACTTATTACCAAGTTATAACAATGATCAAACAGGTTGTATATGATCTACATTGCTAATCATGCATAAATTGCAATTAAAACATTATGTTGACTTTTTAATTACACGTTTGACCCGACATTAGACCTAGTTAGAGTGGGAATCAGGGGGAACCCTTTTGAGGGTTTATTACCCACATAATTACCAACTTATAACTACTTTTAATTCGAGATATGACTGAGCCATTGTTGACTAATCTCGAAGTCAAACCGTAATTACGACGGTTTGACTTTTAGCTAAATAACTAAGCTAAACTCAATAAAAGAAAGGATTAGCAACTTACTGAAGTCCTAAGCTTGGTTAGTGATCACTTGGAAGCAGACTTGAGCTCCAGGAATGATCAGATAGCTTGAATGAAGGTGTGAAGACTTGTTGCAAGTTCATGATCCTTTTATAGTGAAAATTTCACCACAAATCTTTGACACTTGGGGTCTACAACTCTCCATACCCTTCCAACAAGTGTCCTAAATGTTTAGGGGTCGTTTAGGGGCCAAGGGAGATGTGAAAAATCGATTAGAGGCGCGCACAAAGGCAATGGCAGACAACAGCCCTAATAATTCGGAGCGGGGCCCCCCTCGCGTGACGCCACCCCCCCCCCCCTCTCGCGTCGCGCTAGGCCTAGTCTGATCAGAACTTTTGATTTTTGCGATTTGATCCTTGTCTCTTCAAAATTCGATTAGGCACTTGTTTCTTGCATTATGAACCCTCATAATTGATCTATAAGGGCTTGAAAACATATACCCACTTTGTTAAGTCCCCGGTTAACTTTATTGTTACCCGAAAAGTCCTAACTTTCAACGTTTACGCTTTAACCCTTCGCACACGAATTCGATCATAACTTTCTCATACGTTAACGAAACTTTATGAAATTTAAACCGTGTATTCTAGTGAGCATAATTAACCGTTACAAAGCTTCGGGTTTGTCAAAAGGTCACTCAGAGGTATAACTTAAACATGTTGACACATTTAGTCCCTGTAGTTTGTAATCTCTCACTTTTAGCTTCGTATGATCCATGATTTATTCGTTTGAAGGTATGAGCACCATGTAGGGTTAATGTACATTATATTTATTCACTGTTGACATTTAGAATACGTATATCCACATACTTTCCATGATTGTCAACTTTAGTCCTTCTATAATATTTCTTTCACACGTTTAAACATTTGACACGTGTCTACACATTATAGGACGTGAATTTTCGAGGTGTTACAGTAATGCACATGATTTGAAATATCTAATTGCAGGTTAAGCCTCCAGCCAGATTGGCATGATTTTGTTTGAATCACAACATGGCTAATAAGGACTTTAACTCAGTTGTAAAACAATGAATCTTTTACAATGAAGGTGTATTAGTTACTGATCAAATATCCAGATCCTCTGTTCATATGTTTATTCCAACTTGGTTGTTTTGTCTTGATGTTTTTTATTGACATGGTCTTATGTTTACAGTGAAACTATATCTGGAGTTTTATCAAACAAGCAATAAAAGCAAACCGACTCAGATTTTTAGTATTCAGGTATTAGTATTTTCAGTTCTTTTATGATCAAAATTTGCATCGTCTTCACATGCTTTTATGAAATTCTCTTCAGGGATGGAGTGAATCTCAGTTTAATCAAGTTCTGAATTATGAGTTAGATCAAATGATCAAGGTATGTTTCTCATGTTCTCTTTACAATAACTCCAAAATTATGAGTGGGTCAAGTTGGGTTGTATTTCATCTAATTAGGTTAAATGGGTCAAACTGAAAGTGTTAGCTATATGCAGGCTTACTAGTTGCTTAGTGAGGCTGTTGCACTAAAGTTTATAGTGTATTGTTGCTCAATAGAGGCACCACACAAAACTCCTTCAAGCTAATGGCCCTGAAAATGTTCCTTCTGGTCTGTATATTTAATAGGTAATACTTTCACTTGTTTTTTTTCTATTTAAACACCAAAAGGTTTCACCCAAAGTAAGCATGTTCTTTTTTCATGGTTATGCATATGGTTCAGGTGTGGAGCACCAATAGAGCCAACCTGACTAGGCTAAATCACTGTCCAGCCATCTTTATTACCCTCACTAGAGTTACAGGCAAGCGCTACCAATCCCGGTGACGCAGGGTCTGCAAATGTGTATTATAAAGCAGAGGAAAGATTGTTCCTCATTCGATGTGGGATAGAAATGGTACTTTTTGAAGTAAAATATTTATAGAAATGAACTGTAAAATGCACCTGAATGAGCAAATTATAATTTACGAATTTATCACTCAAAGCAGCTTTGCTTCCTGAAGATCAACTTGCCAATAACAGCTTAGCAGTTTACTACAGGTGAGCTACTTCGTTATGCAGAAGAATAGCAAAGTTGTGGAACTAGAATTGGCCTTTAAGTTGGCATGTTAAAGCTGACTGATTGAAATGGAAAAACAATGGTGATCTATTTGATTATTCAACCAATTATGCCTACACAGATCTAATGGGAAATATGTCTGAGGTGGGGTGGCATTTGTTTATTTGTTCGGACTTAACTTGTGCTTTTTGCAACAATCAGCTTGATAATCATGATCATTTGTTATTTTGAATGTGACATCTCTTTTCAGGTCTTACAAGCTAATGGCATATGGAAGTTTTTGCCAAACAGTGTTAATGATGGTAGCATATAGCAGCTTCGATGGTGGTAAACACAAGGGGATTCGGATTAATGACTGGATGAGTACGCTAAAGTGGTTAGATATTATGAGCACAACATTGAAATTCCTACCGGATGTTGTGGGATGACACTCCTGTCCATGTGGGAATTTAACGCCCCTCAACACTGCCACAAGGGCGTTAAAATGGGACGCCAAACATGGAGGCGCCGCTCCTTTAAAGGGTGTTAGAGAGAAGAGAGGTGGGGCCCATGGAACCTCAACCAATCACCAATTCTTTATTTTTTAGTTAAACCACATCGTCATAGTTAAATGGTGGGTTAGTTAAAGCTCATTGTCTACATGACATTGACGACAGGGTGTTACGCTGAACCACAACGCATAGTCTAATAATACGAGTGTAGTCATCAGGCTTCACAAGCCATCCACAATAGTTTCTCTAATTTTGATTCTAAAGTGTTTTTCATTTTTTTTTAATCTCTTGCTGGTCTGGTTTAGTTTGGATTTTACTAGCATGTCTGCCAAAATGTTTGGGAATCTAGGTATGTCACAAGGCATGGGTGGACTGATTGATTATAAGGCCCAAATGCCCAATTGCGTTGTTTTTAGGTTGTGTTTTCCATTGTAATACATATTGGGTGTTCCATAAGAACCCAATTGCCTTGATTGTAGGTGGTACATTTGGGGCGGGCTTGTTTAGGGCCCAAACCTTAGTGTGTTTTGAGATGGTGTTTCTTTGGGGGAATGTCCTAACTTGTAATTTTTTTTGTTAGTAAGACATTTACCAGGGTGCTCTTCTTCCTCACCGACAAGTGAGATCAACAACAACTTAGTCCATCAGTCGGATCAACAACAATTTTTCATATATAATATTTTTTTGTTGCATCTCTTAATCTTTAATATATAATTCATAGGGCCTCATTTCAGTTATACGTATATAACTGAAAAAACAAATTGAATATGAAATCCCAATGTTTTTTATCTTTAAAGCTAGCGAAATCTTTTTTTATAGTTGCAAGAATTTTGTTGAAGTTATGTAACTTAGCTAATTAAAAAGTGTTACAGTATATAATAGATGTATATAATCAAAGTATATTTACCGGTATATGTTTTTCTTCTAAATACTTGCACATAGTTAAGTGGTTAACATCCTTTAGCATGAAACCCTTTAAGTGATTATAGGTATATATTGTTTTAAGAGATTTCTATCCATAAGGATCATATTTGTATTAAAGATGCATATCTCCCGAAAAGGAAACCCACTTTGAACCACTCACTTGAAACCTCAGGTTTATAGATCCATATCGTGGGTAAAATACTTAAAACCCGTCGCGTAACGTGCGGCCAACAAACATAAATACCCGCGGCAACGCGTGGGCATTCCCACTAGTGAATACATCAGTGTATAACTATCAATAAAAATACTTGTGTGTTGTGTACTCTGTCTAACAGTATCCTTTTCACAATAAAGATATCACACATAGGCTTCACACTATTGTACAAACAAAAAAAAGGGTCTACTTCATCAAAAACACAACTCAAAAATGCAGTACCATTAATAACTAACATCATAAACCAACATCATAAAGTTATTATTGTCTTCCATCGAATGTACTAAACATTAAACCTTTTAGCCAAGTTGTATGCAACCGCTTCACCCATTACTCGATCACGAAGCTTGTAAGCATAGGAGCACATTAACTTCACAGCATACTTTTTCCTTAAACGTGTCAAACATGCCTTTTTTCCTTATGTGTAAGCAAAAACCCACTATCCCATTTTTCATCAGTTTCTCCAAACCAAGTCTTCATGTGTCGCATTGCAACCACTCCACAATCAACTGAATTGCCTATCGTCGCCCATTCAATCGCCAACATATACAACATTACTCCTTCAAAATCCCTACCTTTCGGATGATTAACTGCCTTCAGGTACTTTGTAAAAATGTCTCTCTGTGAATAAAATCAATATGACTTACGTTATAAAACTTACAACAAGCATATTTATATATAATCATGAAGACGTACCACTTTGTATGGTGTCGTCTTTTTGAAGAAATCTACATCATTCACTAGCCCAATGGGACAAAAGTCACATGCTGACAAAACCTTATACAAATGTGTATATCCAATACATCTTTCAGAACACTGCTTATGCACAAATGCACATCATACTGAACAATGCTTATACACAGATGTACACCGAACTTAAATCCAGTAACTTATAAACACGATATTCAACCAAAGAATCTTTTTTTAAAGATACTACTCACTTGAAACCCAAGGTTTTAGTAGACAAAAAAAGGGAATACAATTAACACTTACTCAAAACACTACTTATACACAAATGTACATCATTTTGAAAATTGTTTATACACAGATGTACATCGAACTTAAATCCAGTAACTTATAAACACCATATACAACCAAATAATCTTTTTTTGCAGATACTAATAACTTGAAACCCTAAATTTCAGTAGACGAAAAACAGAGGAATATCTTTAACACTTACCTATTAACGATTTTACGAAAAAAAAACCCACATCAACCAATCATATCAAGTTTTTTTTCAAATTATACGTCTATACATACACCACATCTGAAATACACATCATATACCCATATGTATACAACAAAAAACCACATCAAGTTAAAATCCAACTTTTTTCAAACATTACACTGAATAATTGAAGCTTTTGTAAAAAATACTAAAATTTTCAAACCCTAGATTTCACATAACCGAAAAACTAGAAAACAGGGAGAAAACTTCAGACCCTATACACAATCGACGAAGACTACATAAGAAGAAGAAATAGATTTGTGGATTATAATGTACCTTGATTAGTAAACTGAAAGGAGAAACTCATGTTTGACGGCTTCTTTCGCCGGAATCTTTGCATCGCCGTCTGTCTCTTCTGAGAGAGAGAGAAAATTTTTATAATAATGAAGATTGATCCTCTCTACAGATATGCGCGAGTATTTGGGGAATCCGTTTTTTTCCCAATCTATGAAATGATTAGAATTCTCATAATTAGGAGGATATAGAAAATATCGAATGACTAATGTACCCTTTTAGCTTTTAATTAAAATGAAGTTACTAACAATAAAATTACAATCATACCATTGGTATAAAACTACAGATCAACTAAATCAATAGTCAGGATTTGTTCATTTAGTTCACACAAAGACTATTGTTCACTCTTGAACCCCACCCTATATATATATATATATATATATATATATATATATTAGATAAAATAAATTAAATATTGAATAATAAACATACAACATTTAAAAAAACACAACTATTAAAATTAGGCTAAATTGCACTTTTCGTCCTTATGTTTCAATGTTTCGGCAGGCGTTGTCTTTTAACTTTCAAAATTACACTATATGTCCTTTATGTTTGCAATCATTAACGGGCGGTGTCCTTTTATCTAAACTCGTTTAACTTTTTATGTTAAAACCCCTCTTTGTAAAACTCATTAACAACAGGGACCATATGTGCAATACTCAAATTTTGTGCCTCCTCCGTCATTTCTCTAGCCATCATTCGACCTTTTCTTGTAATTCCGATGGCCTTGGTTTCAGTTTCATTTTCATATCACTGTGAAGGAATTGGTGATAAAAAAAAAAAAAAGATTTCAACAGATCCTTGAAAATATAACAACCCAAACCACTAAGATGCTTGAGAAGAAAGACAAGAAAAAATTAAAGCTTTCATCAAATCCTTGCCTCAAAACCTTTAAAACAACAAAAACTGAGTTCATCCTTTCATCTACACCATCTTTATTCATACCCAAATACAAAACGATAAATTGCAAAGAACAGAAAGGATGAGAGGGAGACGGCGATTCCTGCCGACCACCACCTAACGACGGCGATTGCGAGTCCTAGTGGCTCAAGAGGGTGCAAGTTGGGGATTCTTAGTGATAAGAAGCTTCAAGGACAATGATTCAGGTTCGTTGATGTGGATATAACGAGGTGAGGTTGCAGATCAGAGACTTGAAGGTTCACGACATACCTCCGATGGAGGCGGTAACTATACAAATGTCAGCTAGGGTTTCACTAAGGATTAAAGATTTCGGTACCGGTACGGTACCAGTATTTACGGGTAAAACACCAGTACCGGTACCGAACACGTGGATTCGGTACCGGTACCCACTTTTCCCGTTTTTCGATACCGAACGGGTATCGTGCTCATCCCTATATATATATATTTGAAAAGTGAACTTTCTTAAAAAACGCCACCCACGAAACGGGGAAACACGGCAACACAACTACATAACTACAAAATTACACCACTTGGACCAAGACAAGGCCCTATTTTTGGATCTACTACTAAACCACAAGAAACTAACCGATTTAATTTCACTACATATATCTTCTATACATCCTTGACTATAATTTGACCACATTTCTAGCCTGCCATAAGCTCCAACAGCAAATCAAAACAATTCCGTGGAAAATCTCTTTCGCTAGGCCACGTAAACCAATATGATCATGAATGTCTAAAAGCTCCCTAACAGTGTTGACAACGAAAGGAGCAACTTTACACCATCTAGTGACGAAAAGCCATATTCTGCATGCCACAGAACAAGATGTGAAAAGATGGTTGCTCGTTTCGTCGTCAGAGCCGCAAAGAGGGCACATGGTGTAACACCCGTTCTTATAATTCAAGGTTTAACGTATATTTTACGAAAACAATCATGTAATTAAGATTACATATACATCGGAAATACGGGTTTATCAAAACTTTTCGCAAATCATAAGTTATTCTACATAACGTGGTTGAATTCGTTGTTTAAAATTTACAATGTGTCAAAGTGCGGAAGCATGTATCTATATCGTGTTCGGTTCTTCGTTGAGCTTGATCGTCTTCCGGCATCCAAAGTGTACCTACATTTCATAAACATGAAATGCTTTAGTCTTACGGGCTTTAAAACGTGTCCAAACGAGTCCGGGAAACCATTGATTCCAAAAACAAAAATTTGAAAATGACCACCGTAACTTACGGTGGCACCGTAAGTTACGGTGGCCTCTGTAATAAATTTTTTTTCCTACCGTACAACAGTAGGCAACCACCGTAAGTAATTCAGCTCCACCGTAACTTACGGTGGCACCGTAAGTTACGGTGGCCCCTGCATTCAGCCTTTCCATTTTGCCGTAATTGACACGAAATCTTTCGTATCTTTAAATTCGCTTGTCCGTTTGACCTACCGTTTCTTCCTATACGTTTGTAATTTGATTCTCCATCATATGGAGTTAAAGTCCGACATCCGGCTTAATAAATTTTGAGACTTTTATGCATTCGGCTTATTACCTTTTTACAAGATTTTGACCCGTTTACGCATTTATCCAAACAAACATATTTGTTTGATCATTATTTCACATGAACCACCTCAATTCAATATTTTCTACCGTGCTAGGTTCTAATTGCGGGTTTCTTATATATTTTAACCCGTCTTCACTCGTATGTTTATTTTGACCCGTTAAGGGCATTTAAGTATATTTTAAACAGGATTCACATCCATTTGTATCTAGCCTTATTTTGCCACATTTCTTACCAAGTAATCTTCCACCACAACAATATTTGTGGTGGATTTAATGTGGAGATCTATATATTCCGAGTTTTACCCCTCGAATTATCATTTTACGGCAAAAACTCATATAAGGTCTTTCGATCCAAGAATTTACATCGTTCACTACCTATACTCACTCTAAGCATTTATTTAATCATAAGACTCGTTTCCGAACCACCTTTAAGGGTCGTTCCTTCGAATTAGCTTACAAGGGCAGTTTGGTAAATTTTTCATCCTTCTTTCACTACAAGGACCTTTAAATACTTGCTTGACTCAAAATCCAATCTTTTAACTATAGTTCTTTTTTGTAAACCCATGTGCTTCTAAAACACTAAAATCATAACTCAATTTATTCGGCTCACCTAAAAGATAACCGAATATCTATATTTTAACCTTGTCTAACTCTTATAGAACTCCAAATTCTACATGACGAGTTGTGTTATTATACATACCTGGCTCAGATCAATATATTGACCCGTTTCAATACCTTGCCTTAGTGGCTGCTAATTGACAGCGCTGTAAACATCCATGTGTTATTTATTCCCTAAAATAAAATCATACAACTCGACAATCCATTAGTTGATGTTGTCAAGGGTGATAATTCCACCTTTTGACCCGTTTGGTCTAAATGACGAATATATTAGCGAGAGGACATTTATTACCACCTCATATATATGACTCGCTCCGATTTACACCGTGCGGTCACTTTTCTTATAAACCCATTTCTTAAAACTTTTTGGCCTACTATTGCTTACGTCATAATTGTCTTTTTCATAACACGACAAAAAAAGATATTCTAAAATATATGACTAGTGTAAGATATACTTACCTTGCATCCGAATTGTGCTTTTCCACCATTCTTGCTTTGTTTGACCCGCTTCCTTTCCAAGCTTCCTCCTAGCTTGTTAAGAGTCAACTATTACCATAATTCGTAAGACGGTTAGATTAGTCATCATTATTATGACTATTTCATCTTACGGATTTTATATCGAAACTTCTATTCTACTTCATCTTTGGTTAGTTCGACTTTCTAAAATCAACTACCTTTAATCATATAATATGCACAACCAAGGCAATTCAACATTATGATTAGAAATCGCATTATCCCATATCTTATATAATTAGTCAAGTTAGCTAATTACGCGTTTCTTTCATAATTCCATCTTTTTATACCAAACCCAATTTATGGTAATTATGATTCATGTACCCAAACACCTAAATTGTTCAAGTACTATATCTTTACTATCTAATATGATGATTCTAATCACCAATTAGACACTATCATCATCATATTATGAAAACCCATTTCAAGACATGTATGTTCCACACTCAAACTTGCAAATTGTTCAAGTATCTTGTTTCTACTAACAACTATGATGATTATAAACATGTGCATATCATCATCTTCACTACATAATCAAAACCCACTTAGCACATAATACGGTAATTTTCAAATCCCTAGTTTTAACACCAATTTTTCAAGTTTTTCAACTAGGGTTTGTTTCTAAACAAAGATTTCATCACAATAGCACTCATAGATTCAACATTCATTCCAGAATTTCGATTATGATTATTCATCATAATCTCAAAGTATCACCAAATCATAAAATTCTACATACCTTGTAATCCCCACGACTAGGTGATCACGAATTTGTAATCATGCAGACGATTTGGGTTTGATTTGAGCATCAATTTGAGAGATTCTTGAGGGACTTGGGTTTTGAGCAAGAGAGCCTTCCCTGGCTCTGGTTGAAGTCGCAGACACACACACACGTATGTGTGTGTGTTTTGTTTATTTAATTTGTTTTAATAAAACTTTATCTCATTTGCCCATGTTTAGTCCCTCAACTTTACACAAGTTATTTAAAGGTATTCCAACCATATTTGTTCTATTATGTCAAGACACTAACTAACTAGGTTAATATTCCTAGTTACTTGGTGGGTCCCGGGAATTATAACCCGTTATATTTTAAGTCCCGTTAACTCGGGCTCTTATAAATTCCATTCCCTAAAATTTTGATTCGCTTGTATTTACTATTAGTATTTCTTATTTAAACCCAAATATTTACTGGGTTATTTTTACTACTAACGGTACTTTACCCGTCTTTTAGTATTAACGGAGTTTTGATTACCAATCCCGTTTTCGGGGTGTTACAAGTCCACCCCCCTTAGAGAGGTTTCGTTCTCGAAACCTTTTCTTACATAATTCATTGAGTTTATACTCAATGCATTTGATTCGAGAAATCTTTTAAACATTGCTTATATTTTTAACCAATTGTTAGTATTACCAGATAAGTATGGTAATATCTTTTTGGTTAATAATCATCTACGTATTATATACGGCATAAGGTAACTTGAAATAACGTAATCTCGTTATTTCCACTAGTTTAATAAACTTAGTGATATCCATCACTTTCGTATACTATCGAATTCTTTATGAATCCGTTACTTTGACCCGTTTAAAGGTCTTTAGTGAAATCTTTCACTTTTAGCAACAAGTTCTTTTATTTTCAAATTTATTTATTCGGTTCAATTATACCGAATCTACCACTTGCAAGCAAACCAAATTTCCTGATTTGAATTGCTGACCTTAACCGGTCTCACTAACTAGACTTATTAGTTCAGTTACTTTTACCGCTCGCCTGGTTATAACGTGATTCTACCTCACAATGCATTTCTTAACCGTGATCGTGTCACATTATGTTTAATTCATATCAACCTTTCATTTTCGAAAACATCACTTTTTCGAATATATCGTCTTGCGCCTATTAGTGTCAAGACTTGTATCCTTCATGCTTACTATTTAAATTCCTATCAGAATTTCTATTTGTAAAAACATTATTTCTTACCAAAACCGAAGTTTTAGTTTAGGATGTTCTCTTTATCTTTTGTCAATTATCCGTACCAGAATATTGACAGTCCATAATTTATTCTTTTACAGTCTTAGTTTCATGCAGGGATTCTCTACTGGTTCCCTTGCTTGTCTAAGTAACCCTCAGATTCTTTCACTTAGCCTCGTAGGCTATTTCTTTAGGCTTTTGCCTCTTTAGGGCGTTGCCTTTATGTCCCTTTTATGTTTGAAAATTTATTTATTTTCACATCAAAAGTTCGTTCACTCCGACTGTGATTCGTGTCTGCAATCATTTCATATTCAATTCCGACCCATTACATGGGTTCATTAATATCTCGCGCTTTCCTTTATTTGGTTTACGCCCATATTTGTATTCAATCTCATCCCATTACCGGGCTCATTATCCTTTCCAATGTTACGTTTTATCTAACCCGTTTAACTTGTTCGTGTGAAAATTCGTCACTTATGAATGTCAAACTTCAATATTTGTTCGACCCGTTCAACTTTAGAATAGTTGAACATGATTTATCAAAACTTCTATTTACTTTATCTTGTCGTCTTTTAGTCCTGACTCAAAACCCAAGTCTTTTAACTTTCCATCCGAGTTCCCGTTTCTCGGTCTACGCATATGTTTCAATCCTTACCCACCAACCGGGTGTTTTACCGAAGTCGTTATTATTGCAACCCTTACGGTATGCATCATGATTTCGTTTCGCTTTTATATTCCTACTTTGTTCTCAAGTTTGGCGTTTTACAAAATCGGCCCGTTAAGAGTCATATTTGTATTCTCTGGGTTCGAGTGTAAGTACACTCCCTCCCAATGCATATCTTGATCATTCTACGTGTTTATATTCTTCGGGTTCGAGTGTAAGTACACCCCCTCCCAATGCGTACCTTAATTATTTTACATGTTTCTTTGTCCCTTCCTTCGGGCTCATCATCCTAATGTAATACGCTTCCGTCACCCGGCTGTGCGTTTACATTATTATCAAATATTTTGCTCATTTGATTTATTTGGGTACTTTTAAGTTAGTCCCATTCACCCCGCCCTTACTACATCGGATGTAAATGTGTCCGCTATACGAAACTCATGGTATCATATGCCACTACTTACTTGGCCAGAGTAAGCGATTAACACATGACATACACGACCTTTTTATAGTTTTCACATCACGCCCTATGTAAGTAACGCCTCTATTTAGTTTTCTTGGAAATAATATCCTGGATATGTATTTCTATTCAGGTTTTCCAAGTTTCTAATTTACCTATGCAACAATCTTTCTCTACTTGTTTATCGCATATTATTATTTATGCGATTATATTTAAAAGCGCGCACCTGGTAACGCTTGCCCCGTCGGGTGGTTCCTGCCTTTAACCATGTTCGCGGTCGTTACGCGATTTAGCCCTTGGTGAGCATGCTCCTCTTGTCATACTTCGGACTGTTCCTCCATCATATCCGTAACTTGTTCAACTCTTGTCATCTTTAAATGCAAGTGTCCTTTAAGTAAGACATTTCACAAAAGTTAGTAATGTCAACTTTACTAAACGCCCGCATCATAATACAAGGTTTTTCTACTATAAGTGTCAACGCACGAAATTTTGTTAGCTATCTCTATCATTTAATTAGGGTAACGTGTATTACACGATAACCCTATGTGTTGTTTACAACACTCTAATACGCTGAACGATTAATATACATGCACTTACCGGATTTGCGATCAAGCCTCGAACCGAACACCAATCTTTATTAAGAGCATAAGGTTTAAGTCCAAGCATAGTTTTCACACCATACTTGAATCTCTTAAACCAAGGCTCTGATACCAACTTGTAACACCCGTTCTTATAATTCAAGGTTTAACGTATATTTTACGAAAACAATCATGTAATTAAGATTACATATACATCGGAAATACGTGTTTATCAAAACAAAACTTTTCGCAAATCATAAGTTATTCTACATAACGTGGTTGAATTCGTTGTTTAAAATTTACAATGTGTCAAAGTGCGGAAGCATGTATCTATATCGTGTTCGGTTCTTCGTTGAGCTTGATCGTCTTCCGGCATCCAAAGTGTACCTACATTTCATAAACATGAAATGCTTTAGTCTTACGGGCTTTAAAACGTGTCCAAACGAGTCCGGGAAACCATTGATTCCAAAAACAAAAATTTGAAAATGACCTCCACCGTAACTTACGGTGGCACCGTAAGTTACGGTGGCCTCTGTAATAAATTTTTTTTCCTACCGTACAACAGTAGGCAACCACCGTAAGTAATTCAGCTCCACCGTAACTTACGGTGGCACCGTAAGTTACGGTGGCCCCTGCATTCAGCCTTTCCATTTTGCCGTAATTGACACGAAATCTTTCGTATCTTTAAATTCGCTTGTCCGTTTGACCTACCGTTTCTTCCTATACGTTTGTAATTTGATTCTCCATCATATGGAGTTAAAGTCCGACATCTGGCTTAATAAATTTTGAGACTTTTATGCATTCGGCTTATTACCTTTTTACAAGATTTTGACCCGTTTACGCATTTATCCAAACAAACATATTTGTTTGATCATTATTTCACATGAACCACCTCAATTCAATATTTTCTACCGTGCTAGGTTCTAATTGCGGGTTTCTTATATATTTTAACCCGACTTCACTCGTATGTTTATTTTGACCCGTTAAGGGCATTTAAGTATATTTTAAACAGGATTCACATCCATTTGTATCTAGCCTTATTTTGCCACATTTCTTACCAAGTAATCTTCCACCACAACAATATTTGTGGTGGATTTAATGTGGAGATCTATATATTCCGAGTTTTACCCCTCGAATTATCATTTTACGGCAAAAACTCATATAAGGTCTTTCGACCCAAGAATTTACATCGTTCACTACCTATACTCACTCTAAGCATTTATTTAATCATAAGACTCGTTTCCGAACCACCTTTAAGGGTCGTTCCTTCGAATTAGCTTACAAGGGCAGTTTGGTAAATTTTTCATCCTTCTTTCACTACAAGGACCTTTAAATACTTGCTTGACTCAAAATCCAATCTTTTAACTATAGTTCTTTTTTGTAAACCCATGTGCTTCTAAAACACTAAAATCATAACTCAATTTATTCGGCTCACCTAAAAGATAACCGAATATCTATATTTTAACCTTGTCTAACTCTTATAGAACTCCAAATTCTACATGACGAGTTGTGTTATTATACATACCTGGCTCGGATCAATATATTGACCCGTTTCAATACCTTGCCTTAGTGGCTGCTAAATGACAGCGCTGTAAACATCCATGTGTTATTTATTCCCTAAAATAAAATCATACAACTCGACAATCCATTAGTTGATGTTGTCAAGGGTGATAATTTCACCTTTTGACCCGTTTGGTCTAAATGACCAATATATTAGCGAGTGGACATTTATTACCACCTCATATATATGACTCGCTCCAATTTACACCGTGCGGTCACTTTTCTTATAAACCCATTTCTTAAAACTTTTTGGCCTACTATGGCTTACGTCATAATTGTCTTTTTCATAACACGACAAAAAAAGATATTCTAAAATATATGACTAGTGTAAGATATACTTACCTTGCATCCGAATTGTGCTTTTCCACCATTCTTGCTTTGTTTGATCCACTTCCTTTCCAAGCTTCCTCCTAGCTTGTTAAGAGTCAACTATTACCATAATTCGTAAGACGGTTAGATTAGTCATCATTATTATGACTATTTCATCTTACGGATTTTATATCGAAACTTCTATTCTACTTCATCTTTGGTTAGTTCGACTTTCTAAAATCAACTACCTTTAATCATATAATATGCACAATCAAGGCAATTCAACATTATGATTAGAAATCGCATTATCCCATATCTTATATAATTAGTCAAGTTAGCTAATTACGCGTTTCTTTCATAATTCCATCTTTTTATACCAAACCCAATTTATGGTAATTATGATTCATGTACCCAAACACCTAAATTGTTCAAGTACTATATCTTTACTATCTAATATGATGATTCTAATCACCAATTAGACACTATCATCATCATATTATGAAAACCCATTTCAAGACATGTATGTTCCACACTCAAACTTGCAAATTGTTCAAGTATCTTGTTTCTACTAACAACTATGATGATTATAAACATGTGCATATCATCATCTTCACTACATAATCAAAACCCACTTAGCACATAATAGGGTAATTTTCAAATCCCTAGTTTTAACACCAATTTTCCAAGTTTTTCAACTAGGGTTTGTTTCTAAACAAAGATTTCATCACAATAGCACTCATAGATTCAACATTCATTCCAGAATTTCGATTATGATTATTCATCATAATCTCAAAGTATCACCAAATCATAAAATTCTACATACCTTGTAATCCCCACGACTAGGTGATCACGAATTTGTAATCATGCAGACGATTTGGGTTTGATTTGAGCATCAATTTGAGAGATTCTTGAGGGACTAGGGTTTTGAGCAAGAGAGCCTTCCCTGGCTCTGGTTGAAGTCGCAGACACACACACACGTATGTGTGTGTGTTTTGTTTATTTAATTTGTTTTAATAAAACTTTATCTCATTTGCCCATGTTTAGTCCCTCAACTTTACACAAGTTATTTAAAGGTATTCCAACCATATTTGTTCTATTATGTCAAGACACTAACTAACTAGGTTAATATTCCTAGTTACTTGGTGGGTCCCGGGAATTATAACCCGTTATATTTTAAGTCCCGTTAACTCGGGCTCTTATAAATTCCATACCCTAAAATTTTGATTCGCTTGTATTTACTATTAGTATTTCTTATTTAAACCCAAATATTTACCGGGTTATTTTTACTACTAACGGTACTTTACCCGTCTTTTAGTATTAACGGAGTTTTGATTACCAATCCCGTTTTCGGGGTGTTACACATGGTATCTTCAATCTCTATGTTCCTGCTTCTTAATGCCTCTCTCATATCAACACCAAAACCTTTATATATATATATAGGGTCAGGATTTAGAGAAAACGCTCAAAAGTGTGAGAACGGAGAGAACGCTCATGGATCGTCTGATCAAAACAATCTATGGACTAGATTGGCGCAGTGGCATTTTAGTAAATAACGCCAATTTTATTTCGTGGGCGCGCGTCATTAAGGGTAAAAAAGGTAAAAAAAACAATTCCTCACATAAAACGCCAAATAAACACAAAACGCCAATTTTATCACTGCGTACTTTTTTCTGTGTTTTAATTTAAGCTCTCTGGCTACAAAAACGCCATAAAATCTGAAACGCCATTATATATAACGCCAAAGTTTACATCCGGATAAATGTTAATTACATTTTTTGTTATAAAAAATAACATCCCACCTAACCTACGCGCCAAAAAAATTCTATAAATAGAAACGCTCACCACCTTCCGTTTATCACACCAAAAAAACACAAAAAAAAATACACAGTGGTTGCTAAAAAAAATTACAACTCAATATAAAACGCCAAAAAATAAAACGACAACAAACATCTTTTCTTTTGATCCTCAGTAAAGTTCTGCATGAAGCTTCAATTAATGATTTGTTATGCGAGTGTAGAAAGATTTTGCTGCATGAGATGGACAAAATTGAAAAAAGAGGGACTGATGACACCCATATGTCATACTGTCATCTTTGTTCCTGAAGAAGGTTTGGATGATAAGAAGAGACCTATACCAGTGGCAGATAGCATCCACCCACAGGGGGTCGCTCTATGTCTCCAACATCAACAAAGACACTTCAACACATGAACAAATAAAATAAACGACGCCAAACCCAAAACGCCATTTATTTGTCACATTTCTTGTAGTTTCAAAAGAAAAAAGAGACTGATGACACTGAAGATTTAAAATCATAAATTGCTTCTGCTTTGTTTTTTTTTTACTTTTTTTTTATTTTCTTTGCCTATTGTTTGTTCTGTAATGTCAGTTAATAAACAACAAAAATAATATTAATGCTATAATGATAAATATAATAAAACGCCAAAATTAGCAAATACGTGTAAAACGCCATAATGCCATAAAAAAGCACCAAAAAACTACCAAACTATAATAAAATTAATTTGAACAACTAATATTATAAAAAAAGAGTAAAACAATGTGCAAAGAATATAAAACAAAAATAAGTTCAATAGTTATCTAACCGCCATTGGAAAGCAAAACGCCATAATTACAGCCGTAAAAAAGATTTGACGTGTTACACCATTAAAACAGTTGAGTCTCAAACACAAAACACGGTAAACTGTAAAAAACAGTAAAATGAAACGACAGAAAACATAATTACTAACATTTATTATATTAAATTTATTTATCCTTTTCAAAACGCCATAATTACCTGACATACGCGGGGAAAAAAAGTCAATATAAAAGAAGATCATCAGAACCCAAGCTCAAACACGCCAAAAAAAACTAAAACGCCACATATTCTCCAAAACGCCAAAAAATTTAAAAAATAGCTAAGGTTATTTCATGGAGGTTTGAAATGAAAGAAAAAAGATTCATCATAAAGTTCGCTGACAGGAGAAGAGTAAAGGTAAGAACAACAAAAGCCATAATGGGAATGAATGAAAATGTTCAGAAGGATATCCTGGCCCTTGGGGTTCCAAGAGACAACGATTGTGAAAGAACTAGAACTGTAATGAAAAGACTGGAGAGAAAGTTTCCAGCAGAAGATGATGAAGACGATGATGATATTGAAGATACACAAATATCAAAACTTAGCAGTTGGGTATTGAATGAGGAAGAAGGAACACTTGAAGTAACGTATAAAAACGGGGTGCAATATTCAAAACCAAAGGAATAAATGTTGAAGACAAGGTTGCTATCTATCGTTAAACAACTCTGTGATTTAACACCTTCAAACGAACCAAAATCCAAGTACGCAGTGATATTCAAAAATAGGTTGCTGCAAAGAAGAGACGAGCTATTGGCGTTATACGCAAAAATGAAATTTGATGATGAAGAATCTGAAGAAAGTGAAGAACAAAGCGATGGGTACATCTCTGATGTAATCCCACCTACGGAAGACTATTAGATTATTTGGATTTTCGAGTTATTGTAATTTTTTAAAATATTAACAAAGCGATGGGTACATCTCTGATGTAATCCCATCTATGGTAATGAATTATTAACAAAAAGATACAAAACGGCAAAACTGACATGGAAAAAGCCATAACGCCAAAATATTAACTATGTGACACAAAAAGAATTAACTCAAAGAGAAGAAATCTCAGAAAAAACAATAAAACGCCAAATAATTAATAAATCTACAAAACGCCAAAATTATCTTGCACGCAAAAAATAAAGAAGCATGTTAAACGCGAAAATCGTGAAAGGAGAAGAATACTAAAAAGACAAAAAAACCCCTCGGACCCTGATCATGCCCCACGCCACGTGTTCGGTCAGGATGCGTTCTCACCGTTCTCACAATTTTTGCCGTTTTCTCCTGGTCCCGTTTATATATATATATATATAGGGGAATGTTCATTGGGGAACACTAAAAAAGTGGGGAACAGCGGGGAACAGGCTCAAACGAACTCCGATTGGACTCATTCCAGCGGCGTTGGAACCGGCTCGTCGAACCCTAATTAAGATCTCTTAACCCTAAATCCTAACTACTAAACTCTAAACCCTAAAGCTAAAAAATAAGGCTAAAATCTAAGCTAAACCGTAAAATCTAAACTATAAACCCTAAAAGCTAAACCCTAAAGGCTAAACCTAAAGCTAAACCCTATAGCTAAACCCTAAACCCTAAACCCTAAAGCTAAACCCTAAAGCTAAACCCTAAGGCTAAACCCTAAAGCTAAACCCTAAAAGCCAAACCCTAATATATTTAGGGTTTTTTTTTTGGGTAAATGAGCTTTCGCCCGGCAAACTTTTATAAATATAAAATATGTTACATGTTTAAAGGGGCATACAGTGGCGGACCCAGGATTTTTTTCCTGGGGGTGCGAATTTTTTTTAAAGATTTTAGACCCCTATCTATATAAAAAAATCGGTTCATAGCGGGTCGGATCGGGTCGGGTCATGTAAAACAAGTAAAAACAAACAAACAAAGTTTCATAGTGGGTCGAATCAGATCGGGTCGGGTCCATTTCAATTCTCCAACAATCAAACCCTAGTTCTTAACTTCCTATCACATTAACAAACAAAAAAACATCAAAGTTCAAACGATCCCTACTTTTATTTCTCTTAATCATTCAATAAAAGAACAAAAAAAGTTATCTATAACATACCTTGGTCTTTAATTAGAATAATCCGGCGAAAAAGAGTGGTTCAACCCCTTTCCTCTTGAGAAATCGCGGCATAACTTCCCTACTCATTGTTCATTCCTAATCCTATCACATACAAAATAAACAAGGATCTTCAAGTGTTCAACCATAGCCCATATTCCTTAATTTTCAATTTAAAATTTTGAATTTCAAGCCCGAGTAATTATTATTTGCCAACCAACAATCATATAATCAACAAACATGTTTACCAACCAAAATTTTGAATTTCAAGCCCTAGTAATTATTATAAACCCTAGTAAAATACATGTACCTGTCAGGGGCGGCCTGAATTAACCAGTTTGCAGCCGAAATTTTGCAGTCGCCAGCCGGAATTATGCTGTCGCTGGGCGTTGAAGTGAGGCAGAGGGAGGGCGGGAGTCGCTGGCAAGTGGCAGCGATTTGGGGTTTTTTTTTATTATGTGGGATGGTTTGTTTAACAAAACTAGTAGTTGGGTTGGGCTTGAATGGGTATTAAGTTATTGGGCTTGATGGATTGAATTTAAGTTTTATTAAAGGGGTTAGTAGGCTAACTTGTTTACATAATTTGATCCGGTTTCAATCCGTGTTCACAATTTTTTACATAAATTCCTAACATTTTTTTCAAAGGGGTGCGGTCGGAATTTTTCAAGGGGTGCGGACGAAAATTTTCAAGGGGTGCGGTCTGGATTTTTCGCGAAAAATACCACTAAATTTTTTTTTCAAGGGGTGCGGCCGCCCACCCACCCCATAACTTGGGTCCGCCCCTGGGGGCATACCCCCGCCAACCTATCTACGAGTCACCAAAACATGCTTTGAAGATCGTATAAAACAACAAAGGAAAAACATACAACACCTACTAACTTTTAACAACCTAGTAGGCGACATATCTTTTCCAAACAAAAAACAAACGAACCTCCAACCTTTAACACTGAGATCTAATCTATTACAAACTAACATCACACTAACATTATCCTTGTGATTAAAACGTAGCACTATAGCATGGATTGAGGCCACAGCACGAACAACCAAACTAACCCGCCAATGGGCCTTCAAAATGAAACGGCAGCAACAACTAAAGATGGGCCCAGAGTTTAACAAAATTTGGGCCAAATCGTAAACCCAAAGTTGAACCCCATAAGCATAATCCCGGCTGCACTCACACTGGGCAACAAAACTGGGCTGAACATGAATTTTTAGAGCCCAAAGAGGGCTTGGAAGAGGCCTGCTACCCGAAGAGGACATTTGGGCCATAAAACCAACACCCCCAATCCTGGGCTTCAACTTACCAGAGTAAATATAAAGCCTAGCGGACATACTATTGGCAGTCTTTCTGGGCTTGCTAAGAACTACATAAGCGGGCCGCATACACCAAAGCAAACCAAAAAGAAACTTGGGCCGGATACTATATTTAGGGTTTAGGGGTTATGATTTAGGGTTTAGGGTTAAGAGATCTTAGTTAGGGTTCGATGAGACGGTTCCAACGCCGCTGGAATGAGTCCAATCGGAGTTCGTTTGAGTCGGTTCCCCGCTGTTCCCCACTTTTTTAGTGTTCCCCAATGAACCTCACACTATATATATATATATATATATGGCGGGGTTCTAGAGTGAACACTTGTGTATTTGCGAACTGAGTAAACAAATCATGGCCATTAATTTACACACATGTATGGCAAGGATTAATTCGCTCAGTTCGCAGATACACTAGTATTCATTCTTGAAACTAATCATATATATATATATGTGTGTGTGTGTATACATATATATATAGTTTGTAAAATAAGTATTAAAAGAGAGAGGATTTGGGATGAGCTAGATTGCCATATCAATCAAGTTAAAAGAAAATTGGTATCAAACTAGGGCGGGTGGTGTTCCCTACCAAACAACCACATCATCATTTATGTTCCATCTCGGATGTATACCGTCAAACTTTATACTAATTACGACCATTGGTGGATCTTGAACGAAAAATTAGGGGGTCTCAAAATCTAATATTCTACACTATAAAAAGAAAAATCGGCAATTTTCGGTAAAATTCAATTACTGATCAGTTGTCAAAATTTTAGTTTTAATTTCTAACACTATATTATGTGATTATAGTTTTCAAATTATGTCAAATTCTCAATAACCACATTTTATTTCTTAAACAGCATTGGTAAGATAATAAAGGAGAAAGGGCAAGTGGGCCACCAGCCCAGCAGCAAGAATCTAGCGCCCATTGTGCACTTACGGAGTTACGACTTACAATGCTCTCTTCAGGCCTCAGATGAATGTAAGACCGCGGGCTATATTGGAAACAAATTGGGCTCACAATTAATTAGCCCATTTAGAAAAACCTCCATGATTTTATACAAATAATAGAGTAAACTACCATTTTGGTCCCTGAGGTTTGGTCACCTATGCCATTTTAGTCCAAAACTCAAACTTTTTAAATCTGGGTCCCTGTGGTTTCACTTTTATTGTCATTTTGATCCAAAAATGAAATCATCTGATATTTGGCTAATAAAATCCTTTTATTTTGTCATTTTTCTCAGGGGCAAAACGGTCAATATAATTTTATTATAACACATTATTAATTAAATTAATGAAATCAGCTGATATTTGGACATTTTGCCCCAGAGGAAAAAAACAAAATAACAGGATTTTATTAGCCAAATATCAGCTGATTTCATTTTTGGACCAAAATGGCAATAAAAGTGAAACCACAGGGACCCAAATTTACAAGTTTTGAATTTTGGACTGAAGTGACAAAACTGACCAAACGACAGGGACCAAAATGGCAGTTTACTCTAAATAATATATAAATACAATCATCCTGACGTGAATTGTGTCACGCAGCTGCCTGCCACCCCCTTATTGGTCGTAACTTTTTGTATTCTGCTTTTAAACCTTCAACTTCGGTAATATAAGTGTTTAGCCCTTGAAACTTCTTGGCCCTGACAAATTACGATTTTGCCTCAAGTTGAGAATTATGGTATTGTCATCGTTTTAGATTTTTTTAGGCAAAACAATGGTAATGTTTTGATTTAGTTGGTTGATTCGATATAATTTTCTTTTGTGTCTGCCAATTGTCTTGCACTCTCTCGTTGGTCCTAACAAATGACAATTTTGCCAACAGTTAAAAATTACAGTTTTGTCATATGATCGTTTAAATTTTATGCAAAACTATTGTAGTGTTTTATTTTATTCGGTTGAATTTATATAATTTATGGTTGACTCAATAGGGAAAAGATCAAATATGAAGTTTATTTTGGCTAGGAAGTGTAGGAAGCAATAGGATTAGGACATGTGACAACATTTAAAATAAAGAAAAAGGGTATTTTAGTCAATCCAACCCTTTATTCTTCGTTTTCAAAACCCAGTAACTTCAAAACCCACCATTTTCAAAACCCACCATCTTCAACCATTTCTTCACTTTCTATCTCAATAATCACTACATTATAGTGCGATTTTCATCACAAATCAATGATTCAAACATCCGATCAACGTGTTCTTCAGCTTTTTTGAAGAAAACCCAGTTTAATTTCATAAAAAATCTTGTTTTTTCCGGTGATTTTGGAGATAATCACTTGATTCGTTCGATTCGAGAGCTGATAAGTGTTTCAATCATTCAAACTTCGTCAATTGTTGAAGAAATCATTTCGATCCATGTAAGAAATTCTTTAATTTCATTTTTACGATTTGGGTTTTTGATTTAGTCATTGCGTTTTACGATCTTGGCGGGGGTCCGGGGGCAGCGCCCCTGGTAGCGGGGTCCCAGGGGCGGCAGCCCCTGCCGGGGTCCAAGGGGCAGAGCCCCTGGCTGAGGTTGAGCTGTAATAAAAATGCATCAGAAAAAATAATTTTCTGTAAATTGCCTCTAGAAAACTGCATTCGTAGACAGTGTTTCTGGTTCTGTAAACAATAGGTTCTGGTCATTGCGTTTTAGTTAGATTATGGTTCTGTAAACAACAGTTTCTGGTCATTGCGTTTTAGAAAGTTTCTGGTTCTATGAACAACAGTTTCTTGTCATTGCGTTTTAGACAATTTCTGGTTATGTGAACAACAGTTTCTGGTCATTGCGTTTTATAAATAAAACATTTTTGAAGTGTTTTTACTCATTGCGTTTTAGGTAAACACATTTTTATGTGTATTCAGTTCATTGCGTTTTAGAGAGAACGGTTTCTTTTGTGTTTTTAGGCCATTGCGTTTTAGAAATAAGACATTTTTAAGTGTTTTGGGTGCATTACGTTTTAGGTAAAAACACATTCAGTCTATTGCGTTTTATAAAGTACACTTTCTTTTGTGTTTTTAGGCTATTGCGTTTTAGAAATAAGACATTTATTTGTGTTTTCTGGTCATTGCGTTTTAGAAATAAGGCATTTTGTTTGTGTTTTTTTGTGCGTTGCATTTTAGAAAAAAGTCATTTTTTACGTTTTTTTTTTTCATTGCGTTTTACGCAACTGGGTTTTCTCCATTGCGTTTTACGCAACTGGGTTTTCAAAAAAAAAATTTCGAAAATATAGCAATAGTATACTCGTTTTAAAGATAAAAACGCTGTTTTTTTTGTGCAATTTTTATAAAAAATAATGTCGTATGAAAAAGTTATTAACGTTTAAAAAATGGGGGGGAATTGGAGGAGAGAGAAACTATTGTGCTGGATTAACTAGAATGCCCCTAACAAACCCACGCGCCTCTTTTTTTTTTTTTTTTGCTTCAATTTCATTCATTTAATCTTAGCCCTTGATTAATTAAATGGATGGTCAATATCACTTCTAGCGTCAAATAAACTTCCTATTGTATCTCCCCTGACAATATGTAGTGTCAAAGAAGACAAACCACTACATCTTCAACAAGCAACCACCTGCATTCTGTGGTTGCAATTCGAGAATCTGAAAAAAATGGATATTCGAGCGATAACCGTCGGTAGCCTGACGTCATCATGGAGGAACCAAAAACCTCCTAAAACCTGCTACTGCTCCGGCAGAGATCCACGCCCACCGTCGCCTCAGAACGGCGACGATCGGAACAACAACAACAAAGGTAACTCTACGTTTTCTGACTTGTAATCTATCTCCGTTAGTATTCATTTAAATTCTGTTTAAAAATCTGTTGTTGCATGATCATTTGGTTGTTCATATGAATTTTCTAGACGTTAGCGTGAATCTGAAGCCGATTGTTGTAATTCGTTTGGTAATTGTGTATGTGCACTACAACAATTAACTTAATGATTTGTGATTTGTAATTGTTACTATCTGTTTACGTTTGCAATTTGTTGCTGCGTGATGATTCGATTGTTCGTTAGGATTTTCTGTACGTTTGTGTGAATCTGAAGCTGATTGTTGTAATCTGTTTGGTAGAGATCGAGATGAAACCCTAGAAATTGAATATGTGCACCACAACACGTTAACTTAATGATTTGTGATTTGTCATTGTTAGTATATGTATTCGTTTGCAATCTGTTGTTGCATTATGAATGATGATTCGATTGTTCATTTGGATTTTCTGTACGTTAGCGAGAATATGAAGCCGATCGTTGTAATCCATTTCGCAGCGATCGTAAAGAAACTGTAGAATTTGTGTATATGCTCTACAACACAACAACACATTAACTTAATGATTTGTATTTGTCATTGTTAGTATCTGTATTCGTTTGCAATCTGTTGTTGCATTACGATTCGATTGTTCATTTGGATTTTCTAGACGTTTTGCGTTAATCTGAAGCCGACTGGTGTGATTTGTTTAGGAGCGATCGAAACGAATCCCTAGAAATTGTATATTTGCACAACAACACATTAACTTAATGATTTGTGATCTGTCATTGTTAGTATCTGTATTCGCTTGCAATCTGTTGTTGCATGATGATTCGATTGTTCACTTGGATTTTTTAGACGATAGCGTTAATCTGAAGTCGACTGTTGTATTCTGTTTAATTGTTTAGGAGCGATTGAAATGAAACCGTAGAAATTGTATATATGCACCACAACACACCAGCTTAATGATTTGTGATTTGTCATTTGTCATTGTTAGTATCTGTATTTATTTGCAATTTGTTGTTGCATGATGATTCAATTGTTCTTTCGAGTATTCTAGACATTAGCGTGAATCTGAAGTTGATTGTAGTAATCCTTCTGCGATCAAAATGAAACTCTAGAAACTGAATGTATTCACCACAACGCATGAACTAAATGAGTATACACGCATCATATGCACTTAAACATGTAAAATTGCATCGAAATCAGGTTATTGATCTAATGTTCTACGAAAATTTGATAAATTGTTCTGTTAATGGCAGATAAGTTTTCAACAGATTGGGATAAGGCATGGTCAAGTTTCAAAAAGCAAGGGAAGAAGAGTCTGTTATCACAGTTTAACCCAAACAAGTATGTTAGTTGGAACCCGAGGCGGTCCAACTACCCGTTATCCGAGGAGACGGACCCCATAAAAAGAGCAGAGAGGTCAAACTTGCAGTTATGGACTGGCCCGGGGTTCACTCTGGGGGGCGCGATTGTCATTGTGACCTTTCTTTTGGTATACACCATTCTTTCTCCTTTGAAATAGATGATGATACTGTGGTTTCCTATGGTGGTGGTGTACATAGTTCATGGAAATTGTTGTGCTGGTATGTCTGTCTTAACTTGCAAGTTGCAACTATTTACATCCAACCATATATGTATTTGTAATATGAAGTTGGAAACTGATAATTTAAATCAGAATTGTACACAAGTCGATTTTCGTGTTTCAAAACCGAGCGAGGTTTTGTCGGTCTTGACAAAACCGAGCAAGTCGATTTTCGTGTTTCAAGTTGACATTAAACATGAAGGCCTGTGGAGTGTGGACACTACAAATACACTCAAAAGAAAGGGGGGACAAGTTGTGTTAAAGAGATGAATCTATGATCACTAAACATTAACTTCTTTTTTAATTACAGACTTTTTTTTTATGTAGAAGTCTTAATTTTTATAAGAAAATTAGTTAGTTTTGTAATAGGTGTGGTTGGTAAAATCTCCAATAAGTGGAGATAATCAAATAAACGAGTCTTAAAAGGAAAATCAAAGCATGTAACCATAAGGGGTGGCGTAGTGTTAATTGTTAAGCACCTGCTTTCCTTCTAGAAGTGTCGAATATTGTTTTCATTGGTTTCTTACTATGATCTCTTGAAGGCCACATGCTTAACATAAGCTGCGATTTACCTAATTATGTTGGTTATCATGGTATTGACGGGTGTCCGAAGTTTTCTAGTAACATGTCCTTATGATTAAGAAGAGGCAGGTAATGACATCGTATAACGATTTCAAGCGAACTTTTATCATGTTCTTTGTTCATTGGTAAAACAGCAAAAGACCTCTTGTTTTGTGTTTAAAATCAAATATTTTTATTATGTTAATTGTAATTATATTTAGAACGTTGTAGTCAGCTATCCCGTGAACACATAGATATGATTTCACAACACTGGTGTTTTAGACCATAACCCCAATATGATCCAAGTAAGGCATTAACAACACTAACGTCTAACATAACAATTTAAAGGGGACGTTGTTATGAACTTACTTATCACTAGTCATGTAAAATGGCAGCAATCACGCTCTTGCACTTAGTTTACCACAATTATCGTCATTGAAACTTGTAGATGAAAGTTGCACTACACCACAATGTTTGGATCGACTATTAATTTAAAAATGTGACGGAAATAGGCCGGAATGGCTAGTGTTGCAACTTACATGTTTGGATCGACTATTATATCTTCTAATACCGATTATTTGATTAAAATAGTGAAGTAGATGATGATATTATTGAAGCTATACAAGTGAAGTAGATAATATTATTGAAACTATACAAAACAAAAGATTGAAAAAAAACTAAACGCCATCCGTGGGACTCGAACCCACGACCACGTGGTTAAAAGCCACGCGCTCTACCAACTGAGCTAGAACGGCTTCTTGTTTTTATTTGAGCAAGAATATTATTTAACTAATTTCAAACTCGTCCGGTGGACGAGTATACTAATGGTATAATGACATAATACCTTGCTAATTATCGAACTCTGAACATGTCATATTTTAATATGATTAGTGCAATTGTATTATCATATAGCTGAGTATAAATTAGTTAACTTAGCAATCTTGCAATTATCAAACGCTTTCAACTAACCAAATTTCAAACAATAATTTCACATAAAGTAACATCTGTCATTTATATACAATCAAATTTATAGAAACATATATTAAAAAAAACTTGAACAGAAAGCAACATCAGAAATTTATATACAAGCATGATGTATTATAACGATAACATCATAACATAATTAAAAAATCTGTGGTTATAATTTATAAAGATGTTCCATAGCTTTTCATATGTCAATTCTTCAATTACCATTTCAAAATGTATTCAAACTATATAATACTGAAATTTGTAGCTTACTGTTGAATGCAATCTTTCCTGTGAGGTTCATTGGCGATTACAATACCTTGACTAGAAGAAATAAAAGTAAATAAATTTAAGGAATGGACAAGAAACAATGTGATATTGTAATTTCACACAAAAGAATTGAGTAATTTAACTTCTGACTTATGCTTTCAAAACTAACACAAATAATACAATTCTTGAAATCTTAGCTTTTCACAGCTTGTAGCATGAGTTCATGCATCTAACTTGACTCCAGCTTGTTCTATTCCTACAATTCACAGAGCATAAAAAATTGGTCAGCAAAAACATAATGGGTTTATATTAGTCCCGTTATTAATTGATTTTTCTTTGGTCATTTGAATTTGTATATCTCTTTGTTAACCACTCTCTTAATTCTTAAATTCAAGTCGAAAACTTTCGTACTTTTTAATGGCGACAATAATAATTAATTCATCATAATTCTTAACTATTAAAAAAATTACATATGAATTGCTGTTAAACAGACAAGAAGTTGTGCCATAACCCACTTTTTAATTGATTTTATATCTTTTTTTAATCAACATTAAATTTTATTCATATAAAAATGACTCTAGCCAAGAGCTAGAAGACCAACAAGATACATACTTTTTTCATGTATTACACAATTCAGGCTTTTGCAATCTCCTAATGTTACTCAAACTTAGATCACGATTTCCACTCTATATCCATTAATCTTGCCCCATCTTTAACACATAAAATATTGTTTACCTTGATCTCATCAATGAATTTAGCAATAGAGATATGGATGTTTCTAAAGTGTCTATCGTTCCTTACCCTCGACGGTGACAAAACAAGGTGACAAATCTCTTATTAACCCAAACCAAAAGATTTACCCCCCGATATCCCAATGATCTTACAAATGTAAGATCTAATAATACAGAAATACAGAGACGTCTTGATGATCATCAACAGATGTTCATCTATACCAAACAACAACAATAATCTCTCAAACACAGATGAGAGAACACAAAGATGCGATGAATCGCCTCAGAAAACCTTAATCTCAGGGACGATTTTGGATGAAAATGGCAAACGTGCCCAAATCTCAAAATGACAAAAAATCACAAAAGTGAAGGACTATATAGTACAAAAAAGTTGTTTTGTATGAAAATGGCAAACATGCCCAAATCTCACGGACGATTTTGGCAATTTACTCTTATTTTTATGTACGTATTGGTATAAATTCAAGTCGATTTATGTTTTGATGTAAATTTTTCCTCAAAATGAGTTGGGTTAAATATATTATGTACTTATGCTTATTATTTTACACGTTTTTAGTTGGTCTACATTTTGATATAATTTTTTTTTCCAGAAATGAGTCGAGTCAAATATAATACGTTTTCATGTTTATTTTTATGTACGTTTTCAATTGGTCTACGTTTTGACGTAAATTTTGTTCGGAAACAAGTTGGTTTAAATATAATACGTTTTCATTAGACGATATATTTGAGTCACTTTACATTTTGACACCGCCGCAACGCGTTGTACCATTCTTTAACTTAAAAAAACACTACGTGTCGGTATAAATTCAAGTTGGTTTATGCTTCCACGTAAATTTTCTTTGGAAATATTTTGGGTCAAATATGATACGTTTGCGTGCTTATTTTATGCACGTTTTCAGCTGGTCTACGTTTTGACTTTTCTTTTCCGGAAACCAATCTGGTCAAATATATACATTTTTATCAGACGATACAAATTCTAGATACTCTGCGTCTCAGCGCCGCGGCAACTCGCTACATTTTCATTTAAATTTTGTTAAAAATCGGGTCACCCCAACCGCGAAGCGCGGGTGTAACCACTAGTTTTGATCAACCGCCAAGTTGCTAAACCCACATATGCTGTGAGCACTTGTACGGTGTGCTTCTTCATGTGTACGTTGACAGTTAGCTGAACGACGGTTAGTTGGGCACACAATCTAACCAACTACTCGTCTCTTCTCCCCTTCAATTCCATACCCAAACGAAACCCATCTTCCCCAACAACTTCCAAACCCTAACACCTGCAAAATTTACTCCAAACCCATTGATTTTGACTTCAAACAAAGTCAACCTAGAGGTATTTTGCTTCTTACTTTTATCATTTTCAGCTAGTTTCAAATTCCAAGTGTTTTTTTTTAATATAATTTGGGATGCATTTATGCTTAGATTTAGGGGTGTAAACAAGCCAGAGGCTCGAGAGCTACTCGTTATCGGCTCGGTTAAAAGCTTAACGAGCCCAAGCCCGAGCTCGAGCCTGAAATAGAGCTCGTTTAGTTATCGAGCCCGAGCTGGAGCTTGAAATACAAAGCTCGTCTAGGCTCGCGAGCCTAAACGCTCCCATACAAAATTTTAGTTTTTATATATATAGTTTAATAATGATAATAATTACATTGGCGGGCCGAGCTCAAGCCGAGTTTTGACTCGTTTAAGTGATATTGAAGCGAGCTCGAGCCGAGCTTATAACTCGTTTGAGATTATTCTCAAAATATCTTGAGCCGAACCCGAGCTTTGGGTTTTACTCACGAGCCGAGCTCGAGCTCAAATAAGTAGGCTCGAACCGAGCCGAGCTCGAGCTTCATAAAAATAGGACGAGCAGAGCTCGAGCCTAGTCGAGCTCGGGCTCGGTCTGGCTCATTTACACCCCCTACTTAGATTTGTAAAAATGATATTTGATTGTCTCTAGCTTAGGTGATTTCAGAATTTGAGAGACTTTGATTAAATTCAGTAAAACAAAAGATGAATGTTGAAGAAGCTGAAAGGATACTTGTAGCAAAACCAGTAGCTTCAAGGCCTACAATTTCTGATTTTAGATCATTTTATGAGGTCATTGGTGGTGGCACCAATGGGTCACCTTCATCAGAACCTACAATCACTGCAATCAGACCGAAGACGGTTAGGTTTAAACCTGTCATGACCTCTCCACCAGCTCAGGTATTTCCCTTTTGATTTTCTTTTCAATATTCCGGTTTTTTTTTTTTTTGGTTAAAATGGTGTATGGAGAAATAAGATGTGATCATGGGTAGGGGTGGAACCAGAGGGCAGTCAAGAGGGTCCACTATCCCCCGATCACCGGAATTTTGCCACTAATCATGGGTGTGACATGCGAATTGGACATCGTTCTGTTATGTTACATGCTTGGTTTTAAATGCGCGCATCAGGAACGCATAACGGGCAACACGCATGATGCGTTGATGAGATCGCGCATCAAGTGGGGCGATGCGCTGCGATTCCATGATGCGAGAATGATGCACTTTAAATTGCATAATGCGCTCATTATGCGCTTTGATGCATGCATTTTTCTGAAATCGACCACTATAGAGTAAAATTGTACAATGAGCTGATGAAGCTGTTAAGTAAGTTCCTGTATAGATTACTTGTACCTTTTTCATAGACCTTCTTTGGTTGTACTAGAGCTTTTTTTGTATGTTTTTATTTTAATCTCTTAATTTGAAGCGTTTAAAGTTAACAAGTTGAAATACTATTTATAAATAACAAACGCCACGCATAAGTGATGCGTGCGCATCGCGCATCGGCTTTTGGGATCAAAACACATTGGAGCGCAGCGCGCATTTTAAAACCAAGGCTACATGAAGTTACAGGGCATAAGAAGTGGCCCGATTTAAATAACACCAACGTGTTTTGGACTGACTGTGGATGAGATGAGAACTCTATGGTTAAAGACTTAAAGGATGTGCTTTCCATGATGAGTGACGTCGTAGGAAGTTTCACTCTACTACCAAAAACACATCCGTGAGCTTCATTTAGGCAAAATGGACAATATTGGTTGGTATGAGAATCAGAAGCTATAACGTATGGAAGAAGAATTGATATGGCGTAAATGGATATCATCTTATAGTTTTTTGAGTACTAATTAACGTTTCTTGATTTCAGGCAGAGTTAAATGGAACTCAAGCTTGCAATTTATCTAATAAGATCTCGAAATCAAATCACACTTCTCCTTTGCTTTATAAACCGTTAGCAAAGACAGTATCAAGAACCGCCATCAGTCTATTGGCAAACATGGTTAGTAATTACATTCTTAAATCAACTCATTTCGTGTCATTCTGTTTGCATTTTCGCAAGAGCGGTTATTTAACTAGTATTTAAACCATCATTCTTTGTAATGTTTTAGAAAACATTTAATGCAAGTCATGAACAAGCATTAGCTCAGAATCTTTCATCACAATCAGAGACAGTAACACGCACTAATCTCTCAAAATCGACGCCAACGAAGTCTGGAAACGATAAGCGCCCACAGGTATACCCAAACGATCGTGACGGGTCTTCGTATGATGGTTATAACTGGAGGAAATATGGACAAAAACAAGTCAAAGGAAGTGAACATCCAAGAAGTTACTACAAGTGTTCTAATCCAAATTGTATGGTAAAAAAGAAGGTTGAAAGATCGATAGATGGAAAAATTGTCACACCCACAAAATCCACACGCGGAGTACCACCGCTTGGAGGCGTGACATGACCAGGATCAAGCCACCAATCATATCAAACATAGTATTTAAGTGTAAAAGTAGGAAAAGGTAATTCATCTTGACATGACTGATGTTCATAACCAAACATTGTTTAAGTAGCGGAAGCATAATAATGAAAACCCAAAATAAGTTATAAGTTCAAATATCGTCTACGATCCGTATCCCACAACGACCTGCTCCTTCCTGTGCAAGCTCCATATGTACCTAAGGTCCTGCAAGGCATGTAACAGAGAATCAACAACTAGTTGAGCGAGTTCACAGTAAATAAGTTCGAAATTGTAAGTTTGTTTCGTAACATGTGGCGCTACTAGGCCGATCGTATGTTCTATTAGTGGGGGCTTCCCATGTTGCATATACACTAGACTATTTGCAACCATAAGTGTTCTTCACGACCGAGAACAGTAGTACGTACATAGTTTACGTAGGCTTTACGTAAGTGTCCTTCACAACCGAGGACAGTATTGAGTATAAGTTCACGTAGGTTTTACGTGAGTATCCTTCACAACCGAGGATAGTATTGAGTATAAGTTCACGTAGGTTTTACGTGAGTATCCTTCACAACCGAGGATAGTATTGAGTATAAGTTCACGTAGGTTTTACGTGAGTATCCTTCACAACCGAGGATAGTATTGAGTATAAGTTCACGTAGGTTTTACGTGAGTATCCTTCACAACCGAGGATAGTATTGAGTATAAGTTCACGTAGGTTTTACGTGAGTATCCTTCACAACCGAGGATAGTAAATAGCATAAGTATACGTAGGTTTTACGTAAGTGCCTGACACAACCGAGGATAGTGGTATGGTAGTCTAGTAATAATGTCCGCATGAATCCATTCAACCTTATTCCTTAAATCCCATTCCCAAGCCCTGGGAATCCCATGCCTTGGTAGAAGTGTGAACTCACCTTGTTTACTCGGTATGCTAGGTATGTGCTCAAAGTAAGTCAATCACGTCCTAAAGTATGCACGTATGTGAAATCAGTTTGCGTCCAAGTTATGCACGTATAAACATGTAGCACGTAATCACAATCATATACAAGATGGCTACACTTAACAGCAGTCAAATATTCCAGTTAACACTTAACATAATTAACTCAAGTTACTGCACAGATCAGCTATTCGGCGAAACACGCATGTTGGCGAAACACAGATAATGACGAAACACATATAATAGCGAAACACATTCTGTTTCGTCGAGGTGTCCCCTGGCGAAACAGAACTTCTGATTCGTCGACTACTCTTGGCGAAACACATTCTGTTTCGCCGAGAGTTCTGTTTCGTCGAACAGTTCAGTTTCGCAGACATCAGTTACAGCAGAGCGAAAAACACATAAACCCTAACAGCCGTAAAACAGCAATTCCTCATCATACAGAAATCGTTCAACACAGAAATCATTCAATCCTCGCTCAATATAATGAGTCTTATGTTACCAACCATTAATCTATGCATCACAACCGAAACATCAATGAACCAGGGATCATATCATCATCTTCATCAATAAAATCATGTAATCATCACAAAACAACACTCATAAAATCCATACTCTATGCATACCCGCTAACATGCATAATCATTGAGAGGTTCATGAAACCCTAAGTATTCATCATACACATACACTCCTATAATCCAGAAATCAAGCATAAACACAACATGTATAAAGAAATCAAGGGACAAAGAAACCGATTTAGACAAGCACGCACTAACCGAGATATTCGGGATGAACAAGGGAGGATTCGAGAGAGAAAGATGATGGTTGATGATGGGTATCGCCTTATCAAAAGAGAGAGTTCTAGGGTTTCTATTTTTGATAAAAGTGTGAAACAGGAAGTCGGTTTCACTTAATATCCACGAATTACCGTTCTGGGCCCTTAATGGGCTTTGCGAATCAATGGGCCGACGAAACACATCAGTTTCGTCGTGAGGTGATATGGCGAAACACACTGTTTCGTCGAGTTGCTTGATGGCGAAACACACCAGTTTCGTCGGAATGTATATGGCGAAACAGTCTGTTTCGTCAGGTCCTTCCATGTTTTAAACAGTTTAAGTTTTCAACAGGTGTTTCATGATATACAGCCAAACACAAAATCATGCAACCACAATTGTTCATTATAATTTAACGTATACAGTTACAAGTTAAACAAGTCAAACAACTACACAGTCAAAGTCAACGTGCACTAAATGCGAAAAAAAAAAAAAAGAAAGTCGGAAACTCGAGTTGTCACATTATCCCCAACTTGAAAGAAATTTCGTCCCGAAATTTAGCATGCGGTTACTGAGGAAGCTAGGTAAGTTATCGTTTACTGGTTTTCCTGGGGTGTCACATCATCCCCCCGTTGAGTTGGGATTTCATCCCGAACTTCTGTAGTAGCTTCAGCCTCAGTAGTAGTTGCGTTGTTTTCGAACAACTGGGGATATTTGAGTTCCATTTGATCTTCGCGCTCCCAGGTGAACTCTGGGCCGCGACGGGAGTTCCAACGAACTCGTACAAGAGGTATTCTAGTGTTCTTGAGGACCTTAACATCCCGGTCCGTGATTTCAACTGGTTCTTCGACGAAATGCAACCGTTCGTCGATAGTGAGCTCCTTCAAAGGAACTACGTGGGTCTCATCTGACAGAAACTTCTTCAGATTCGACACGTGAAAGACGTTGTGAACTGCACTGAGTTCAGCTGGTAAGTTCAGTCTGTAGGCCACTTTGCCTATTTTCTCTATAACTTCTAAAGGTCCGACGTATCGTGGATTAAGTTTGCCGCGTTTGACAAAACGAACAACACTCTTCCAGGGTGAAACTTTGAGTAGCGCTCGATCCCCAACTTGGAATTCGAGTAGTTTTCTGTCTTTATCTGCGTATACTTTCTGACGGTCACGAGCTGCCGCCATGCATTGTCGTATTTGAGCAATCTTTTCAGTAGTATCAACTACCATTTCTGGACCTGTGATTTGACTTTCCCCCACCTCTGCCCAACAGAGAGGTGACCGGCACCTACGCCCGTACAATGCCTCGAATGGTGCAGCTTTAATGCTGGTGTGGTAGTTGTTGTTATACGAAAATTCCACGAGTGGCAGATGTTTCTCCCAACCATTGCCAAAGTCAATTACGCACGCCCGAAGCATGTCTTCTAGAGTTTGAATAATGCGCTCAGACTGCCCATCTGTCTGAGGGTGATAAGCTGTGCTCATGTCTAAACGAGAGCCAAAAGATTTGTGCATTGCTTGCCACAGTTCTGAAGTAAAACGTGTGTCACGATCAGAGATGATGGAGGTGGGCACTCCGTGCCTCGAGACCACTTCTTTTAAGTAAATGTCTGCCAAGGTAGAGAACTTGTCTGTTTCTTTGATTGCTAAGAAGTGAGCAGACTTTGTGAGTCGATCTACGATCACCCAAATAGTATCATTTCCGCGCTGAGATCTAGGTAGGCCAGTAACAAAATCCATGGAAATTTGCTCCCATTTCCATTGTGGTATTTCAGGTTGTTGGAGTGGTCCTGACGGTTTCTGATATTCTGCCTTGACTCTCGCACAAGTCAAGCATTTGCTAACGTATGTGGCTATGTGGGCCTTCATGCTAGGCCACCAATATGTAGTTCTGAGGTCGTGGTACATCTTATCCGAACCAGGATGTACTGAGTAGCGAGACTTATGAGCTTCATCCATTACTAGCTCGCGTAGGTTGCCGTACAGTGGGACCCAAATGCGTCCTGTGACGTAGTAAGCACCATCTTCCTTCTGTTCTAAGCGTTGCCTTGAGCCGCATAGGGCTTCAGCCCTGACGTTGTCTGGTTTCAATGCTTCTATCTCTGATCCCGTCATCTTCATGTTAAAGAACTCCACTTCCAACTTGTGGATGGCATCATAACTACTGTATTCACGTTTGATCAGTTCCTTAAAATCATTCCATGGGGTGGCATTATCAGCCGCCAGCCCCAGTATCGTAACTTGCGCGCTCCACCAAGTTTGCGCAGTACCTTCGAGAATATCAGTGGCATATTTCACCTTACGAGCCTCAGGTCATTCGCACATTTGAAGGCCGATTCGAGTGTCGCTGAAAGTAGTAGGACGACAGTCCATAAAAATCGTGTATGTGCACACAGGTGGCTGAGCGTGTTGACTTGTCGTGTGCGTAAGAGTAATCAAAATTAAGCACAAGTGTTGAGTTACGAGAGTAGGATCTAAGGATCCTAGAGTAAGTGGTGATGGCAGGTTACACCTCCTGCCTGGGCAGCTGCGAGTGCTGCAGTAACTTGTTCAGTGATCGAAGCCGCCAACTGGGCTTGAGTTAGGTTAACGCGTCCACACATGATCTTGACATCAAGGAGAACATGTGGGTGAGAGGTTCGCGAATAGTGCGAAGAGAGTGGGCACACAAGTGTCCTCATGCAATAACAAATAGTGAGCAATGTAATCTAAGCATACCACGAGCAAAGTTCTATGTAGTTCTAGCAAGTAGGTAAGGTAACATGAATAGTAGTACCTATGATGTTGAGCCTTGCACGTGGAGCGAAGCGTCGTTGTGGATCGTTGAGAGCACTGTTCTGGTTATAGTCTGGTTTTAATAAAAATGTTTTCCCCTTATTAAAACCGAGTTCTCTATAACCAATGGCTCTGATACCAATCTGTCACACCCCCAAAATCCACACGCGGAGTACCACCGCTTGGAGGCGTGACATGACCAGGATCAAGCCACCAATCATATCAAACATAGTATTTAAGTGTAAAAGTAGGAAAAGGTAATTCATCTTGACATGACTGATGTTCATAACCAAACATTGTTTAAGTAGCGGAAGCATAATAATGAAAACCCAAAATAAGTTATAAGTTCAAATATCGTCTACGATCCGTATCCCACAACGACCTGCTCCTTCCTGTGCAAGCTCCATATGTACCTAAGGTCCTGCAAGGCATGTAACAGAGAATCAACAACTAGTTGAGCGAGTTCACAGTAAATAAGTTCGAAATTGTAAGTTTGTTTCGTAACATGTGGCGCTACTAGGCCGATCGTATGTTCTATTAGTGGGGGCTTCCCATGTTGCATATACACTAGACTATTTGCAACCATAAGTGTTCTTCACGACCGAGAACAGTAGTACGTACATAGTTTACGTAGGCTTTACGTAAGTGTCCTTCACAACCGAGGACAGTATTGAGTATAAGTTCACGTAGGTTTTACGTGAGTATCCTTCACAACCGAGGATAGTATTTAGTATAAGTTCACGTAGGTTTTACGTGAGTATCCTTCACAACCGAGGATAGTATTGAGTATAAGTTCACGTAGGTTTTACGTGAGTATCCTTCACAACCGAGGATAGTATTGAGTATAAGTTCACGTAGGTTTTACGTGAGTATCCTTCACAACCGAGGATAGTATTGAGTATAAGTTCACGTAGGTTTTACGTGAGTATCCTTCACAACCGAGGATAGTATTGAGTATAAGTTCACGTAGGTTTTACGTGAGTATCCTTCACAACCGAGGATAGTAAATAGCATAAGTATACGTAGGTTTTACGTAAGTGCCTGACACAACCGAGGATAGTGGTATGGTAGTCTAGTAATAATGTCCGCATGAATCCATTCAACCTTATTCCTTAAATCCCATTCCCAAGCCCTGGGAATCCCATGCCTTGGTAGAAGTGTGAACTCACCTTGTTTGCTCGGTATGCTAGGTATGTGCTCAAAGTAAGTCAATCACGTCCTAAAGTATGCACGTATGTGAAATCAGTTTGCGTCCAAGTTATGCACGTATAAACATGTAGCACGTAATCACAATCATATACAAGATGGCTACACTTAACAGCAGTCAAATATTCCAGTTAACACTTAACATAATTAACTCAAGTTACTGCACAGATCAGCTATTCGGCGAAACACGCATGTTGGCGAAACACAGATAATGACGAAACACATATAATGGCGAAACACATTCTGTTTCGTCGAGGTGTCCCCTGGCGAAACAGAACTTCTGATTCGTCGACTACTCTTGGCGAAACACATTCTGTTTCGCCGAGAGTTCTGTTTCGTCGAACAGTTCAGTTTCGCAGACATCAGTTACAGCAGAGCGAAAAACACATAAACCCTAACAGCTGTAAAACAGCAATTCCTCATCATACAGAAATCGTTCAACACAGAAATCATTCAATCCTCGCTCAATATAATGAGTCTTATGTTACCAACCATTAATCTATGCATCACAACCGAAACATCAATGAACCAGGGATCATATCATCATCTTCATCAATAAAATCATGTAATCATCACAAAACAACACTCATAAAATCCATACTCTATGCATACCCGCTAACATGCATAATCATTGAGAGGTTCATGAAACCCTAAGTATTCATCATACACATACACTCCTATAATCCAGAAATCAAGCATAAACACAACATGTATAAAGAAATCAAGGGACAAAGAAACCGATTTAGACAAGCACGCACTAACCGAGATATTCGGGATGAACAAGGGAGGATTCGAGAGAGAAAGATGATGGTTGATGATGGGTATCGCCTTATCAAAAGAGAGAGTTCTAGGGTTTCTATTTTTGATAAAAGTGTGAAACAGGAAATCGGTTTCACTTAATATCCACGAATTACCGTTCTGGGCCCTTAATGGGCTTTGCGAATCAATGGGCCGACGAAACACATCAGTTTCGTCGTGAGGTGATATGGCGAAACACACTGTTTCGTCGAGTTGCTTGATGGCGAAACACACCAGTTTCGTCGGAATGTATATGGCGAAACAGTCTGTTTCGTCAGGTCCTTCCATGTTTTAAACAGTTTAAGTTTTCAACAGGTGTTTCATGATATACAGCCAAACACAAAATCATGCAACCACAATTGTTCATTATAATTTAACGTATACAGTTACAAGTTAAACAAGTCAAACAACTACACAGTCAAAGTCAACGTGCACTAAATGCGAAAAAAAAAAAAAGAAAGTCGGAAACTCGAGTTGTCACAAAAATAGCCGAAATTGTGTATGAGGGTGAGCATAATCATTCGAAGCCGCGGGTTCCTCGACGTCATGCTTTTGATGGGACTAGCGAAGATTTAAACCGACAGTTTCCAAATAACGAGCTTAATCATGATGAAGAAGTTCTTGGGTCGTCTTCACATTTGACCAATTCGGTCAAAGTCAAAGAAACTTGTAATCATGTTTTGAGTGAAGAGCTTGATGTTCCTCGGGTTCATGATGGTCTCACAAGTAAAAGAAGGTACAGTTAGTCATACTAAGTGGCAGGGTGGGAGGGTTAGGGTACGGGTCAAATAGGTTCGAGCCGAGTCGAGCCAGCTCGAGTCAGGGGTGCTCGGCTCGATGGCTCGGCTCCATGGCCCGACTCGATGGCTCACATGTACGTGTCATCAATATTTGTAAAAAAATAATTAATAAAATATTAAAAAAGTTTAACGAACCAGCTTTTTATATTTTTGTTTTTTATGTCATCAATATTTGTAAAAAAAATAATTAATAAAATATTAAAAAAGTTTAACGAGCCAGCTTGGCTCAACGTTTTTACGAGCCGAGCTCAAGATCGGCTTTTCAGCTCAAAAAAATAAACGAGCCGAGCCGAGCTGGCTTGTTTAAGTTCGAGCTCGAGCCCAGCCTGGCTCGACTCGACTCGGCTCGATTACAGCCCTAGAAATAGATCGCGGGCAACTTTGAACCCGTTCGACCCATTTGATCAACTACCCTTTCGGTTAATTTTTTCATTATATTCATTACCCATTTGAGATAAAACGCAACCTAAATCTGGTAACAATGTTCAAATTTACTAAATTATGTGTTTTGAGTTAATATATTCCTTTTCGCTGCCCATTTTAGACAGTTCTTTAGATTACTGAAAATTTATTTAAATTGTTAATTAAGAGCTAGTTTTTTACTTAAAAGATCACATGCTTATGTAATTAAGTTTAAGCCCTTTTATTTATATGTTTGTTTTGCAGGAAAAGTTTGAGTCGAATAAATGAAACACACGGTGAAGGCCTACAAGAGCCTCGAGTTGTAGTTCATGATGGCACTGATTCAGAAGCAATCTCAGACGGTTTTCGTTGGAGAAAATACGGGCAGAAAATTGTCAAGGGAAATCCTTATCCCAGGTTAATTAAGTTACAAGCAAACTAACTTGATTTTATTTAATATATATATTTTTTTGGAAAATGAGTTTATGTTTAACACTTTAATTGTTGCAGAAGCTACTACAGATGCACTGGTGTTAAGTGTGATGTGAGAGCCCCGCTTGCGGTCTGCTCATATAATGTAATATATGTGTGGGCGCTCGGGGGGGGCAAAAGCAAAAGTGCACTAATTTTTAACGTTATTTTACTAATTTCGTGAAAATAACGTTAAAAAGAGGGGATCGTTAATCAGGCATCATGTGGTGGCGTTGATAGCCGAAAGACAAGGGGGTACATGCACCAATTGGCGTTTGTCTCAATTGCTGAGTGTTATGTGCCTTATGTCCAAGGCTTGATGCAAAACCACAATCGAGCCGGGGGTCTCATTGGAAGCAGCCTCTCTATTCCTACGGGGTAGAGGTAAGGCTGTCTACATCCCACCCTCCTCAGACCCTACCTTAGCTTTGCTATAGGTGGGATATACTGAGTACGATGATGATGATGATGATGATTAAGTGTGATGTGAGGAAACATGTGGAAAGAGCATCAGATGATCCAAGTGTTTTCATCACAACATATGAAGGCAAACATAATCATGAAATGCCAATCAAGAAACCAATCAAAGGGCATGTTTATATATAATAATAATAATAATATAAGTTAGTGTCGAGCAGCCAAACGAACCAAATTGTCCGAAAATGGTATAGGTTTTCAGCTCTTTATTTATTTTCAAGATATCTAATGTAGAGAAGATGTAATTTCGGGTATGCAATAACGCTTAACGTTTTAATTTTGTGACGATGAATCAGTTGGTGAGATCATGTATTTGACATTTCAAATCTTTGAAGTCAATTGAGTTTAGGCTCGGATTTCGAGTAATGAGATTCCGGATGAGTAACTTTAGCCACATCCCTGTCCTGCATGGGTCATCGATGGTTATTAACTTATTATTAAATATATTCGTGACCCGACAGGGATCAAGGTCGAGTATGAGAGTGTTAAAACTTGTTCTAAACTTGACCCGTTGTTATAGCTAGAGGTAGCATTATATATGAAAAACTATATAATCCATAAAAGTATAATGTGTATTAAAAATAAATAAATAAATATGAAACCAAACACCGTGCCCCTACTTTCACATATCATGTCATCTCTCTTTCTCACACCCACAGTCCCACATGACACCACCCACTCTTCCTTGTTTACTCTTCTCATACAATAACTACCACTGCAACCATCATTGGCACCTTTATAATGATTTGTTTGAAAGAGATACATGTGTATGTATGTATGTGTGTTTAGATTTGTAACATGTTTTTTTGTTTAAAAACACCCAAGATTAAATATATTATGATTTAATATTTAATCTAGTAGCCATTATAATCATTTACATAATATAGATCAAAATATATTATAACCTATTAAATAATTAGTTGGTAATTGTTGATGGACCATATTACCCTTATTAACTAATTAGGTTTCCTCCTGGGTGCTTATATAAGGAGAATAATGTGGAGGTTATAGGGTTACACAGTTACACAATCAGACACACACCCCATAAGATCATAACATCATAATTCGACCTCCATCTCCTACAGCCGATACCCTTTCGGTTTTCTAAGTCCCCATCATTAGATTGCACCCTAAGGAGGAACCAGACCAAGATGACAATCATGTCAAACCTTATTGCTGCGTCTCCATCTGGATTCTCTGCTAGGCTGTGCTGATGCAATCAAAGGTATGTTTTCATGTTTTCCTTTATGTTTAAACAAAACTGAACCAACATGTGGTATCAGAGCATATGTTGATTAGTCAGTTCTGTTTTTATCCATTATTCTGGGATAGAAATATGGAAAACGGAGTTTGAAAACTTAATAAACCATAACAGTAGGTTTCGAGTTCTTTGAATGTCACCGAAAACACTCTTTCAATAAACTGAATTAGTTAATAATGTGACTCGAAATCGAATAGGTTAATTTTATGTCCGAAATCTGTTTTAGAAACCTTAAAATTCAGGTTTCGGGTTCCAGAATTCATGTTTTAATTATTTAGGGTTCATCATGTTCTTAGTTAAAATTCGAAATATCCTTTAAGTTTTGGAATATGATTTGAATTGTTAAATGTTTCCCTAATTTTGATCTAATTTTGTCTAGTAAGTTTTTTTTTCGAAATCTGTTAAATGATAAACAGATTATGATTTCGAAATTTTGTGATAAAAATATATCAATGTTATAATTGGAAACTCTATCACAATTCTTAATTTTCGAATTTTAGTTATGTTATCACAATAAACAGCAACTGGATCGCACAAGATCAGATCACATAAGAGATGATCTGATCGCATAAGATAATCGCACAAGATCAGATCGCATAAGAGATGACCTGATCGCACAAGACTGCATAATCGCACAAGATTTATGGATCGCACAAGATTTGTGAATCGCACAAGACTTGTGGATCGCACAAGACTTGTGGATCGCACAAGACATTACTGATCGCACAAGTTTTGGGCCTTATTGATCGCACAAGTTTTGGGCCTTACTGGTCGCACAAGTTTTGGGCCTTATTGATCGCACAAGTTTTGGGCCTTACTAATCGCACAAGTTTTGGGCCTTACTGATTGCGCAAGTTTTGGGCTTTACTGATCGCACAAGACTTTTAAGCTGTTTAATGTGAACTAAAAATAATTGGTTTTTAGTTCACATTAAACTAACGGGTAGTTTGCTATTAAATAATTGGTTTTGTAATCACTTAGTTAATTAATAAGGATCAAATAATGTTTTTACAAAACCAAAATGACTTAACTTGAATGAGCTTCTGATGTATCAATTCTGGCCAAAGCTGATTTGATGCGTCTACTTATTGTTCAAGTATTACGAAAGCTATGTTGTGTGTGCATCATAAGCATGAATGTCTTAATTTCTGGCCAAAGCTGATTTAATTCATTCATAGATGACATACTCAACAAGTGCATAACCAAAGTGATTGTCTCAATTTCTGGCCAAAGCTGATTTGTTACAACCACTTTGCACATATGCTTAAATGATTACACTTCTGGCCAAAGCTGTTTTGTTTTCGTTTAAGTAGAATTTTAGCTAAGTCTATTATTTTGATGTTAGTAATAGACACATCACAACATCTTCACATAATGATCCTTATATTAATGATCCTTAATTAATTTTTATGATCATTTCGTCTGCCTTATTCTTAGTACCCATAATTTTACTCACTATAATTTTTCTTCTATAAGTCTATATCTCATCCACTCTAATTCCTAAATCTAATATGTTTTGCTTAAAGTTTCTATTAGAATTAGCTCTTAAATTAAATCCTTGATTATCTCTTAAGACATGATAATCCTATTGCTCTCTTCTGATAATGATTACTACAGAAGAAAAGTAGAGCGTGATGATTAGGATAAATCGAACATGATGTCTCTTATGATAATCAAGAACTCTCTAACATAATGCTATCACTAAAGTTATTCCAGATTAAGTCTTTCCTAAGACTAATCTATTATGTGTTGATTAATCACAAGAACTCCTAAGATGCATGCCTTTATTTAAAATTCTAAATTATAAGGTTAAGTGGTATATGTGAATACATTATAATGTACAATACCATGACCCATAAAGTTAAGGGCTTACGCATGGAAATAAGTACATTTTTTTCAGTACATTACATACTAAGATTTTCACTTGTACAATTTGATGCATTATAAATCAACTATAACACTCAAAAGTACCAAAGTATAATGAGTGTGTTGATAAGCAACATATGTACAAAGAAATAAATATTAGAAACTGGAAAATAAGTTGGTACTCACCTTACAACCACTTAAAACTTTAAAAGAGGATTGTTCTAAGGTCCATAGACAAAATACAAGTACAAAATCACAACTCTAAGGTTCTTCAAGGGAAAATCTCACTGCATAATTATGCCATTAGACTAGGCATAAGCAACGAGACTATCCATTACTCTAAAGAACAGTTGGATAAGTTAATTATGTAGTCATTTCCTAATGATATTTAAGTCTGATAATTTTTTAATATTCCAATTAACACATGATTAGTTGACTCTAGTTCCATACGTTTCCTTACCAGAACTCGACAAATAACTAACATGAGAGTTAGCGACAAAATTAGATGTTAAGGCTATAAGAACCATAATAAGCAATCTTTTAACAAAGCTTTTCGATACCTTACATATTCTGAAGATTAATCAGAATACAGTATCATTACTTAGGCTATGTCATGAAGGTTGTGAGGTTTGCATAGTCAACATAAAGTCACACTTATCTTAAACTCTCATCTTATTTGTTCTAAATATCTGGATTGAAACATCACTATGATGAAACTAGATGATACCTTACATTTTTCACAACTTTTGTCATCATGAAAATGAGAATTTGACAAAAGGAAAATGAGACTTATAAATTTCATCCATTATAACCGAAATTCATGAGAAATCATGACATGGTTAATGAGGATGATTATTCAACTAATCTCATTCTAAGTGATTTTAAATCATGACATTAAAGCCATAAATATAACTTGGCTTAAGGAATAAGTATGGGTCTATCATAAGTCATTCATTGACATTCGTGGAACTTATTCCAAATGGAATATTCAGACATAATTTATTTATCATTTGAAAGACTATCAACTTGTATCTAAATTTTGTCGCATATGGACCACGTTCTTAGAAGAAATCTATTCATGTATGTACTTATTAAGATTTCTATTAAATATGTCCTTAAGTTTTTTATGACATTTGGACGTTAAGGAAATCAATTAAAGTCTAACATATATATGATATGTTCCCACGTCACGTACCTCATTGAAACTTCTCTTGTAGCATTTCTAGAGATATCAAAGATCAGTGGGAGCATTAAGTGTCTTAATAATGACTTGCAATAGTTGCAAGAGGTGGGGAGTGAAAAATTTTACATTACTTCAATTTACACCTCTTGTACAAGACACTGCTCCATTATGACACTGTTCTATCATAACTTATCTCCTTAAATTATCTCCTTAAATCTAATGCTACTCTTACAAAAGTTTCATTGTTGCCTAATTGTGGGCGCACTTAGATTGCCTAATTGTGGGCGCACTTAGATTTCTTACCTAAACTAACATAATCCTCAACAAGAGAAACTACAACGACTAACGTCATTAACTTGTTTCTCTATTAGAATTTTGCTGGTCGTTACATATTGACCCTAAGCATGCTGAGTTCCTAAAGATTTCTAAGGTCGGTGGGAGCAGTCAAAGTCCTTATCATGATTTGCAAGGAATAGAAGAGGCGGGGGGAAGAGTGTCATTAAATTTCACTCCGAATTTAACTCCGATTACACCTCTTGTACACCATACTGCACCAACTCTTACAAACTTAGAATCCTGAAAATGATAGCAACCTAACCAAGAGCTAATCCATAAAATTGAAACTTCTAATGAACCCAATAATCAACTCAGGAGGTCATCTAGGTTTAAAGGCCTACTAACTTTTATGATTACATAACCTCCCTAATTGAAGTTGAAATGGATTTTGGAAATGTTTACTGATCCTATCCCTATCTCTTCAAATTAAGCCATTAGCGTCAATTAATCTTCTGAATGGAATAAAACAGTTTTCTAGTAAAACTGGTTTTATGTGTTCGTATAACGTTTGGGATTTGGTTGAATTACCTAAGAGTATTCATAACTAAACCAAATCCTAATATAAGCGTTAAGATACAAAGAGGCATGATTGATTGTCAAATGTCATACTTAGAAAGAGATAAATTATTAAAGAATCTTTATTACATATCTAATAAAAGATTTCTTTGAGGATCATCATTGTTCTAGTAGCTTATAATAGTTTAAAGCTACATTAGATGAACATTATAAACAATTTTCCATAACAAATGGCTGACACATTTACATGTTCATTAGATAACAACCTAAAGTTTCAAACTGAAGGTTAAAGAACACTTTATTTGTAAGCCAATAATATCCATGTATGGGTTAATGCAAACATCATAATGTGATGAAAAGCTAACGTAATTATTTTCATCAAAGAATCAAGTGGATAAATGTACCTACCTCAAAATGAGTGGGAGCAACTAAGATAAACTTGTCTATATAGATGACATTCTTTTGACAAGTATATGTTACATAAGTCAAAGCATCGTTAACACAAACTTTGATATAATAAATCTCAGAGATATCTCTTACGTGATTGATATCATAACATACTGAGATAGACCCAATGGGATATTAGTTCCGTTCCATAAGTTTAACATTAAATGGGTCCTTACGTATGTAACAGACAATATTGCTTTCCTTTAGAGGATAATAGGATAAATGAGATTATTTATTTACGCTTCATTAATTAGAAACCTTATGTAAGTTTAAGTCTATACTCGTTTAGATATTACTCACATTGCAACATACTAGATATGTCTAGATTAATATGAAGCATCTAATGGAGTTTTACAATATCTTTAAAGGAAACGAGAAGCTATAATTTGAAGAAGAAGTGAGAATTAAAACCGGTTTATTACTCTAACTTTGAGATATTCAAAGATGACAAAATGTAATTTCGGGTATATCTTTATGTCAGCAGACAAAATCTATTTCATGGAGGAGTCATAATGCATTGATATTAACAACCTAAGTTATAACGATATAATATAGTCACTAAATGTTGTTGGAAATTTATCAGTGGACTCATAAGTATATTAACTCCATATAATTAATGTTTTGAAGACTTAGTGTGATAAAGTCAGCTACCATGACTCCTTGAACAGTAACAGTTCAAGAGGTGCTGCATTAAGTTTCGATACACAATTAATTATTCGTTTATGAACGAATTGAGGAAACTAAGTTTTGTATCGAATACATTCATGATATGCTTACGGATCCTATAACTGAAGGGCTATTACCCATAAGTCTTATTAAGAGAGCTCAGAGACGGGTATTAATTGATGGCCATGCGCAACTGCATATCGTACTATGAATGACTAAGTATTAGTTAATTTTTCCTCATCAGTTTGATTTTGTATGTCTCTAAGAATATGTCAAGCTAGCATAATGGCATATAGACAGATGTAGTTACAAATCAAACAAAGGGCTTATGCGTATTTTGATCATGACGATTAGGTTTTAAATTAAGGCTATAGTATGATTAATGGGGGTCCTGAGTCGCATAATGATTCAACGGCTGTATTTTTCTGCTATAGTACTTGTTTAAGGCTAAAATGAGTGTTAACTCCTGATCAGGCTTATCTAATACTCATAGTAAATGATTACTTGGCTAAGTGGGAGAATGTAAGATTAAATATATTATGATTTAATATTTAATCTAGTAGCCATTATAATCATTTACATAATATAGATCAAAATATATTATAACCTATTAAATAATTAGTTGGTAATTGTTGATGGACCATATTACCCTTATTAACTAATTAGGTTTCCTCATGGGTGCTTATATAAGGAGAATAATGTGGAGGTTATAGGGTTACACAGTTACACAATCAGACACACACCCCATAAGATCATAACATCATAATTCGACCTCCATCTCCTACAGCCGATACCCTTTCGGTTTTCTAAGTCCCCATCATTAGATTGCACCCTAAGGAGGAACCAGACCAAGATGACAATCATGTCAAACCTTATTGCTGCGTCTCCATCTGGATTCTCTGCTAGGCTGTGCTGATGCAATCAAATGTATGTTTTCATGTTTTCCTTTATGTTTAAACAGAACTGAACCAACACACCCTTTTATCTAACATATCTATTTTCCACAAGTTTAATGATTAATATATACAAGTATATATATGATATGAATTAGAAAAAGTAAAAACCTTAGATAAAATGATAAAAAAAAAAGGCCAAAATATAAGTAGTCTTAAGTAAATATAATCATGCGTGTATGGATGACTTTATTCCCATGTGAATAATAATATACTAATGCACATGTATACGTCTTTATTCATATTCGATTTAGATTTTTTTTTTTTTTTTTTTTGATTATTCAATCGAGATTCTTATTTATTTATGTTTATCTAAAGTTCTTTGATTCTTATTTTTTTTATGATGCAGATTAACTCTAAATTATACCAAACACTACTTCGATGTAAGTATGACTTAACACACCTACACCACCTTGATTAATTAACTGATCGTTGAACACTGAACAACAAAAAACAAATACGTAGATAATAAAACATCCTCCGGATAATAAATTAGTTATCTCATATGCAGTAAATAAAATATTTGATTTATATTAGCTATCTTCATTTTATTTAGTATGTACAAAAATATGAATTGATATGATGTAATGATCCTTTGACATGTATGATAATTGTATATATCCAAATTTTAATCAAGGTTTTATAACATATATCCTTATTAAAACATAACTTCACACATTTTCAAACCATTTGTATGATAACTCATCCCCCTAAATCCTAAACTTTGAGTAGGAATGAGATCGGTAGAGTACCCTTAGTGGTACTGAAAATACTCGAATCTAAACAAAATCGGATATTCATACCAAATATTATGGTATAGTATCCATTTTGGTATCACTTTGTTTTTTTTTTTTAATCTTTTGAGTACTGATACGGGTATCATTACGCGTACCAAATAGGTAAAATTGGTACCAATACCCATACATTATGGGTACCAAATAAGTTAAAATCTAAGATTGTCGCATAATGTCACTTCCACTGCCAAACATATGCTTGTTGTTACGATTATCGACGTTGAAGAGTGCTTAATCGTCTCTTAAGTTGACTATTACATTAGTTTCGATATATGAGCACCATAAAGTGGGGGTCCGTCAAAGGGGCCAAGTTGAACGGTGGTGATGGTAATTGTTGGAGAATTCTTGTCTAAGAACAAGAATAATTGCATATTGTGATGATGATATAAATATCAACATATATGTTGAATGTCTAGATACAAACACATGTTTTTGTAATCATAGCTTCCATGTATTCAAATCAACAAAAATCATATGAAAAGAAAGAAATAATGCAAACACAAGATTCACAACAGATGCCACAAAATTAGCATGGATGATTGACAAGCTATTGCTTCAAATCATTAGTCTGATGAAAAGTGATGTCTAGATGGATACCGACGCTGAGCCTTGTATTGATCGTTTGTTGAAGAAAATATCAACGATAAGGTACAACAACAAAATAGAAGCACCACGGTCGATTTTACAGTCTGAATGTACATCAAGTGTTCGACCACTTGACATAACCTTTAAAATTTAACCAAGTTTAAGATTTCAAACCACCTTTCAAAAATGTCAAGGAAACGATTCAACACACACATATATGTGTGGATCAAGATTGTGTCGAAGGGTATCGTAAAATATTCAATCACTTTATAACAAATATATAAAGCCACATATAAACCTTTATAAATAACTAAAGTGTTTTGTATAGTAATCAAACTATCAAAATATTTTTGTTCAAAAATAAAGTTAAAAGAAAACCTATATGATTTTTTCAAATTCAAAACTAAGTAAAAAGTCTCTTAGCAAAATGAGAAGGTGAACACTAAGAGAAACAAATAAATAATCTTTGTTGTAGGAAAAGGTGTCTTGCAAATCTAGTAAGGTCCCCACTATTATCAATTCAAAACAACTTTTAAATGCTACATTTTGTAGTATCTCAAGTCTAAGCTATTGTTTTAAAACAACTTTTGACTTAATGCAACATAAAAAAAATTGTGAGAGAAAATGGCTACAAAATTGGTCATGGTTGATTGTATCCAATCAAGCTTGTTGAAATTTTGTCTGCCCCTCTCACACTTCTACTAAGAGCACCCGTAGTGGGGCGTTTTTTTTTTTAAATTGAAAAAAAAATGCCCGGAAACGCCCGGACCCCCATTACGGCCGGCGTTTTCCGGCGTTATTTTTCAAAAAAAAAACGTTGCCGGCGTTTTATTTAAAACGCTGAAGTGGTGGGCTGGTGCATTGGGCTTGAGACTAGAAGTTTGACTGGCCAATCACATAATGACTAGTTTTTTTTTTTTTTTTTAATTCTAAAATTTACACACACACGATTGCATGGGCGTTATTGAAATAATGCCCCACTACACCACTTTTGCTATAATGCCTCATCGCTGACTAGGACGCCACGTGTCGGATAATGCCCCATGATGGAGGCATTATAACCCACTACCACTACACATGGTCTAAAGGATCTTCCTTCCAACACTTTGATGGGCTCTTGCACATAAATGAATTATTCTTGCACACAATTTTATCTTTGCTAAATGAGAAGGTGAACACTACGGAAAAACAAACAAACTAATGTTCTTTGTTGTAAGAAAAGTTAGTCTTGCAAATCTAGGAATATTAGCACTCCTAGAGGCTTTGCTATTGGCAAGTCAAAACCACTTTTAAATGCTATATTTTTGTAGTATCTCAATAATCTAGGGGTGAAGGACCGGAAGAAAGAAGCCTTGCTTGGCATTATTAGAATTGGATCTTGAAGCATATGTCGCGCCAAGAACGACTTCAAATTCAACAACCCTCGGGTTAGAATCGAAGACATTGTAAGCGAAGTTAAGTCGGTTGGGCTTCTTTGGTTTAAAAATAGGTCTAGAATAAAAGCGATCTCTTGGGAAAACTGGACGCCCCGGGAGAACGAGCCCCACACCGAGAGCCTAAAATGTAATGGTAGTCATTTTTAGATATTTTCTATATATTAATTAGCAAAAAGCTAATCATGAGTGTAGGCTACTATTTAACTTTTTACTACTTGAATTGCTTTGTATACAAGTAAGTTAACCTCCATTGTATTACTTATTTTTATCAACTAAACTTTTTATTATTCTATTTTTCTTCTCAAACAAAATAACCTTTTTTGGTTTAGTTTGAATTTTAAGCCTAAAAATGGATATTATCTCACTACTTTAGTCCTTGTGGTTTACCTTAATTACGTATGTGTTTACGGGTCTTGCACAATGCGTGGGTTCTCAGTACTATTATTATTATCTGGGTTAAAGCTTTTTTAGTTTTTAACGATGATGTTTTACGTTTGCGGTCAAAATTTTACAAGTTAGCTGCAACACACGTGTATGATTCAACGTTTTCACGTCTATTTTTTATGGTTTAACAGTCACAAAGCATGGGTTGTAAATATTAGTTATAATCATCAAAGACGAGAATAATAAAAAAAGGATTTAATATTCACACACCCTCCCCTCTATCTATCTATCTATATCTCTCTCTCTCTCTCTCTCTCTCTCTCTATATATATATATATATATATATATATATATATATGGTAAGGTTATTGTAAAAAAGGTTAAAAGTGTGAGAAAGGTGAGAAATATTTGTGGAGATGACATGTGTCCTAAATCTAAATTAATTCAAAAGGGTAAATAAGTAATTTTATCATTAATTCAATTAATTAAAAACTTTCCATAACCGCCACCTTAATTATAGGAACTGGATTTTTTTTTAAAAGATCTCTATAAACACCATTCAGCACATATATAACACCATACAGTAAAGTATATAACACCATTCAGTAAGTATATAATACCATTCTGTAAGTATATATAACACCATACGGTAAGTATATAACACCATACAAAAAGTATATAACACCATTCAGTAAGTATATAACATCATTCAGTAAGTATATAACACCATTCAGTAAGTATATAACACCATTCAGTAAGTATATAACATTATTCAGCACATATATAACACCATTCAATAAAGTATATAACACCATACAAATAAAGTATATAACACCATTCAGCACATATATAACATCATTCAATAAAGTATATAACACCATTCAGCACATATATAACACCATTCAATAATCATTCTCTGTATCATCTTCTCCACTGCCGGCACCACCACTGCCGCTCCGCCGCCGCTGTCGTGTAGAGGTGGCCAACCACCCGACACCACCTTGCTGGATGTCTTTTTGTCGCTCGTACCAAACCACCAGAAACCACCTTGCCAGAACCCCTGCACCTTCGGACACCCAAACCACCGCCGGAACGACACATCCGTCGTCGCCGCAATCATCGGAAAAACGAGAAGGGGGCACTGTTCGAATTCTGGAAGAAGGAGGGGCGCTGTTCGAATTCTGGAAGAAGGAGGAGGATGATTTGAATGAAGAAGAAAGAGAATTCGAAAATTTATGGAATTGATTTACAGTTTCCTATTTTCATGTTGATGTAAAAGACACAATTGCCCATACAAATTTCAAATCAGTCTAAACTAATAAAAACATTTTACAATTTGGTCCCTTTTGATCTAAACCATTAGATCAAAATATCTAATGGCTGAGATTCTTTCTCACCCTTCTCACACTTTTGGTCTTTTTAACAGGAACCTTTATCTATATATATATATATATATATATATATATATATATATATATATATATATATATATAATATATATAGGGTGGAGTTATTGTAAAAAAGACCAAAAGTGTGAGAAAGGTAAGAAAGAATCTCAACCATTAGATCTAAATTAATTGAAAAGGGTAAGATTGTAAATGCATTAACAAATTCAAATATGGTAATCCTTGATTTAAGGATTTGGAGAGAGAAAAACCTGGATTTTAGGACTTATAACCGTCCATAAATATAACACCATTCAGAGCATGTTCATACATGGTGTTTTAAATATAACACAATTCAGAAAATATAACACCATTCAGCACAAAAATAACACCATTCAGTACAAAAATAACACCATTCAGCAGTAAATAAAAAAAAACACCATTCAGTACAAAGAATATAACACCATTCAGTACAAAAATAACACCATTCAGCAAACAAAATAACACCATTCAGTAAACAAAAAAACACCATTCAGTACAAAAATAAAATAACACCATTCAGAAGAAAAAAAACACCATTAATGAAAATAAAATAACACCATTCAGAAAAAAAAAAAACACCTCTGTATCATCTTCTTCACTTCCGTAAATAAATATAACACCTCTGTATAACACCTCTGTATCATCTTCTTCACTTCCGGCACCACCACCACTGCCACTTCCGGCACCACCACTGCCGATCCAGCACCACCACCGCCGCCGCCGCTCGAACCACCACCACCGCCGCTGCCGCTCGCATCCGTCATCCGAATCAATAAACATGCGATCTTCATCAATCGGATCAAAACCACACAAAAAACTCCAATCGATGACCTACATAAAGCCGATTCACAAGATCAACTGCAGAAATCCGATTTTCGTTTCATGTTATCAACGATTTCTGCGATTGGAGAGAGAGAGAGAGATTGTAGGGATTTTAATTACAGTTACCTCTTTTGAATGTATTTAAAAGACTTTATTACCCCTATAATTTTCAATTCAGTCCAAAAAATAAAACAAATTTTACATTTTGGTCCCTATTAATCTAAACCATTAGATCAAAGATCTAATGGTGTGTATTCTTTCTTATCCTTCTCACACTTTTAGTCTTTTTTACAGGATCCTAACTCTCTATATATATATATATAGGGGACCGCTAAAATGAAAACCACATCCAGTTGTAAGAACCGCGAGAACCAGTTCCTAACCATTAGATCTTCAAAATCAATGCATGAGATTAAAAGTAACTAAAAATAATATTAAATACTTTTTGTCTTATTATTTCTTTAATATTTTAATCCAAAAGGGTAATTTAGTAAAATGACTCTATTTTGTCTTTTTGTCTTTATTGTTTTTTATAAGTTTTTGTATTATTATATTAGTTTTTATTTTTTAAACATAATTTTTTTATTAAAAGAATTTTCAAATTCAGATTTTTTTAACAAAAAGACAATTTTCTTGCTCGTCGGTTTTTACGCGCCGTTTTAACGCTGGGATTTTTCAAGCGTCGTTTTTTTAACACGTCGTTATTTTAACGAGTCGTTTTTTACACGTTTTTTTTAACGCGCCATTTTTTAGACTTTTTACGTTAAACTTTTTAGACTTTTTACGTTTTAAGTTTTACGTTAAACTTTTTACGTTTTACGATTTACGTAAAACTTTTTACGTTTTACGTAAAACTTCTTACGTTTTATGTTTTACGTAAAAACTTTTTACGTTTTACGTTCAACTTTTTACGTTTTACGTAAAACTGTTTACGTTTTACGTTTTATCTAAAAGTTTTTTACACAAAACGAACGCACCTAGAAAATCGTTACTCGGTAGGTGTCTCAGATAGATTGCCATCATCATCGACGCATAAAAAAAATATATAAAAACCCAACAAACAAAAATCAAAAGAACTAGTGGATTCTTGAAAAAAAAACGATGTTTTGGCTCAGATTTTCCGATAATCAGAGGCTGCAAAGTGGGGTTGCAGGTTCAAAAACCTACCCTCCACCATCCTTGCCGCGCCATCGTCATAAAAAATATACGTTTTTTTTGCATCATCGCCGCCCAAATCCAAACGGATCAAAACCTACATAGTTCAATGTTTGAAATCTACCAAAAAGCACCATATTCAAAACATTCAAAAAGGCACCAGATACAACCGATTTAAACATTCAAAAGCACCATGAACGTCATTCAAACATATTCAAACAGATTCAAATATTCAACAGATTCAAAAAGCACCAGATTCAACAGAATCAAACCCAAGATTGAAGCAGATAAAACAAACCATCAAGAAAGTCAAAACCACAAGATTCAAATCCAGATTCAACAGAATCAAACCCGCAGCAAAAACAGTTACCAAAAAAACACGATTGAAGCAGATAAAATCAACAAGTGGTGACAAAGGTCCAGAAGTTCAGATCTACAAAGAACTAAACGCTATACACATTTACTTACACATTTGTAACAAACCACCGCCATCGCCGATCTCTGCCCTAAACCCCCACCGGTTTCCCCACAAACCACCACCGCCTTCCGCCTCTGCCGAACTCCCACCAAACCACCGCCCCACCACCGCCTTCCGCCTCTTTTTGGGGCCACCGGCATCACGAGCCGCCACCAGAGTTGGGGTGGCCAACGATTACTTTGGAGACGGAGGGGGGTGTTTTGCCTGGTGGTTGCCGTCGGAAAACAGGGTGGGTTCAGTCGTCGTCATCATCATCTTCGATTTACAGGAGACATGGGGAGTGATGAATGAGAGATGCTAATGGAGATGGGGGTGGGGGTTGGATTTCAAGAGAGAGAGAGATGAATGAGAGATACTCTGCAACTAATGAATATAAAAGAAAGAGAGAGGAGAGAGGAAACATTAAAAGAAAGACAGAGGAGTGAGGAATGATATGACATTTGGGGTAAATGACCAATATACCCTTATTGTTGGCAAAATCTGATTGGTGAAGACTGGTTTGTAAGATTAAATATATTATGTATTAATATTTAATCTAGTAGCCATATAATCATTTACATTATATAGATCAAAATATATAACAATCCTATTAAATAATTAGTTGGTAATTGTTGATGGACCATATTACCCTTATTAACTAATTAGGGTTTCCTCCTGGGTGCTTATATAAGGAGAATTATGTGGAGGTTAGAGGGTTACTCAGTTTCACAAACAGACACACCCCATAAGATCATAACATCAATTCGACCTCCTCTCCTCTCCTATACCGATTCCCTTATCGGTTTTTCTTAGCCACCATCATCAGTCAGCACCCTAAGGAGGAACCAGACCAAGATGACAATCATGTCAACCTTAATGGCTGCGTCTCCATTGCTGGATTCTCTGCTAACCTGTGCTGATGCAACCAAAGGTATGTTTTCATGTTTTCCTTTATGTTTAAACAGAACTGAACCAACATGGTTCTCATGGTTCTTACAACTGGTTGTGATTTTCATTTTAGCGGCTCCCTATATATATATATATATATATAAAGAGATAGAATAAAAAAATATGAGAATAAGATACAGGGATATGAAAACAGAGAGAACCCGAAAAAATAATAATCCCAATTATAAAAAAAGTAAAAAAAGTTGATCAATCTAGATCTTTAAAAGTTATTTCTAGTATTCTACTATAAAAAAGTAGTTTTCTTTCTATTTTTTTCTTAAAAAAACATAATTAATTACTTTCTTATATTTATTTCAATTTTCATGACATAGGAGTTTACCAATAAAAGATCAAAAATCACTCACTCTCTCTCTCTCTCTCTCTCTTGTTGAGGTGTTGACTACTATCGTTTACAACTGTTCTTCTGAGAGAGAGAGAGAATGGGATGGTTTCCATGCTCTGGAACTTCAAAGAAGAAGAAGAAGAAGCGGAAATCTCTCGATCCGATTCAATCTTCTACAGGTCTTCTTCATCTATATCTGTATCTACTTTCAGATTCCCTTACATATAATAATAACATTATTATTATCTGATTTCTTTTTCTTATGTTGTTGCGGTAGCCATTTGTTAATTTATATGATTATTATTATAAATTTATACTAGCAAGGATTATTTATGCTGAATGATTTGTTTTTGCTCTGTTGATTTTGTACTAGTTGAATTGTGTGATTAGGTTTTCTAAAATTAGTTAAATTGGAATTTTATTTCTTTGTTTGTTTGTTTGTTTTAGATGTGTGTATTGATAAGGTATTATTGAGTTCCAAATTGTTGTTGTTGTTGTTGCTGCTGGTGTTGATGTTGATGTTTGTTCTTATTTTGACATTAATTTTCATTATTGATCACATAATGAATTATGGTAATTGGTTACTTGGAAATTTGTAGCTACTTTTTATATTTATTTTATGCATTTTCAACAAATTTTATAGGGTTTGATTATAAGATATTTGGATAGTTTTAATTAATCTTTGATAAATGAATGTGTTATTATGAAAAAAATGATAATACTAAGGGTTTGCTTTTTTGTCTGATAATTTCTTCTTCTTTGTTGCTCATGTTTTAGAGAGTGTTAGGTCAAATCCGTTGTTCAAAACAAAGGAAACGGTCAAAGATGGGGGATCGGATCATCTTGCGGCCCAAACATTCACGTTTCGTGAACTGGCAGCTGCAACTAAGAATTTCAGAGGTGATTGTCTTCTTGGAGAAGGCGGTTTCGGTAGAGTATATAAAGGGCGACTCGAAAGTTCGAATCAGGTTAGTTCAGCTTCTTTACACATGAGCTATGTAATTCAAAAACTGTTTATAGATACATGAAAAGTTTAAATTATGTCTACAGTTATATAACAAAGAATAAAATGCCATTTTCGTCCAGTTCTGCGACTTTTGTCCAAAGGTTTGATTTTCCGCATCTGGACACAAAAGGTTTGAAATCTTGTCATTTTCATACAGCCCGTTAACTTCATCCATTTGTCTCCGTTAAGTTGGGTATTTCCAAGACGGAAATACACCTAACTTAACGAAGAAAAATGGATGGAGTTAACGAGCCGGATGAAAATGATAAGATTTCATACCTTTTGGATCCAGATGCGGAAAAACAAACCTTTGGACGAAAGTCGCAAAACTGGCCAAACCTCAGGGACGAAAATGGCATTTTACTCTAAAACAAATTTATGCTTATAGATGCACGAAAAATATCTAAGTAATTGGTCATTGATGTAGATTGTAGCAATCAAGCAACTGGATCGAAATGGGCTACAAGGAAACCGTGAGTTTCTAGTAGAAGTGTTGATGTTGGGTTTACTTCATCACCCGAATCTTGTTAATTTAATTGGTTATTGTGCCGATGGAGATCAAAGGCTACTGGTTTATGAATACATGCCTCTGGGATCTTTGGATGACCATCTTCATGGTAATTATGTTACTATTTGAAAAAAAACTAGAGTAAAATGCCATTTTAGTCCCTGAGGTTTGGCCAGTTTTCCAACTTTCACCCAAAGGTTTGTTTTTCCGCATTTAGATCCAAAAGGTTTGAAATCTTGCCATTTTCATCCGGCTTGTTAACTCCATCCATTTTTCTCCGTTAAGGCAGGGGTATTTTCGTCCTTTTTGTTAACTTAAGGGTATTTTCGTCTTTTTTGAATACTTGTACATTATGCTAATTTCGTGTGAAAAAGACCGAATTGCCCTTTAAGTTAACAAAAATACCCCTGCCTTAACCGAGAAAAATGGATGGAGTTAACGAGCCAGATGAAAATGGCAAGATTTCAAACCTTTTGGATCCAGATCGAAAAACAAACCTTTGGACGAAAGTCGCAAAACTGGCCAAACCTCAGGGACGAAAATGGCATTTTACTCTAAAGAATAATTATAATCTTATCTAAATTGGAAATTAAATATGTATTTCATGTCACACAGACCTGTCGCCCGGTAAAAAACGACTCAATTGGAATACCCGAATGAAAATTGCGGCTGGAGCTGCTAAAGGGCTCGAGTATCTACACGATAAAGCTAGTCCACCTGTAATTTATCGTGATTTAAAATGCTCAAACATATTACTCGGTGAATCATACCACCCGAAATTATCGGATTTTGGGTTGGCAAAACTTGGGCCGGTCGGGGATAACACACATGTTTCTACGCGTGTCATGGGTACCTACGGTTACTGTGCCCCGGAGTATGCGATGACTGGACAGTTGACTTTAAAATCAGATGTTTATAGCTTTGGTGTTGTGCTTTTGGAGATTATTACAGGCCGGAAGGCCATTGATGACTCTAAAACCGGAGTGGAGCAAAATTTGGTTTCATGGGTAAGTAATTTTGACTATGGCTGCAAATGAACCGAACGTTCAGCGAACAGTTCGTGAACCGTTCGACGGAAAGTTCGTTTGTGTTCGTTCGTTTAATAAATGAACAAACGCAATTTTTTCCATTTAGTTAAATGAACGGACATGAAAAAAGGTCTCGTTCGTTCATTTATGTTCGTGAGCGTTCGGTAATGTGTTCGTTTATGTTTGTTTGTGTTTGATAGTTCATTAGTGTTTTTAATTTTTATATTTTATTTAAATTCTTCAAAATTCTGACGTATAATATTTTTAATAAGTTTCAGTATATTATGTTCAAGAACACTTGTTTGTGTTCGTTTGTTTCTTTGTGTTCATGAACATTAGTTTGTGTTCGTTTATGTTCCTTACATTAACAAACGAACACGTTCATTTCCTTAACGAACAACACGTACAAAAAATCTCGTTCAGTAAGTGTTCATGAACGCATATATTTCCTTAACAAACGAACACTTGTTCGTGTTCGTTCGGTTCGTTTGCAGCCCTAATTTTGACTACATTGTTGACTATAACGTGTGAAATTTTATTCTGATTTTAAATGGTACCAGGCGAGACCGTTGTTCAAAGATCGAAGAAAGTTCAGCCAGATAGCGGATCCGGGGCTGCAAGGTCAGTATCCAGCAAGGGGTTTGTACCAGGCACTTGCGGTTGCAGCCATGTGTGTCCAGGAGCAACCGAACATGCGTCCGGTTATAGCCGATGTGGTTACGGCTTTGAGCTACCTTGCTTCACAGAAATATGACCCTGAAAGTCAACCGATCCAGAACGCTTTATGGTCACCTACCACACCTCCTAGATCAAAACGAGACAATGACAAGAAACAGAACGGCGGTGGTGGTGGTAGCGGTAGCGGGAGTGGGAGCGGCAGTGGATCGGAGAAAAATCACGCCAAACGGCGTTTTTGATTTTCAGGGGCAATGCCACCCTTTGGTCCTCATTTCTATGAACTATGAACTATACAGAGGTACCACTTCAAATGCTTCCTTGAATTAAACAAACAGACCCAGTAAAATCCCACTCATATCAAAGCTATTGGTTATTCTCATAGCTATTGGTTATTCTCATATCAAAGCTATTGGTTATTGGTAGAGTCTGAGGATGCTTTCAACCTGTTAAATACCCCTATACTATAAATAATAAACGCTTTTAACTCATTTATTTTTTATTTAATTTGTTTTTTCTCTAATAACTTGCGTTTATTAACTTTTGAGTAAAGTACACGCATGGTCCCTGTGGTTGACCAACATTTTGGATTTGGTCCTTAGCTTTCTAAAAGTACACTGATGGTCCCTATGGTTAGCACTTTGTAACATATTTAGTCCCCAACTTTTTCCAAAAGTACATGGATGGCCCCTGGGGTTTGCACTTTGTAACGTATTTACTATTTTTGGTCCCTATCTTGGACCTACTGAAACCTTAAGATTTGTTAGTTGGGGACTAAATGCGTTACAAAGTGGAAAGCACATGGACCATCCGTGTACTTTTGAAAAGCTAGGGACCAAATCCAATTTTTTTGTTAACCAAAGGGACCATCCGTGTACTTTACTTTTAACTTCTTTACTTTTCAACATTCTAAAATAAATTTCGTTGAAAACGGAGATTTATTCAAAGTAAAGTAATTTATTTGGTATCGCAAGTTATAGCGAGTGTCGGCACAAGCCGAACTGATTATGACCAGACAACATTCGTACAGATATCGTTATTATTGGAACCGATGCTGGTATTTGTATATATGGTCGATATCTTTTTGGCATATCCCGCTGCAATGCGCGGATGAATTCTGCTAGTTTCTTTTTGACATGTTTTTAGTATGGGCCGGGTTGAGTTGACCCAAATGCGAATCGAGCCTTGTGTAACTTATACTTGATGTTTACTTGAAAACAGATTTCCGGTAGAGTAGGTACGAGTTTGAAAAACTACCCAGATCGTGGTTGATCGAATGGGCGTCTATTTTTGGTGGTGGCGGGTGACGGTGGTGGGTGGGTTTAGTATGAGGTTTTGGTTGTTGAAGTGTAGATGTAGTTGTGTATGTGTTATATGTTATTAACCTGTCCATCTAGTATTTATTAATGTTATAGAAAGTCTTTTGGGAATATATATGATACCCCCCTATAAAGAATCATCTGTTTACTAGAGTGCTGTTCAAGTATGATGTACAGATCATATGTAACAGAACACCTATTTACTTTTATTTGAGAAAGATTTGTAGTTTGTAACTTTGTACAAGTGGACATGTTACCCTCACAGGGTACCATTATTGCTCTATTCATCTATATACTTTACCAAATATCAATCAACTTTTATCTTGTATATTTTGTTGTGATTAAAATGAATTTGCAAATGTGAAACGTGATGTAATAAATGGTGTAATTACACGATATATAAAGGGTACAGGACAAGTAAAATAAACAATAACATTACAAAATGTTATTAATGGAATATCTAGTAGTAATAAAATAAGAGGGTCCATTCATTTTTTCTTGCCCTTCAATCTAAAAAATAGATCAATGGATATCTATTACAAATTTTAGTCTGTTTGGTATGACGTAATAGAATAAAGGAGAGAATGAAATAAATGAAGTAATGGAATGAACAATGGAATGAAATAAATCATTACCATTCTATTGTCCTGTTTGGTTACCTTACGAAAATAGAATGAATTAGATGAGAAAATACGAAAGAGTAAAATACAATTTATTAAAATCACAAATTACCTTGGGGAATGGTTGATTTCATTTCATTTGTAATCTTGTTTTAATATGGTGTATGCAGACCGGGCCATATAAGGTTATACGGCCCGTATAGAATAAAATGAACTGACAAAGTCTGTGGGTGCAGCCTTTATCAGTTTATCTTACTCTATACGGGTCGTATAACCTTATACGACCCGTATACACCATGTTAAAACAAACATTGGTCGTATACAACGTATACGATAGTTTTATACGGGGCCGTATAATGGTATACGCGCCTGTATACATAGGATTTCCTTTTTTTAAGTTAATATTCACACATTAGGGTTTCGATCTGGGAGTCTATATAGTGTTCAGAACCATTGAACGGCTTCTGCTATCAACGAAACTGGTTTTAGTTTTCTTTTTACTTTGAAACAAATCTCATTTTAACAAAGAGAAAGAAAACTCAGAAAACTTAGCACGTTATGTTATAAAAGAAAACTGGTTTCAGTTTTCTTTTTACTTTGAAACAAATTTCATTTGTCCACACGAAAAGATGGTGGACCACAACTCCGCCTCAAAACCACTTGCGTCGGCCGACGCAACGCGGTTTCCTACAGCAAGGCCAACTGGTTCGTGTGTTCTTTTTACTTTGAAACAAATCCCATTTATTCAAAGAGAAAGAACAATCAGAGAAATGACCAGTTGATAAACATAAAGCAAGTATGGAAGACTTTTAACTATCAAGGAAAACGAGTTTCAGTTTTCCTTTTACTTTGAAACAAATCTCATTTCATCAATAACAAATTGTACAGTTTCAACCTTCCTTTTCTTTCAATTTCCAAAACATTTTCCCCAAACGAACATTCTCGATATCAGAACGTCGTTTAAGCAAGAATCTAGACTCAAGGATATTTTAGTTGGGTTACAAATGGGTTGTATCGGTTATTCAGATCTCTATTCGGTCATCTTTCCAAACTGCAACACACAAATATGTGGTTCCCAATTTGTAAGATATCATCACAAAGCCACTATGTTTACATGCAGTGTACAGTGTTCTAATATCACCATATTTAAGTATTCTGAAACTTAGCTACAAACAACCCAACAAACTCTGGATACTAAAAACGCTATCTAAAGAATTACAAAAATTTATTAAACAGTTGTTCGGTTTTACAAAAAAAAAGAAAAAAAAAACTTATTTACAGGTCGTATAGCATTAAACGTTTGTTCGGTTTTACAACGTTCATTAGACTTATCATCTTATGTTAAAAATATTATTAAACTTGATTATAATATAATAACTAGTGGACTTCCCGTGCGTTGCGGCGTAAAGTCGGTCGGTATCGGTTCGATTCAATAAGGTATCGGTACCGTAATCAGCATTTTGTATAGCGATCGAGAGATAAACCCAAAAAAGTCACGATATGCCCAAAAGAATATCGACAGATGTTTAAATTGATAGAAATCTATAAAAATGAATATTGATTTAAAAGTACAAATATCGACACCGATGCTCGGCCAAAATCGACATGGTACCGATGTTGTTTGGACGGTATCAGTTTTATTTTATCATCGATACTCGCTATAATATAAAAAGGTACTCAATACCGCTACCAAAGTCGAAAAAAGGTAATCGTTCGAACAATATCGGCTCAGTTTAACGAAACACAGATATAATAAACATGTCATAATAGTACATTCGAAGTTTTATAAAACATTGCACTATATTATTAGAATAAATAAAATGATAAACCATGTTAATACATAAAATATCATATGTTAGCTATAAGAGAAAACAAAATAAATTAATTATAATAACAAAATATTTAAAAAAAACTATATGTTACTATTATTCAAGTATTATAATCATAAGAGTTAATTACATAGTTAGTCCCTGTGGTTTGCACAAAATAACATACTTAGGTACTAATAGTTTAAAATCACCTTCTAGGGTATTAACTTTTCATTTTGTAACGTTTGGAGGTATTAACTTCTAAGGTAGTAACATAGGTAGTCCTTGTGGTTTGCACAAAATAACATACTTAGGTACTAACAGAATGTGATTTTAAGCCTACAAATAAGCTTAATACCCCCAAACGTTACAAAATGAAAAGTTAATACCCTAGAATGTTATTTTAAACTATTAGTACCTAAGTATGTTACTTTGTGCAAACCACAGGGACTAACCATGTAATTAACTCTAATCATAAAATATTAAAGATTAAGAAAGCTATAATAATATTTAAAAATTAGGTTAATAAAATATTAAAGATTAAAAAAAGTTATAATAATATTTAAAATTTAGATTACTATTTATAGGCACTTTGTATTAATATATTTTCCTATACTAATAAATGAAAATCTTTTTTGGACACGTGTCACTCTCTGGTGCTTTCTCACCTTATTTTCCTAATTATCTCCCATATTAAATAATAATAATTTTAAACTAAATATTTAGATAAGGATAAACGTTTGTTTTTATTTTAATCATTTTAAATAATAATAATAATTTTAAACAAAAAAATTAGATAAGAATATAAACGTTTGTTTTTATTATCATCATAGTAAATAATAATAATTTTTTAAACGATTGAAATTATGGAAAATTAGGAATTAAAGGTTCCCGTTTGATATATACTTAATAATTGTATTATGCTTCTATCAAATTGTGTCACACCCCGATTTCCACGTGTCACCGGTGGGGAGTATCGTGACGTGGTTGGCAACATAATAGTCAAACAACACAATATTTAATATGCACAGCGGAAGCAAATGAAAGATATAATTTCAACCGATTATAATATTGTAATATCAAATATCACAAATGTCGATTGTTTATCCACAGATGGATCGAAAATAAAATAGAAACAATAGTTCAACAGACGGTAGGCATCATAAGCTTGCGAGACTTCTAGTGATGCTAAGGAGAAATCCCAGCCAATTACGCTTAGTACCTGCATTTAATCTTTTTGGGAAAATACGTCAGTTTACACTGGTAAATACTATCAACTGACTCATTTTAGAAAATGATTGAAAATTGATTTGGATGCACGTGCCATAAACATTTTATTTAACTTGGGAGAATTATTTAAATATATAATCTTGTGAACGAATTACATGTTCCTTGTGCGTTCAGTAGCCCGGATCTTGTCCGGGTTAAAGATCAATAGACACACCACATTATTCTTTTGTGTACTGACGGGTGTACGCCTACACCCCGCGCTTAAGTCGTGGCCATTTCGTAAAATGATGCCAAGGATATCCGGGACATGGTCATTAACCCCCCAAAGGCTTTAAGTAACAAGACTGTTTAAATGAGCCGATCAAATTATTCAATTAACCACCCAACGATGGAAGATTTGATGCCCGATCAAGCGGTATTCTATATACCGTAACCCAAGCCCGTATAGGGAAAATAAGTTAAAAGTATTTACCTGAGCAATGTAATAATCACAATAAGCAAATTGCAAGTAGCTTTTACTGGTACTCCTAATCTGGAACGAAGGTTTATAATAACCTATTAGAATCCTAACGGGTCTTTAATTAAGCTTAAGCTTAGACCGGTTAGTTTCAAAGATACGGTTTGTACGCATGTTTAAGCGAAGACCGGATAGAATGTGATTTAGACCCGACAAGTTCAGAGACTTGCTTAATATGGGTATTTCATACACATTCTGGATTTTGAGATAAAACCGATAAGGTTTGACCCGTTTCGGCTAATTTATGTAAACTAGTTACATAAACCGAACCGAACGCGTAATAAGCGTAACGGGTAATAATGAGAGCCATTTACAGGTTTCCTAAGTTAATATGCTCCAAATATGTTGTGACATCAGTAGGATATCATTTTTTATGCCGTAAATGAATTTAAACACAAACTATGCCCCGTAGGGGTAGTTTGGTCATTTATAAGGTGATAAAAGAGTTTAAGTAGTATCCTGAGTTACAGGTCTGATGTAATCAGCAAAGATAATCAATTTTCTAAGTTATATCAGTAGGGTATTGTATATATGTGAAATTTATCAATTGTAACCAAACTATGCACCGTAGGGGCATTTTGGTAATTTCACATAAGCCGTAAAGCTCAAAACTGAAGTCTGAGTTAAACAACTTTTGCTTACTGTTAAAATATTATAATTTTCCTCAAATATGAGTAGGTATCACCCTTGGTATGTTTAAAATAGTTTTAGCACATACTATGCGTTAAAAACGCTTAATAAGGCGATTAGAGGCCATTTCCGGGTTCGATACATAAAGCTGATATTTTTACTATTCCAGAAGGCTTAAAATAATTTATTTATCATATGTGATCAGTAGCAAAAGGTTTGGAGTCAATTAGATATGTAAAACTCATTTTATGGCCCGTAAGGGCAAAACCGACAATTACCGGATTAAGCCCACGACTATGAGTTATGCTCAGCCTAAAATTAATTAAAAATCTTCAAAAATCCCAAAATAATATATTACATCAGTGGGTAATAATTTTGATACCAAAAAGTAGGTTTAAATAGGCTATACGCTAATTACGCCGTTTAATCGCTAAAGAAGCTTCTAATTACGCTAATGAGCATAACTCTCAAACTACACCTCTAACTGATGTCAAACTTTGCATACAAGTATATATATCAGTAACAAAGGTTTCTGTTATGAATGCATCCATTATTAGTGACTATCCATATTTCTAACTCCCATGTCACATTTATGTTTGTATTAATGTTATAGCCTATATATAGTGGCTCGTGTATTTTGTATGAGATATATCAATAAGAAATTCATCTCTCATTCTCTCATTCTCTTCTATACATTGCTAATAGGTTCTAGTTATTACACAACACGTTATCAGCACGAAAGTGCTCGAATCATCATTGGTTTTAATCGTTGATTAAAGTCTCGGTTGTCCCATGTCGTTGATGATGTTTTGTTGATAAAAGTTTTGGTGGCCCAAGGTGTTTCCAACGAAGATTGGATTTCGTAGACATGGCGATTGAAAAGTAATAGAGATACTATTTCCTTTAGTTATTTCAAGGTAAGTTTTTTTTTCCACCATACATGTTTATCTACATAAGGTACTACTCTTATACCTATATTGTTTCTTGTTGAATATGCCTTATCTTTTCAACTTGATTTTACCATGATAAGAATAATCGTTAACCAGAATGAGATTTTTGAAAGTCGGTTGAACAGGGGATGTTCAAATCCTACTCATAATTTTCATTTTCATTTTCAATGACCTTTTCTAGAATAAATGATCATCACGGTATTGAAAAAAAAAATAGGAAATATAAGTTTAATATATACATGGACACTTGTTACAGAAACCCGATGAGAAAATACTTGTTATTAATTTATTAAGTCTAATCTTATCTATTTGCTAGTTATATTGCAAGCTTATTCCTTGGTTTAGAAATTGATATATAGTTGGATAAATTCTTTTTATGCATGTTTAATAGATAAACCTTGAAAAGAAAAGTTGTATTTTGATATCTATGATCTTGCATTTACTTGTTGATTATATTATTTATATATATTTTAAAGTTATATATATTATTTAGTTTTAGTTAATATAGCATAAATTCAATTAAAGTTCTAATATATAACTTATGAGTGTGAATTGAATATTATTAATTATAAAATTAATTCCGATTTCCTCATCATTAATTCATCTTGATGTATATTTACCCTTTTTTTTCAATTTACGAAATGAGTAAATAGTAATTAAATAGCATTTTATTGTTGTTCTAAATTTTATACAACAAATTACGTTTCAAAGAGACATTACAAATTCTAAATCATTATGTGCTTTTATTATTATGGTTATGAGTTTTGATATCATTATGTGCTTTTATTATTATTGTTATGAGTTTTGATATCATTATGTGTTTTTATTATTATGGTTATGAGTTTTGATATCATTATGTGCTTTTATTATTATGGTTATGAGTTTTGATATCATTATGTGTTTTTATTATTATGGTTATGAGTTTTGATTGGTCCATTAATTAGTTTTTGTTATTAGTATTTATACAATTTATGATGACTACCAAAATACAATTTGTATTAAAAGGTGATGTCTAATAGTTATATTTGAAGATAATCATTAGTGCAATTATGTTAATGAATTTAAAATAATGAACATGTTTATATGATAAGGGTGGGAGTTGGCTAGAAAGTCCATTTTTCCTACAAAGTGTACAAAGTCATAAAACATCATAATGTTAACCATAAAACACACTCAAAACCCACAAATAACATAGTAGAGATTACTAAAACACCATATTTGTGGGTTTTGTGTTGTGTTTTGAATGATAAGGCTTTGATTATCGAATGACTAACATTAATGTGTTTTATGTTGATTATTATGTTGTGTTTTATACTCATAGTTGTACGATGGTGTGTTTGAAGTTTTTAAGGAATGTTAGGGTTTGAATATTGTGTTTTAGTGATCTTCACTATGTTATTTGTGGGTTTTGAGTGTGTTTTATGGCTGAAATTGTGGTGTTTTAAGACTTTGTAGACTTTGTAGGAAAAATGGACTTTGTAGCAAAACCCCACCCTGATAATATGTTATAATATGACAACTACTTAGTTAATTTTGTTGTATATCATTGTTATTGCAATTGTATAAGCCTTTTAGTTGCTATTTGATATTTAAATATGTAATTTGATTCTATGAAATATTTATGTGGTAAAATATATTATTTGCAAATTAACATGATACTAAAATTCTCAATATGCCTATTATATTTTCTTGAGCAACAAAATTTATTAGTATAAGAAAGCTCATTTACGAGTAATAAAGATTCATATGTTATTATATGATCGAGAAAGTTGATAGTGACATTTGTTTATATTTTAAACTATAGTGACAAATATGTGTATATATGATATACTTGTGATTGGCTATATCATGTTACATTTATGCATAAATTACACAACACGTCATAAACAAATGGGTACATTACTTTAAATGATCTTTAATATCCATTTAATTACAATCTTAAATTATATGGAGTTATGAACATGGATATTAATATATATGATGTTGGTTAATGCTTAGAAATTAAATATCATTTTTTCCCATTTAATTCATTCTTTATTAATTTTAATTCATTCTTATTAATATCTTTTAATTAGAAATTTGATTAATTTTATTACTTTAAATGATCTTTAATATTTTTTTTCTAGACATGACAAGCAAATTAATATGAGCTTAATTTCTTTAACACTCGCACACACATATATGTATACGTATAATGTCCTAGGATTGTGTGTGATTTATATATGTAATTGATATGCATATAAATTATGAATAATTAACATGCATATAACTTGCTTATGGGTAGATATTACGGATTTCATTTGTTTAGCAATACTTCTGTTGGTCTCATTGTTTTAGATAGCATATATGTTATATGTATTGCCTTTTGACAAGTTAAATGTGCTAAATAAATTAATACAAATTTCATTGGTAGCTGGTTACCAAAACAACTACGCTGAGATAAACATTGTTATGCTTTAGTGATTTGATATTTCAGCTTGTTACAATGCTATGCATAGTCAACATAATTAATTGTATGGTTATTCTTCTAATTGCTTGTTGTTGCTAAACAAATATTAATAGACATTGATATAGTCATTAGAAATGTGTCCTCACATGAAAATGATGAAAAATAACTATGAAAATAATTAGTGGACTTTAGCTTAAGTAAATTACTCTGATGTTAGTTACTTAAATTGATAGATAATAATTCATTTGAGTTAGTGATGGAAAACCTTATGTATACAAAGTCCCGTTTGTTTTTAATAATGATTTTTCAAGTTCAACCCAAACTTTAGTTCATCGCACTTGGCGTTTTTGGCTAACATATAGCCTAGTGATGGAAAACCTTATGAATAGTACATGTTTTCCCTCTAAACAAAGGCTAAAACTATAATATTTCATGTGGTAGAGACGCTATTGATACTATTTCACGTGTTAATAGCATATTAAATGCTCCAGAAGAGCATCGATAGTTTACCCGCTGATATCGAATTTTGTAATTCATAATGCATCATATTCTAATGTATACCGAAGAAATTTATTAAGTTTCCACTATGTTTGAATGAAAAGTCATCACCTTGGAATGGTGTAAAAGAAAATGTACTAAATATCTAAAATATATCATATAGCAAATATGGCCAGAAGACTATATTAGAAGTTACTAGAAATGATACTAATTTTCCACAATATTCCATTAAATCAAATATGGTGAGTAACTAGAAGTTACTAGAATATTTATACGTTCACCACATGGCATGACCAAATAGGTCATCAAGATAGCATCATGATAAGCTAAACAATCAAACATGCTAACCGGTACCTTAGCACCTCTAAGTAATCTAAAAATATTGCTCCCAAAATGCCTTATCATATGTCTAGTTAGTTTTTTTTTTGTGGCAAATAATTTTTTATGCCCTTCCAAACAATAGACTCCTACAAACAATCCCTCTTATATGGGACCATTGAAATGTACAGTTGTGTGGATTGTGGCATTCATAAACAAATACTCCCCATTACAACTGGTCTCCTGAAGAGAACCAAGTTTCCATTTTTTTTATATATTTTGTTGTGCAGCCTATGTACCAATAGCACCACCATAACATATAAAATGGGATATGTACATCGTATTCCCAGTCTTAGGGGGAGACAAGAAAATGAAAGTCTGGTAACATAAAAAAATGCATCATATTATATATCGACCCCTGAAGTGGTCAATGCAAATCTGAAGTCCAAAAGAAAGAGCGTGTATTTGCAAATAATAACAAATGAAATGCAGGATGCATTCACTAACACAAATAAGGTGACAAAGTCACATATACCTGCTTAAACTTATTTGCTCGAATGGAAGTACTCACAAAATGATTATCATATTAATAAGGTGACAAAGTCACGTATACTAGCTTAAACTTATCTGCTCGAATGGAAGTATTCACAAAATGATTATCATATTAATAAATTATGAGAGATAAATCGGTTCCAAAAAGATAAAACCCACAAACACAAAAAGAGCAGAGTAACGCAGTTGGTGTAACCCCAAAAGAGGTGGCACACAAAACACCATAGGTGGTTGCATACAAAACCCCAGAAGTGGTTGCATACTAAACCTTAAAGAAGGTTGTTGTCAAAATCCCAAAAGAGGCTAATGGAGTTCTAAAAGAAACTCTAGTACCAAACAAATATGAGATCGCGATGAATTACGTACAAAATAAGTACAATATGGAACCGTAATGAAACACGTGTAAAATGATATATTTGATTATGCTATAGCAATAGATGTAATCGATGAAAAAAAAAAGATTACATATATAGAAAGTGTGCAAGAGTGTACGCACACAAATAGCCAAAATGGCTACATGACTTAAGGTTGAACTAAATTTGCTCGACAAACTAAACGTTTTCGAACCAGCAGTTCGACACCCATAGACGTCAAACCAGTAGGTTATAAATGGGCGTCTTTAAATAAAAGGAAACGTAAATAATGAGTTTTTGCAATGTAAGGCACACATTTTAACATAAAGATTTTTCCCAAATCCCAGCAGTTGATTACGAGGAAACGTATACCCCTGTAGTGGATGCGATAATCTTTAGATGTTTAAGCGGCCTCGCAATCTCAGAATGACTTCAGATAAAACAACTTATGGATGTCATCACCGTATACATGTACGAGACAATTGCAAATGACATCTGTATGAAAACCCCTGAAGGATTAAAAATGCTCAAAGCATTATGAAACAATAACCCCATATGTGTTATATATATATGAATCTTAAAGGAAACTACTCGTATGTGGTACAGTCGACTATACTCTGAAAAGAGAGGTATAATTTTGATAAAATGAGCTACATCTATTTAACAAGATTTCACTCTTATAGTGATAATGTAAACATCATCGAGAGGGAACTCTCAAACTAAAGAGGAAAATTTTGAATGACCTTTACAAAGTGTAGTTATCCTCGACCTGTAGTTTCGAGTATATATGTACTGTTTTTGCTCATCAATTTGACTACATCTAGAAGATGTTATATAGAAAAAGCTCATTCGTTGAGTACATGAACGATTGTCTGATCGCTTGACATAGAAAAAATATTCTTATCAACCCCAAGAAAAGGATGTTGAACTACTTAATCAAGAAGGACCATACTTAATTGCGATCAGAGCATTGACGTATCTTGCAAACAAGACGACATCTGATATTATGTTGTATTGGTAAGATTACAGTTCTAATCTCAAATGTTGCACTCTTTTTCCCTTCACTAAGTTTTTCCCATTGGGTTTTTCTTAGTAAATTTTTTAACGAGACAACATAACTGATCCAGTAGTATCAGTTTATCTTATAGGTCCCGAAGTACTAATTTAACATCATCATAAATCATGTTGTTAATTATGTATAATGCGTAGTGCACTCTTTTCCCTTAGCTACGGTTTTGTCCCATTGGGTTTTCCTGGCATGGTTTTTAACGAGGCAGAATTATAAATCGCATTAAATAATTATTTGACATATTTACAAACTCAAGACACGGGATAGTTCCACAAGAACAATATGGCGTCCTGGGTTATGATTGATATATATTAGACTCGCATAGAGTTCGGTCTCAATCCTGATACAAGTTATGAAGGTCGAAGATTTCAGCATATTTAAGAAGTATGTAGATTAGAGTTGATCAAGAGAAGCTCAAGCTATACTGTATGAAGACAATGTAGACAACAACACCCAAATCAAAGAAGACTACGCCAAATATCAAGTCAAGCAATTGTCACAGAAGATTGGATTCAACATCATCAAGATATACAAGTAAAATTGAGGGGGAGTAACGTACCCATAATATACACAGTGTATGTACTCTTTTTCTTTAATGAGGCAACGTACCTGATCCAGAAGTATTAGGGGGAGACAATACGCGCTGCACTCTTTTTCCCTTAGCTGAGGTTTTGTCCCACTGGGTTTTCCTAGCAAGGTTTTTAACGAGGCAACATCACCAAGCTTATTAAAAAATAGTATATCATAATGTGGATAGTCAAGGGGGAGTGTTATGAATGCATCCATTATTAGTGACTATCCATATTTCTAACTCCCATGTCACATTTATGTTTGTATTAATGTTATAGCCTATATATAGTGGCTCGTGTATTTTGTATGAGATATATCAATAAGAAATTCATCTCTCATTCTCTCATTCTCTTCTATACATTGCTAATAGGTTCTAGTTATTACACAACAGTTTCTACTCTTTTACATTTTCAAAAATCACGTTTTGAGGTGAAAAGGGCATAATGGTCAACATATGAGCAATTAACGGAATCATGCATATTAATTGGATAACTAATGATCCGAGGTGTATAATCACAGAGGGTTATACTAGCATGTAACCTGGTCCAATTAAAGCTCTAAGGCATTTCTAAAACATACCATAACGGGTCAGAACTGAAAGTCAAAGCGAAAGTCAAACTATGCGACTTCCGGTCCCGAACCGGGTCTCTATTGAAAATTGTCGGGTTGAACATGTTTAGACATGTTCTTACATTCATTACCAAGTTATATCAATGATCAAACAGGTTATAAGTGTTCTACATTGCTAATTATGCATAAATTGTAAATTAAGTATCCTGTTGACTTTTTAATAATAAGTTTGACCCGACATTTGACCTAGTTAGAGTGGGAATCAGGGGGAACCCTTTTAAGGGTTTATTACCCACATAATTACCAACTTATAACTACTCTTGATTCGACTAATCACTGGACCATTAGTGATTAATCTTAAAGTCAACCGTTAATTACGACGGTTTGACTTTTAAGCTAAAACTAAGCTAAAACTTAACTAAGAAAGGTTAGGCAAACTTACAAGAGTCCTATGAACGACCAGGGATCACTTGGGAGAGGTCTTGTGCTCCAGAGATGCTCCAAAGTGCAGATGAAGGTGTGAGGAAACTTGTTGCAACTAATGGCCTTATATAGTGGTTTAATCACCACAAGAAGTTGACACACAAGTCTCACACTGACCATAACTCACTAACAAGTGTCCCTAGATGTTTAGGGGGTACCTAGGGGTCGCACAAGATGTGAAAAATTGGTTAAAGGTCGGTTAAACGCGAATGCAGGCTGCTATTTGCACTTTTCTGTTACTGGGCGTCAGACGCGGCCCGCGTAAAGGTTAAGCATCCTTTACGCGGCCCGCATGAGCCTTAAAATCAGATTTTTCATTTTCTTGTTTTTGCATCTTGTCCCTTGGCTTCACGAAAGGTCAACTAAGATTATATATTGCAATTTGACCCCTTATTATTTACCTACAAGGGCTTTAGGACTTATACCCACTTTGCCAAGTCCTTGGTCACTTCCGGTTAACCCGAAAAGTCATAACTTTCAATGTTAACGCTTTAACCCCTCACATACGAATTTGATCATAACTTTCTCATACGATTACGAAACTTTATGAAATTTATATCGTGCATTCTAGTGAGCATAATTAACCGTTACAAAGCTCCGGGTTTGTCAAAAGGTCACTCAGAGGTATAACTTAAACATGTTGACACATTTAACCCCTGTAGTTTGTAATCTCTCACTTTTTGCTTCGTATGATCCATGATTCATTCGTTTGATGATATGAACATCATGTAAGGTTATTATGAAGTATATTTATTCACTGTTGACATTTAGAACTCGTATATTCACATACTTTCCATGTTTGTCAACTTTAGTCCTTTCAGAACATTCTTTCACACGTTTAATCATATGACACGTGTCAACACATTATAGGACGTGAATTTTCGAGGTGTTACATCCTCACCCCCTTAAAATAAATCTCGACCTGAGATTTACTGAAATAAATAAGGGTATTTTTCTTTCATCGTGGATTCAACCTCCCACGTATATTCGGGACCTCTACGGGCATCCCATTTGACCTTTACAATAGGCATATGCTTCCTTCGAAGCTTCTTAACCTGTCGATCATCAATCGACAATGGTTTTTCCACAAATTTCAAGCTCTCATCTATATGCACATCTGTATGTGGTATAACCAGTGATTCATCAGCGAAACACTTTTTCAGATTGCAGATGTGGAACACATTGTGAATTCCACTGAGCTCTTCAGGTAAGTTTAACTTATAGGCAACTGACCCAACACGTTCGATAACCTCGAAAGGTCCTATGTATCTCGGGCTTAGCTTGCCTTTCTTACCAAATCGCATCACTCCCTTCCAGGGTGATACTTTAAGTAGGACTTTGTCACCTACTTCGAAGTTAAAAGCTTTAAGCTTTGGATCAGCGTAGCTCTTCTGCCTATCTCGGGCAGCTTTGAGACGGTCACGAATCTGGACAATCTTGTCCGTCGTCTCGAACACTATCTCTGGTCCTGATAATTGGACGTCTCCAACTTCCGCCCAACAAACGGGCGTTCTACACTTTCTACCGTATAATGCCTCAAAAGGCGCAGCCTTAATGCTGGTATGGTAGCTATTGTTGTAGGAGAATTCGATTAACGGTAGGTGTTTATCCCAACTACCACCTAAATCAATTACACATGCACGTAGCATGGCTTCCAATGTTTGGATGGTACGCTCACTCTGTCCGTCAGTTTGAGGGTGGTAAGCCGTACTGAAATTCAAACGTGTGCCCAAAGATTGCTGGAAACTCTTCCAAAAATGTGACGTGTATCTAGTATCTCGGTCAGAGATAATAGACACAGGTATGCCATGTAAGGCTACAATCTTATCAACGTATAACTGGGCTAACATGTCGGAGCTATAAGTCTCCTTGATGGGTAAGAAATGTGCTGACTTGGTCAGTCTATCAACTATAACCCATATTGTATCATTTCCTTTCCTTGTCTTGGGTAACTTGGTGATAAAATCCATGGTTACCATTTCCTACTTCCACGTAGGAAGTTCAGGCTGTTGTAGCAAGCCTGACGGCTTTTGATGTTCTGCTTTGACTTGCGCACAAGTCAAGCACTTAGCTACATAGGCAGCTACAGACTTTTTCAAGCCTATCCACCAATAATTTGCCCTTAGATCCTGGTACATCTTATCAGCTCCAGGATGAACGGAGTATTTGGAACTATGGGCTTCCTGGAGGATAACATCTCGAAGTCCTCCATAAATTGGAACCCATATTCGTCCATTTAATCTTAGAATTCCGTCCTTGCTAAGAGTTAACTGCTCCTCAGTTACCGCTAGCTTTTTGTTAGGATAGTTAGCTTCCAACACAGATTCCTTCTGTGCAGCTAACAACCTTTCAGTCAAACTGTTCTTTATCTCCATGCGCTTGGCATTGATTCGGATGGGTTTCACCCTCTCCTTTCGACTCAAGGCATCGGCGACTACATTCGCCTTGCCGGGATGGTATCTGATTTCACAATCATAATCATTTAAAGTCTCCATCCAACGGCGTTGCCTCATGTTTAAATCCTTCTGATTAAATAGATGTTGGAGGCTCTTGTGATCAGAATAGATCACACACTTGATTCCATATAGATAATGCCTCCACAGTTTTAATGCGAATACAACGGCACCCAACTCCAAGTCGTGGGTGGTGTAATTCTTTTCATGCACTTTTAACTGTCGTGATGCATAGGCAATAACTTTTCCTTTCTGCATAGGCACACACCCCATGCCAGTGTGCGATGCATCGCAGTAAACCACAAAATCTTATATTCCTTCTGGCAACGTCAAGACAGGAGCGTTGCTCAACTTCTGCTTTAGGATATCAAAGGACTCTTGCTGCTTAGGGCCCCAAACGAACTTTACTTTCTTCTTGGTCAAGGAAGTTAGGGGTGCAACAATCCTTGAAAAATTTTCAATGAAACGCCTGTAATATCCTGCTAAGCCTAGGAAGCTACGAATCTCCGTAGGTGTCTTCGGCTCTTGCCAGTTCATAACTGCTTCAACTTTAGCGGGATCCACTTGGATACCACGCTCACTGGCCATATGTCCAAGAAATTGGACTTCTCGAAGCCAAAACTCACACTTGGAAAATTTGGCGTAGAGTTTCTCGTGATGTAGCAGCTTGAGAATACAGCGAAGGTGTTTCTCGTGGTCAGCTTGGTTCTTCGAGAAGATTAGAATGTCGTCGATGAAAACGATGACGAATTTATCTAAGTAAGGTTTGCAAACGCGATTCATGAGATCCATGAACGCGGCAGGTGCATTAGTGAGCCCAAAAGGCATCACTAGGAACTTGTAATGACCATAACGAGTCCTAAATGCTGTTTTATGCACGTCTTCATCTCTAACCTTCAGTTGATGATAGCCTGACCTCAAGTCAATCTTTGAGAAATAACTTGCTCCTTGCAATTGATCGAACAAATCTTCGATCCTTGGTAATGGGTATCTATTCTTTATCGTGACCTTATTAAGCTCACGATAATCGATGCACAGACGCATCGATCCATCCTTCTTCTTGACAAACAGGATTGGCGCTCCCCAAGGAGACGAACTAGGTTTAATGAACTTGGCTAGCAACTCGTCTAGCTGTGTCCTCAATTCTTTCATCTCCGTTGGAGCCAACCTATAGGGTGCTCTGGCAACTGGTGCTGCTCCGGGGATGATATCAATCCTGAATTCCACTTGCCTATCTGGTGGTAAACCAGGTAGTTCTTCCGAAAAAACTTCTGGGTATTCAGAAATGATAGGGATGTCTTCTATCTTTGGTTTAGGCTCATCAATAATCACTTGTTCCATGTAAATGACACAACCCTTCTTTAAACATTTTGAAGCCTTAAGCATAGTCACTTGCTCAGGCAGTCCATACTGGGTATCTCCCCGAATGGTAAGTGATTCACCAGACGGAGTCTTTATCACTACTTGTTTCTTGTTGCAGACAATTTGGGCCTGGTTATGAGATAACCAGTCCATACCTAGAACTATGTCAAAACCGGCCAACTTAAAGGGGAGTAGAGATAGAGGAAAAGAGTGGTTCTTAATGGATATAACACATCCATCTAACACAGTTGAGACGGCTTCTAAGGTGCCATCTGCTAACTCTACCTCATAATTTATACTCAAGGTTTTGACAGGTAAATTCAGCAATTTGCAAAATTTATGATCTACAAATGACTTATCAGCGCCTGAATCAAATAGCACTCTTGCATAGACATCATTTACAAGGAAAGTACCTGTAATAACGTTGTCGTCTAGAACCGCTTCCTTTGCGTCCATTCTGAAGACTCTCGCATTAGTCTTCTTGGCCTCTTCAGGCTTCTTGGTGTATTTAGGGCAGTTGGTTTTAATGTGCCCCTTTTCATTGCAACGGTAGCACGTTGCGTCTTTCATCTTCTTGCAATCCAAGGTTTTGTGATCCGTGGACTTGCATATTCCACATGCATAGGTTTTTGACTGAGTCTGTGAGTTCGACTCAAGTCTGCACTTTCCAAAGTGCTGTTTCTTGCAAATCTTGCATTTGGGCTTCTCACCAGAATGATGCCCATCTTTCCTTGACTCAGATCCTTTCTTGTTGTCACCGTTCCCACGGTGCTTCTTGTTCGATCTCCATGAACTATCATCTTCACGTTTTCTCTTCTCAGCCTCCTTATTCCTCAACGATCTTTGCCTGACCGCATCCAAAGTGAGGGACAAGGATATGTCAGCTACAGATCTAAAAGTAGCTGGCCGAGAAGCCTTCACGCTTGCCTTGATTTCCGGGGCTAAACCACCGATAAAACGAGCTATTCTTTTTGGTTCCGGGGTCACCAGATAAGGAACCAACCGGGACATTGTGTTGAAGTTCGTTAAGTAAGCTTGACAGTCAAGGTTTGTCATCACCAATGATAGAAAATCAGATTCTATCTTCTCCACCTCATGCTGAGGGCAGTAATTTTCCCTGATAAGGGCAACGAATTGATCCCAAGACATGTTGTACAATGGGATTTTCCCGGTGGCTTGAATCCGAGATCTCCACCATGCTAAAGCTTCACCCTTAAAAGACTGCGAAACAAACTTGACCACATCTCTCTCAGCGCATCCGCTGATATCCACAACCGTGTCCATCTCATCCAGCCACGTCATACAGTCAATGGCTCCTTTCTCCCCAGTGAAATCCCGGGGTTTGCAGGAAACGAAATATTTATAAGAGCAACCCTTGTCACGGGGTCCTTGGTTTAGTACAACCTGCTGAGATGGAGCACTGTGGTGGTTCGAGGAGTGTCGATCATCATCTTTCTTCGGTTCGTCCTTCTTGGACGGTGGCTTTGAAGGCTGTGTAGATAGGGTCCTACTACGAGTCCCACTATACTCTTCGTATTGCCGTTCCAATGCCTTAGTAACTGCGTCGTCGACCAACGCTTTCAATTCAGCACCCGTTAAATTAATCCGGGCGTTATCAATGTTCTCCACTGGATGACTATTTATCTCGTCTGAGTTAGCCATTTTAATTGTACTGTTACAGAAAACAAGGACAATAGTTTATTTGGGAGTTTATTATGGAATTGCCCCTTAGGGTAATTCATTAACCATGGTAAACAGAGACCATATTTGGTTAATTTATTAATCATATTTATTTAGGATTTCTATCATAATTTATCCTAATTATAAAACAATAACAGTTTTATTTGTGGCACAAAAGGCCTAGTCACGTGGACATTTTAAATTTATAAGCTATGATTTCAGAGAATCAAAACCTGAAGGTATACTGGCACAATAGGCCTAGTCACAAGGACATTTATAAATTTTAAGCTATGATTTCAGAGAATCAAAGCATGAAGGTTTGAACCTAGTTCATTACCTTTATCTGACAGGGAGTCATCGCTACCACTGTCTTTTGGCTCATATGGAAATGAGCAGGGCCCGTAGGCACTATATTACCACGTATGGTAAAAATATGATCATCTTAATTGATGATCTAGCCCATGATTCAGAGATCATTAAATTAGGTTAGGAATCTTTTAGAGAATCCAATAATAAGAATGACAAGTGTGATTTTAAATGAATCACATCTGCCAGGAGTCTTAACATGTATACAGATGTTAACAGGGATTTGAATCTTTTGAACAGGTCTTACCATCTTGGTCCGACCTTATAATGACCCAAAGGCTAGGTTTCACTCTTTAAGATCCTTATTTAAAATTTACATAGGCAGATATTTATTAAAAAGGAATGATTTTTGATTTATTTATTTCATATATAATATTTATGCATATAATAGCAAGATGAAATTTATAAACATAACATTCCATTAATTTTCAAAAGATTACATGTTGCCCTAAACGGGACTTTTCAACAAACAACTTACCCACGCAGGGGTTTAAACAAGTACTTACCCACGCAGGGGCTTAATAACACACATACCCACGCAGGGGCTTAATAACATAATAGTCCACGCAGGGACTTACACAAATAACATACCCTCATAGGGGTTTACAGAAAGATAGACCCACGCAGGGGTCAAAACAAACAAGCATACCCACGCAGGGGTTTATACAGCAAGACTGGCCCACGCAGGGGCTCAACAACAAATGGAAGGATTCAGTGGTCCTTCTTGCTCTTCCCTTTAATTAGGCTCGTTAATCCTTTGAAGAAAGTTTGTCGCTCCCTTTGTTCCCTGTGAAACTCTCGCTCTACATGGTCCAACCTTTGCAGAATTTCTTCACGCTCTGGTGGAGAGAACCTTGGTAGTTGCGATTGTTGCCTGATAATAGGTCTTGCAGGTATCTGGTACCCATGAGTTGGGTACCCTACTCCCCATGGATCTCCATATGGTGTGTTGTAGTTAGCCGCTACCATGTATGGGTCGGCTTCGGCGTAGTTGTAGTTGGTGTGCACTGGCTGTTCAAACGGGTTATACGCCATGGAACCCGTGTATGTTGGAATTGGGTTATCAAAACCCATAGGCGGTGGTTGCGGTGCAACTGGGTGTGAAGGTCCACCCATTTGTGGATCTTCTTGATGTGGCGGGTAGTGGCTGCCACTTGATTGCCGAGGAGAGCTGAAATGGAAGTCTCCTCCCCGTGTAGACATACGCGGTCCAGATCTCCTACGCCTTGGCGGTTGCGGAGCTTCCGGTTGAACTGGTGGCGGTGGAGGCGGTGGCGTGACTGCCACAAACCGTGAATCCACAGAGGGATCCTGTTGCTGCTGTTGCTGCTGCTAAGGCGGTGAATGGCGAGGAGGTGTATAGTACCATTCGTGCCTGGTAAACATAGCTTGAAAGCTATCTGGACCAACATAGGGTGATCCGTGGAAAGAAGATCCGTCAGAGATCTCTATCGGGTGGTTTGGTGTACCACTGGCAGGTTCGACGGGGTCCGTATCCTCGTCCATATCATCTGCGTGATCTCCGGAAAAATGGTCCTCCGGTCCCAATGGGTTGAAACCCACTGGTTCTTGTATATAATTCGCCGGGTTAAACCGGCCCCTAAAAACTGGTGTAGGGTCACCAAAAGAGTTGTGCGATAAGGATCGCTGTAACGGTATGTAGGAGGGTTGAGGGTTGTTGGGCTCGTACTCCGGCTGTGGCCCGTACGGATTATGGACAGGAGGTGTTGAACTGTGTGAGACTGGCCGTCTTGCCGGCTCAAAGAGGTTCCTCCAGTTCTGCCGAGGATCGTCACTCTCCGTGGTAGATGGAGCTCGCATATGCGAAGGTCCAGCTTCATTATCATTGGGGGCGGTGACTGGCCCCTTGCCTCTTCCTCTTCTCCTGAAGAATCTTGGCGGCATTTTCAACTCCTGTCATTATAATATGAGATAACAACAAAAATATATAAAATAAGGTAAAGGACAAAACAAAACCAAGTGGAATTTGACCTATGTTATATGTCTAGACTCGAAAGTTTAGATATGTGCAATTGTGTAACTGAGATTAAACACAAAAGGCTAGTGTTTAATTCACTCAGAGTTGGCTCTGATACCAACCTGTCACACCACGATTTCCACGTGTCACCGGTGGGCCCGGTGGGGTGTATCGTGACGTGGTTGGCAACATAATAGTCAAACAACACAATATTTAATATGCATAGCGGAAGCAAATGAAAGATATAATTTCAACCGATTATAATATTGTAATATCAAATATCACAAATGTCGATTGTTTATCCACAGATGGATCAAAAATAAAATAGAAACAATAGTTCAACAGACGGTAGGCATCTTAAGCTTGCGAGACTTCTAGTGATGCTGAGGAGAAATCCCAGCCAATTACGCTTAGTACCTGCATTTAATCTTTTTGGGAAAATACGTCAGTTTACACTGGTAAATACTATCAACTGACTCATTTTAGAAAATGATTGAAAATTGTTTTGGATGCACGTGGCATAAACATTTTATTTAACTTGGGAGAATTATTTAAATATATAATCTTGTGAACGAATTACATGTTCCTTGTGCGTTCAGTAGCCCGGATCTTGTCCGGGTTAAAGATCAATAGACACACCACATTATTCTTTTGTGCACTGACGGGTGTACGCCTACACCCCGCGCTTAAGTCGTGGCCATTTCGTAAAATGATGCCAAGGATATCCGGGACATGGTCATTAACCCCCCAAAGGCTTTAAGTAACAAGACTGTTTAAACGAGCCGATCAAATTATTCAATTAACCACCCAACGATGGAAGATTTGATGCCCGATCAAGCGGTATTCTATATACCGTAACCCAAGCCCGTATAGGGAAAATAAGTTAAAAGTATTTACCTGAGCAATGTAATAATCACAATAAGAAAATTGCAAGTAGCTTTTACTGGTACTCCTAATCTGGAACGAAGGTTTATAATAACCTATTAGAATCCTAACGGGTCTTTAATTAAGCTTAAGCTTAGACCGGTTAGTTTCAAAGATACGGTTTGTACGCATGTTTAAGCGAAGACCGGATAGAATGTGATTTAGACCCGACAAGTTCAGATACTTGCTTAATATGGGTATTTCATACACATTCTGGATTTTGAGATAAAACCGATAAGGTTTGACCCGTTTCGGCTAATTTATGTAAACTAGTTACATAAACCGAACCGAACGCGTAATAAGCGTAACGGGTAATAATGAGAGCCATTTACAGGTTTTCTAAGTTAATATGCTCCAAATATGTTGTGACATCAGTAGGATATCATTTATTATGCCCTAAATGAATTTAAACACAAACTATGCCCCGTAGGGGTAGTTTGGTCATTTATAAGGTGATAAAAGAGTTTAAGTAGTATCCTGAGTTACAGGTCTGATGTAATCAGCAAAGATAATCAATTTGCTAAGTTATATCAGTAGGGTATTGTATATATGTGAAATTTATCAATTGTAACCAAACTATGCACCGTAGGGGCATTTTGGTAATTTCACATAAGCCGTAAATCTCAAAACTGAAGTCTGAGTTAAACAACTTTTGCTTACTGTTAAAATATTATAATTTGCCTCAAATATCAGTAGGTATCACCCTTGGTATGTTTAAAATAGTTTTAGCACATACTATGCGTTAAAAACGCTTAATAAGGCGATTAGAGGCCATTTTCCGGGTTCGATACATAAAGCTGATATTTTTACTATTCCAGAAGGCTTAAAATAATTTATTTATCATATGTGATCAGTAGAAAAAGGTTTGGAGTCAATTAGATATGTAAAACTCATTTTATGGCCCGTAAGGGCAAAACCGACAATTACCGGATTAAGCCTACGACTATGAGTTATGCTCAGCCTAAAATTAATTAAAAATCTTCAAAAATCCCAAAATAATATATTACATCAGTGGGTAATAAGTTTGATACCAAAAAGTAGGTTTAAATAGACTATACGCTAATTACGCCGTTTACTCGCTAAAGAAGCTTCTAATTACGCTAATGAGCATAACTCTCAAACTACAGCTCTAACTGATGTCAAACTTTTCATACAAGTATATATATCAGTGACAAAGGTTTCTACTCTTTTACATTTTCAAAAATCACGTTTTGAGGTGAAAAGGGCATAATGGTCATCGTATGAGCAATTAACGGAATCATGCATATTAATTGGATAACTAATGATCCGAGGTGTATAATCACAGAGGGTTATACTAGCATGTAACCTGGTCCAATTAAAGCTCTAAGGCATTTCTAAAACATACCATAACGGGTCAGAACTGAAAGTCAAAGCGAAAGTCAAACTATGCGACTTCCGGTCCCGAACCGGGTCTTTACTGAAAATTGTCGGGTTGAACATGTTTAGACATGTTCTTACATTCATTACCAAGTTATATCAATGATCAAACAGGTTATAAGTGTTCTAGATTGCTAATTATGCATAAATTGTAAATTAAGTATCATGTTGACTTTTTAATAATAAGTTTGACCCGACATTTGACCTAGTTAGAGTGGGAATCAGGGGGAACCCTTTTAAGGGTTTATTACCCACATAATTACCAACTTATAACTACTCTTGATTCGACTAATCACTGGACCATTACTGATTAATCTTAAAGTCAACAGTTAATTACGACGGTTTGACTTTTAAGCTAAAACTAAGCTAAAACTTAACTAAGAAAGGTTAGGCAAACTTACAAGAGTCCTATGAACGACCAGGGATCACTTGGGAGAGGTCTTGTGCTCCAGAGATGCTCCAAAGTGCAGATGAAGGTGTGAGGAAACTTGTTGCAACTAATGGCCTTATATAGTGGTTTAATCACCACAAGAAGTTGACACACAAGTCTCTCACTGACCATAACTCACTAACAAGTGTCCCTAGATGTTTAGGGGGTACCTAGGGGTCGCACAAGATGTGAAAAATCGGTTAAAGGTCGGTTAAACGCGAATGCAGGCTGCTGTTTGCACTTTGCACTTTTCTGTTACTGGGCGTCGGACGCGGCCCGCGTAAAGGTTAAGCATCCTTTACGCGGCCCGCATGAGCCTTTAAATCAGATTTTTCATTTTCTTGTTTTTGCATCTTGTCCCTTGGCTTCACGAAAGGTCAACTAAGATTATATATTGCAATTTGACCCCTTATTATTTACCTACAAGGGCTTTAGGACTTATACCCACTTTGCCAAGTCCTTGGTCACTTCCGGTTAACCCGAAAAGTCATAACTTTCAATGTTAACGCTTTAACCCCTCACATACGAATTTGATCATAACTTTCTCATACGATTAGGAAACTTTATGAAATTTATATCGTGCATTCTAGTGAGCATAATTAACCGTTACAAAGCTCCGGGTTTGTCAAAAGGTCACTCAGAGGTATAACTTAAACATGTTGACACATTTAACCCCTGTAGTTTGTAATCTCTCACTTTTTGCTTCGTATGATCCATGATTCATTCGTTTGATGATATGAACATCATGTAAGGTTATTATGAAGTATATTTATTAACTGTTGACATTTAGAACCCGTATATTCACATACTTTCCATGTTTGTCAACTTTAGTCCTTTCAGAACATTCTTTCACACGTTCAATCATACGACACGTGTCAACACATTATAGGACGTGAATTTTCGAGGTGTTACAAATTGTAAGTGTTTTTTACGCATCGCTAGCTATATTGGTAGGTGTACTGTTATAATTGGTTTAAACCCATCATTTATTGCATATTGCATCAACATGTAGAAAGAACACCATTTTAAATATAGCAATTCTATACTCCATTCAAAGAGAATTTAATTCTCGATTTTACGGTATAATTCATAAAAATGATGAAACGTATAAAAACTTGGGGATCGATCTCCAACTTTTTGTACCGTAAACTCTTTTGAATACAAATTTAAGACGAGTGTGTATGAATGAAATAAACAAATAAACATGAAGGTACATAAAACTAACTAAAATAATTGTATCTCATAATTTGAATGTATCATAAAACGGGATTAACCCCATATAATACATGTGTTTTTAATCTAAAAATAAATAAATAAAAACAAAGTAAAATGTTATAATAAGTAAATAGTACATCAAAGTTCATTTTTAGAAGATAAATCTTAATGGTTGTATGTGTTAACATATGACATTATATTTTATTCAACACGTGTAATATACGAGTTTTTTAAAGATATATCTTTTTTATTATTTATTATATAGAATTACATTTATGCAAAATAAAAAATAAAGTAAAATGTTATAATAAGTAAATAGTACATCAATGTTCATTTTTAAAAGATAAATCTTGATGACTATTTATCTTAACATATGACATTATATTTTATTCAACACGTGTAATATACTTGTTTTTTTAAAGATATATCTTTTTTTATTATTTATTATATAAAATTAAATTTATGCAACTCGTGTAATACACGGGGTTCTAACCTAGTAATATATATATATATATATATATATATAATTTTTCTCTTCACTGTTACCACCTAATTCAAGTCAAATATTTTATGCAAGTAAATATATATTGTTATGAGTTTTGTTTATCAGTTCCGGTTTTGAAAAATGTAAAAAATATGTTTTAGAGACAAAAAGTATATATAATATTATTTATACAACTTGATAAAATTTGTATAGATATATAAAATGCAATTCATATAAATATATCGATACACGTTCAAATACAACACCACTTAGACCATGTCGTGTTATGTAGACAATAAATTTTAACTAACTCGGCCTTTAACTATCATATTGTAGTTTAACTTAAATTGAAAAAAAAGAAGAAATTGTGATTGGTTGATTAGTGGTGGACCTCACAACCTTACCCTTTTAACTACCATTACTGGGTTCACGCCCCCCTCAGTTAAAGCCCACGGCGCGATGTTGAAAGGCATTATTGGCTGGTGTGAATGGAGGCGTTAGCCAACCACAAATAGCCTTATACGTAAGAAAGTATAAGAAACCTAATAATTTTTTCTCACGTTTTCTAGATTTTAATTTTAGCTCTCAAAAGTAATCGATATACAAATTTGTGCCTACCTTTTTTTAGTAACGAACACCCTAAATTTTACTCCTAATAAACTTGAACCTGTATCATTTTAACATGAAATAAACACATAATACCACCAAGTAAAGAAGCCATCACCAATTTTGTCATCTATTTACGGGCTGGGATATTTCGGCTTTAGATGGGTGGTTGTGGCTTTTGCTTCTTTGTAAGAAGATCGGAATTCGTAGCAAAGAATAAATTATGATTAACTGGTATAATTTAGAAGTCGAAGTAGAGTTAACTAGGGTTGGCATAATGTTAGGATCTGAGGATCTACTGATTGTGCTTGTTTGTGAGATTTGAACAAATCAAATAGATATGAGCAGTTTTAAGTGCAGCGGAAATGAATAACAAACTTTCTAAACACAATCAAAGGAGAATATAGTTTGATAAACAATTGCTTTTTCATAGAGTCGAAAGATTACATTAAAAGCAAAAGATTACAGTGCAAGCTTACAGACTAAACTCCCCCTCAGCCTGATACTTCAGAGTTGGTTGCACAAGATGAAATGATTGAATTGAGGAGAAGAACTCACTCAAAACGATCAAATATAACAGTACAAAGTACTGTCATATTTATAAGCAAACCAAACCACTGATGTACCTCAGCTGACGTCACCATGATAGTGACATCTAACAGCCTAACAACCTATAAACACTGGTCTATACAAAACTACTGATGTCTAACAACTGATTGATAATAAAATACAAAACAAGTCTAACACTGTTCACGTTCCACTGTTGTAGCCTAAGCACTGATTGTTTGAACATCAGTGCTTTCTTCAAAAGGTGATCAGTCTTTGAATGAGCAGTTCTTGGGTCTTCAGCAGTACTTAAGAGACAGCAGTAGATAGAGCTCAGTGTTTGCCTTTTAGCAGTCTTTAGTTGTTTCATCAGTGTTTGGTTCATCAGTTGTTCTTCTGAGCAGTACTTAGAGTGTATCAGCAGATAGGTAATCACTGTCAAGGGGAGAGCTTAGTGTAAACGTCTGCTTATTGTGAATCCACTGTTGTGAACAGGTTTTGGCTTTACATTATCTGTTCCTCTGGTAGGGTTCAATCCCAACAATCTCCCCCTGGAACAAATAATGCCAAAACCTGTCATTATTCTGGATCTTTATTACTCATCAAAAGTTCCCTTGCTTTTCTTTTGAATTCTTCTTCAAATTCTTTGGAACTTGTGTCATCTTCATCCCGGCATAGTGTAAGTTCAAGGAGATCCTGCAAATCTTCAACACTAAGGCCTAGTGCTTCTTTCCTTGATATGTACTTCACTTCGCCATTGGATCTGACCAGGGTCAATACGTGGGTCTTTTGATCAAACATCCACTTTAGTACTTTTAAACCCAATGGGTTTCTTGGGAGATATTTATTTGATGATGAGCTTTGAGATATTGGCCTTGAGAAAACTTGCAGACTTTCAGACATTCTTTTGAAGGCCATTTCAATAACATTGTCAGCTGCAGCTATGTCTTCTGCAGTTTCTTTTTCTATCTGCTCCTGTCTCTTTTGTTGATCTGGCTCAATGTCTGAAACTTCTGAAGCAAATGGTGATGCAGGTTTAGTTAACACCTTCTTAAAAAGGTTTTGAAGTTTTTCTGAGTTCGCTTCTTTTAGACCCATTTTCATGATGGTTCCTTTGAAGAACTCAACTTCCTTTTCCTTTACCTCTTCACTGGTCAGCTGTTCTCCTTTTTCTTGGTTTGTCATAAGAGTAGATCGGAACAGTGTTTTGAGGTTTTCAATCTGCTGTTCAAGCTTCATCATTTGTTCACGCTTCTTTGAAGTGCCTGATACAGTTATCTTCATTTTCTTCAGTCTTTCATAGGCTTTATCAGTTTGCTGCTTTGACCATTTTGATATGGCATTTGCAGTGTCCACTTTTGCATCCACCAGCTCCTGTTTCTTTTTCTTGTACTCAGTTGTTTGGTCATTGATGAACCTTTTGTATTTACTCCAATTTGGAGCATTCTTCTTCTTTTTAGGATCATTCTTGAGTCTATCAATCCTATCAGCTTCATGCTTTAAAAGCACAATTGGCCATTCTTCAAATTGGTTTACTTCAGCAGGATAAAATTTTTCTTGCATTATGTATGCAAGAAGTTTTCTTCTCATCTCTTTTCGTTGTTCTGCTTTTTCTTTGCTCAGCTCTTGTGCAAAATCTTTGATTTGATTAACTTTTTTGAGCAGAAGTTCCAATCTTTCAGCAATGGCTTCATCACTTTGACCTTTACACTCAACTTTTGCTATTATCTTAGCCTGTCTTGTTTTGAGCTGAAGATACTCATCCATATCCTCTGGAATCATGAAGCTAACGAGTGAAGGAAATCTTCTGTTTGAAGGATCATCATCAGTGTAAAACTGCCTCATCTCATTTTTTATGGCTTCAAGTTCCAACGGATATTTTGCAGCAGTGGGATCATATTGGTCCTCATCTGGCTGGGTAAGTTTTCTTTTTCTGGTGTAGAGCTTAGCTGGTTGTGATGTGGGACTGGTGATCACAGTGGTGGATGTCTGACTAACAGTGGTTGAAACAACTGGTGTTTCAACCGCTGTTGTCATTACAACTGCTGATGTATCAGCAGATGTCTTCTGCTTTTGAGCAGGGGTTTTTGATGGTGTTTTTGATGGTGGTGGTGACTCATCATCAGGAATGAAAACCCTTCTCCTTTTTAATGTAGGAGAGGCTGATGATGTTTTGGGTGGATCAGTGGTTTGAGATTGAATAGCAGTGGTTTGTGATTGTGATTGACTGACAGTGGTTGAAACAACTGGTGTTTCAATCACTGTTGTCATTACAGCAGATGTTGTAACATCTGCTGTCTTCTGCTTTATGGCAGGAGGCAGTGGTGGTAATATGATTGTAGATGATGATGTGAGGGCAGTGGTTGTAGTGTGTGTTGAAGTGGGAGCAGATGTTGAAACCACTGAAGTACCAACAGTAGTGGGTACAACAGGAGTTACAACAGCTGTTTTAGGTGGTGGTTTTGGAACAGACTTTGAACGTCTGGTTGGAATGGATTTGGGTAGCCTTACTCTTCTTGTAGGCTTCTTCTTTTCATCAACAAGATTTTCATCATCTTTTGACCCTGAAGTACCCTGATCCGGATAATCCACCCTGGCTTTCTTTTTGGCCTCTCTATCTCTTTTTACACTTGCAACTGCTTCTGCCAGTGCATTTGTGGTCACATCAATTTTCTTGCTTCCATCTGGCAGAGGGATCTGTTTGGTCATGTTTGCATTTTCTGGTTCAATGTAGAGACCATCCTCTATTCCCTTCTTTTTCCACTCCAGAATTTTCTCCCCCTTTTTGGCATTATCTGGAGGAAGTTGATCAATGAAGAGAACTGTTGGAGGAGCAGTGCCAGTGGTGTGCAGGATCTGAGTTTTGAGAGCCTTTAGATCAGCCTGAGTGTTCTTGAACCTTGACTCCATTGCATTTCTCAGCTGTTGGGCATGTTTTTCATGTTGCTGATCTGCTAGTTGTGCTTGATGATGGAGAAAAGGTTGAAATAAATTCCAGAGCTCATTTGTAGCAGGTGCCTGTTGTGGAGCAGGTGCTTGAGATGGAATAGAAGTTGATTGTACCTTTTGTACTTGTAACAATTGTTGTAACATATCTTTGAGTTCTGCAACAGAGTTATCAAGCTTTTTAACACGATCCGTCAATTTCTGGTACTTTAAACCATCACCCAATTTAATGGGATCATCTGATTTCCCACTAACAGTGGTTTTATCAGTGGTAGAGGTAGGGAGTATACTCCAAACATTAACCACTGATGCCCCTTTTTCTTGGTACTGGGGTCTTCTCCCTTCAACACTTGACAACCTTTTGATGTTGCCAGTAGGATAAATAAATCCACTGGTTGTAGTGGCTGCTTCACTTGGATTACCACCAAGAGTTACTTGTAACTCAAGGGGTGTAACCTCCTCAGGTTGTGTTGGTGGGTTAGCAAGGAATGATACATCAGGCTCAGTCAGTTGTTGAGGCATATTCTCATTAACAGGTGATTGAGAAGGACTGAGTAATGCCTGGTTCAAATCTATTGCATCCAACAAAAGTTGTGTTTTTGGTGGAATTGTGGATGTGAGGTGGGGTGTAGAAAGGGAATTTGCCCCGGGCATTGGGCTGTGGATGATGGAGACGAGTGTTTCCAGAGCATCATAATGTGGTGGTCCTATGTGTACAACCTGTTCTTTTTGTGAAGAAGCAGGAGGAGTTTTTGTTATGGGTTGAGATATTTGTACCAACTGCTGTGAGGAAGTAGCAGCAGTGGTTTCTTGTGACATTTGTGTTGTCACAGGCAGTAGCTCTGGTATTTCATCCTCCAGAGTTGCCTTTTTGATTGGTTTGGGGGGTTTTTTATTTTTCTTTTTGTTTGGCTTTTTGGGATTTGTAGGTGTGGGTTTCAAAACAGTTGGTCTGCTGCTTTGATCACCTTGAGCAGTGGGCTCAGCAGAAGTTGTCTGAGGATCAGTGGCAGTTTCTAAAGTCTGCTCAGGCAACTTTGCTTTTAATTTTATTGGTGCCATCATTCTTGAAAATGTTTCAATTGTTAAACTTTTTATTTGAAAATGGACACCTTGTTTGGGCAAATTTTCATCCTCTTTTTCAAATTTTTGTTTAAAGTAATAGCTCAAAAATCTTGGAAAAAGAAGAAATGATTTGCTGTCAACTTTCTTTACCATGTCATTGAAGATCTCCTGGGAGTAGTTGTAATCTTTATTGTTTAAAATAGCATATCCCAGGCACTGAATTTTCAATGGTATTTCATTAAACGTTGTTGTTTTATTTGAAACATAACTCAAAAGTGTGTGAAATAAAAATCTGGGTGCAGAAGGGAAATAACCTTTTTGTAAGGTATCTACCTTTGATTGTTCTGCGTATCCCCTTTTTATGAAATCAGTTTTCATCACGGCTTTATCAAAAGATATTTTACCGTTCTGGTCATTCATTTTGAAGACATCTGAGATTGATTTTGGGTTTATTTGAATCGCTTTACCCTGTATCGAGGAGTTGATGGCAGTGACTTTGTCGCCTTGTTTTTCAAGCGTCGCCTTCTTCCAGAACTCTCTCTGGGTTTGCAAGTAAATGGGAGTATCTGCTGTCAACAAAGTTTTGTACTTTAATGCAGATAGTGTATCAATGATGGAGTCGAAAGTGTGGTTATCGGTAGGTTTTGTGAGAAGACCCAAGTAGTTATGTGGTGATTTGTATGGGATTTCAATGGTTTCTTCGGTAGTTTGAGCGACCTCTTTTGAAGATGATGGTGATTTTGGTTTAGGTTTTGATTTTGATTTCGTCATTTTGATGAAGAAGAATCAGAGAGTGATTTTGGGAAGAAAAGTTGAAAACTGCTTTGTGAAGAGAACTTTGGAATTCAATTCGACAGTGTAAAACCCTGTTTGGGGTTTTGATCAGGGTTTTATTTAGGGAAAAAAATGATCGCTGATTGTGGCAGCGGTTATTATGATCTGAAGGCTAAAAACTGACCACGTGTCAAACACTGATGAAATGGATGAAGGGTGGAGAACAGTTGTTTTAGGAGCCACTAATGAATCAATCATCAGTAGTTACAACGGTGATAATGAGGACAGTGGATGATTTTTACTATCAGTGGATAACATATCAGTGGATAAGACACTGATTTTAAACATCAGTGCTTGTCAAGAAAATGAAAGAATCAGTGGTAGACTTTCAGCAGTGGATAGTATTTAGTGATCAGATGTTTGAACAAAGCAGGGATTAGGATAAATGGTACAGATTTGAAGGACAAGTATTTCAACAACAGTTTTGAGAATTTCCATTCAAGGTTTTTGCCACATGTCAATTTCACATTTTGAAGCTTGTTCAAATTTCTGACAGTGGATTAGTACCCCAGATGATGAGAACATTTTGCTAAGGCAACTCATTTTCGTTTAATATTCAAATTAAAACATGAGTACCTCAGTAGTTTAAAGTACAGTTTCTCAATCAACCCTTAATTAATGTACAACACAAACCTGAGTATGACATGATCTTGAACAATGCACCATTTCCTTTTGACCCATTCATGAGGACAATAATACCAACAAAAATAAGGTACTATATCCTGACAGGTAATTGAAACTAATGCCAACAAAAACAAGCAAAAGTTCAAAATATATTACTAAAAAAAATGAATAATATATCCTGATTATTCGAGAAAATCTTTTGGAAGAAAAATGGTTAAAGGATTTTTTGAGAATGGCAACAAAAAGGATCTGGTATATTTTCAATAGAAAACGTAATCATATCATTCTCAAGTTTATGAAAATGGTCAGTGGTTTGACAGCAGTGGTAGAACATCTTGAACACATCTTGACCACTGTTTGGTACCATTTTCTTTGTCAGTTGATTGCAAACATGAGGACATATGGACACATGAGTTTTGAAGATCCTTTTATAGATCTTGTTACCATGTGATGATTTTGAAGATTTGTCTAGTCCTTTTGTAAGTTCAATCACTGAGAATACTATTTTCTCCTGAATTTTCCTGAACAAATGAGCACAAGCAGTTGCTCAATGACCATTGTTATCCCAACCTTTGACTCTTAAGTGTTTTATGTTTATACTCTTTTCTTTTGACTTCAAAAGTTTTGAGATAAACACACTACTGAGTTTTTGTGAATTTTCTTCTTCCCTTTTTACCCTTCCCACTCAGAAGCAATGAAATACTCACTCGGAGGTCTTTATTGAAGGAATACTTAATCCATAATCATTTTGCAGTAATGCTTTAAGAGATTTAGCCATATTTGTACAAATTTTTGACCAATCCCACATTACATATGATACGGACTATCTTGTTTTCTTAATGTATTTTAACAAAGTTGATTTGTTTCTTTTGAGGATCTCAACCTGTTTTTCAACACATAAGTCCTTATGACTAAAGTTTTCATATCCCTCTTTTTAAGTTAGCAAAAACACTAATGTTTTTATGAACATAGGCTTTTGTTAATCTGAGGTTCATACTTCAGCATTTAATGAAGACATCACAACTATCACAATCAACAGTTGAAATTAATTTTGAAAATACAAAATAATTCTTATAGTTTAACAGATATGTCTGCAGATCTGAAAACTATAAGTGACTTGTGCATAATATCACTTGTTGTGTGAGATTTGTGTGTCATATGACATCTTGGTTGATGTACAGAGTTTTTGAATAACCATTTTGATCATGATTTACTCGTTATTCTGTTTTTCAACTGAATACAACCAACCTTAGTATCAATGAAATTTTGAGCCGAACTGTTATGTCAAATTGATTGTTAGATCGAATTTGACTGTCCAGGCTCTAATACCAATTGTTAGGATCTGAGGATCTACTGATTGTGCTTGTTTGTGAGATTTGAACAAATCAAATAGATATGAGCAGTTTTAAGTGCAGCGGAAATGAATAACAAACTTTGTAAACACAATCAAAGGAGAATATAGTTTGATAAACAATTGCTTTTTCATAGAGTCGAAAGATTACATTAAAAGCAAAAGATTACAGTGCAAGCTTACAGACTAAACTCCCCCTCAGCCTGATACTTCAGAGTTGGTTGCACAAGATGAAAGGATTGAATTGAGGAGAAGAACTCACTCAAAACGATCAAATATAACAGTACAGAGTACTGTCATATTTATAAGCAAACCAAACCACTGATGTACCTCAGCTGACGTTACCATGATAGTGACATCTAACAGCCTAACAACCTATAAACACTGGTCTATACAAAACTACTGATGTCTAACAACTGATTGATAATAAAATACAAAACAAGTCTAACACTGTTCACGTTCCACTGTTGTAGCCTAAGCACTGATTGTTTGAACATCAGTGCTTTCTTCAAAAGGTGACCAGTCTTTGAATGAGCAGTGCTTGGGTCTTCAGCAGTACTTAAGAGACAGCAGTAGATAGAGCTCAGTGTTTGCCTTTTAGCAGTCTTTAGTTGTTTCATCAGTGTTTGGTTCATCAGTTGTTCTTCTGAGCAGTACTTAGAGTGTATCAGCAGATAGGTAACCACTGTCAAGGGGAGAGCTTAGTGTAAACGTCTGCTTATTGTGAATCCACTGTTGTGAACAGGTTTTGGCTTTACATTATCTGTTCCTCTGGTAGGGTTCAATCCCAACACATAACAATTCAGATACGACACGACACGATAAGCTATGATGACCAAAGATGCTAGACACGGACACAATAACTTATCGTGTCATTATTTTCAAACACTAACACGACCTACTTAGAAACAAGTCAATACGAAACGACCTATTAGACTGCGGGGAGTGGGGGCGTTGGTTGAGCGGGGGAAGCCAGACAACACTGGCTAACCCACTTCGTGCCAGTGTTGGGTTTGGCGCTGCCCAGCCAACATCGCTTTGAAGCACGGCGTGGGTAGGGGGCGGGGTGAGCTGGCTAGCTAGGATTGGATGTTCAGTTTTGACTGTTAGCCATAGCCGTTGGGCATGGCGGTTTCAATGGTAAAAATGAAAATTTTCAAAAAAACTTATAAATTTTTACCTATAAATACCCCCCCCCCTACAAATTTTTACAAAATTCTTCAACCAATCTCACTCCAAACTTTCAATTTTTTCCAACCAAACAACAAAACCGAAAATGGTGCACTGGACGGAGGAGAAGAAGATCGCGCTTGTCACTTCGATCATCGATGCACAACGTACGTTACAACGTGGTCAAACCGCGTATTGGGGACAAGCATTCCAACAATACCAACAACACGTTGGTAACAATCGCCACAATTTAAACGTCTGCCAACACAAGTGGCGTGAACTAAAAACGAAGCTGGATCGGTTTAAAGTTTGTTTCGACCGTGTCCCTGCGGGGGACCTTAGTCATGACGATCGAATGGAGATCGCGAAGATCGAGTGGAGGCACGACGGGAATCCGAAATTTAAGTGGGTTCCACACTTTAATATTTATAAAACTTTGTAATTTTTTTAGGAATTATTAACTACTTTTTTTTTAATTTTTTTAGGATTTAATAAGTAGTATTTTTTTTAATTTTAGGATGTTATGTATTTTTTTTTAAATAATATAAGTCTGTATTTTATTTTATAAATCTCAAGTATATATAAAATATAAAGTCAGCCAACATGGCACTCCAACGCCGCTAACCCACGCTGCTTCCACACCCTACTTTTTTGGGTTGTCCGGTGGAGTCCACAATCGCCACGTGTCACAAAGCCCCCCACTCCCGCAGTCTTAAAAAACCTGTTTAGGGAGACAATAAATATCACGAAACGACCAATTGTGCTTTGAAGAGGATTTCATTGATAAATTTGATACAAATCCTTAACTTTGAGTCAAAATTACCACATAAACTTTGTTTTTGTAAAACATGGAATTCATACACAAAATATATGAAAATAGTCACAGTGAATAATATATGGAAAGTCTCGAAACTCAAACGCAAAAATATGTGGTGTACAAGTTAACATTCATCAAGTGGGGCAAAGAAACACCATACTTTGACCCCTAAACGTTTCCAAACATTTCATCAACAACCCCAGGGGGATACGTATACACTATCAAACCTGTGAGATCACAAATTAGGGCTTGTAAATCATCCTCTTCAATGGCAACGACGAATATCCATCATTCTGCAACCGTTACGACGGATGCCGGTGATAAAAACACCACCGAAGACGGTGATTCGGTTACCGATGATACTCAGCGGAAGATCCGCCGTCCGGAGCGGTTCGGTTTGCCGGTTCAGCTTTCTGAGAGGTGATTTTGACTAATTGTACTGTACTACTAGTCTTTTTTCATCTCTATTTTTATGCGTATATGTGAAGCTAGGGTTTCGGATTTTATATATGTTGATATGATTATATGATGTTTATGTGTTAATTAAGAGTTATGGTTAAGTTTTAGGGTTTGATTTGTGGCTTGATTAAGTTATTTTGCTGCTGAGAGATTGGTAGTTTAGAGAATTAGGGCTAGATTATGAAGCGTTATTGATTGTGCAATTGCTGTTGAGATTATTGTCTGTTATGAGTGTTTGTTTAATTTGTAGTGAGATATGTAGAGTTTTTTATATGTTTTGATGTAAGTAGTTTGTTTGTTACTAGTTTGGGGGTTAACTATGGTATTATGATTTGTATTAAGAAATAGAGTTGACTGTTATTTTCGTCCCTTTGGTTTGTCTAATTACACGGTTCCAGGTCAAATTCAAATTTGTACCATTTCTATCCCTGACATGTCAGTTCCGTTTAAAAAACTAACGTCTGTTATGCCAGTTTCGTCCCTGTGGCTTGTCCAGTTATGTCGACAGGTTTTGACAGAGGTTATTTTTTTGGACGTAGCTCACGTGTTTCTAGAATGTAAGGGTCGGAAATGAAAAAAAATTGAAATTTGGTCTGGACTGGCATAATTAGACAAACGCCAGGGACGAAAATGGCAGTTAACTCTAAGAAATATTTATTTGCCTAACTTTGTTACTAGTTTGGGGGTTAACTTTGTATTAAGAAATATGAAATTTTTTATATGTTCTGAATCATCCAATTTGCCTTCTACCTTCTAAAGTTGATTAGAAAGTCATTGTTTATTGTGGTGTTTGTTTTTAGAAGGAATCAAATCTATTACCTTGAGGTGTAGTAACATTCCCTTTCTCTATGTCTTGTTGAATAGAACTGCCTTATGTAGTTTATATCTTGTGATTATCTTTCTAAAAGGGACCGGATACTTGAAGTTTTGATAACCACCCAACGCACAAAAAAAGAACCCGGAATGGTACAGCCGGGTCCGTCAAAAGCGAAGAGGAAGCATAGAAAGAAGGCGGTTGACGCCGAGCCCGTGGAAAAGAATGTTATGCATTGGACCTCTGATGAGGAGCTAGCTTTGGCTCGTGCGTGGGTCGAAATATCCGAGGACCCGGCTACCGGTAGTTATTTATAATGGTTATATATTTATTTTAGTTTGGTTGTAAAATAATGTTTATTTATTCTTTTAAAATTGTCTAATAATGTTTATATATTTTTTTAATAGGAAATCATTATAAAGGCACCGACTTTTGGAAACGTGTTCGTGAAGCGTTTCACAAATTAATGGGACGAGAACCATACCGGAATGCGGATTCCATTTCCGGTAAATGGAGAGAAATGCGTAGAAAAGTTGCCGCGTTTAACGTCATCTTCAACAACCTCTCCAACAATCGTGGTAGAACTAACGGGGCTAGCGATGTGGACTTGCTAATCGAGGCACACAAAGTCTATAAACAAGATAAGTCCCATGGGTTCACAATGGATAAACCGTGGCAAATCTTAAGGAAAAGCACCAAGTGGCATCTCGTCCCGCTAATGGACGCACGAGACATACGGGTCAAAAGATCGAAGAGCACGCTGTCCAATGACCACACATCCTCTCAAGTCGCATCGGATGCGCATTCGCAATTAAAATTAAATGATTCGGACAATGAGTTTGAGATGCTGGATGAACCGACTCCTCCCGTTGATCCGCTCCCGGTGGGGCGAGATCGTGCAAAAAATAAAAACAAAGGTGGTGGGTCATCTTCAACCAACCCCGACATGCAAGCCCAATTTGAAAGTATCAACGCGAATATTAAAAAATTGTTAGCCCTCGCACAACGAGAAACCGACGCCTACGATCTTATGGTGCTTGGGATGAACACCGACGGTATGTCGGATGTGGACAAACAAATAATCGAAAAACAGAAAAACAAGATTCGCAAACGCTTTCTATGTGCGTTGGATGAGGACGACGAGAATGAGAAAGAAGACGAGTAATTATCTTTAGGTGTTCAAGTTTTATTGTACTTTTCTATAAGATTTTAAATGTTATTGTAGTATCTTTTAGTTAAATGCTCTTTTTATTTTTATTTGTCTAATATAGTTAATAATAATTTTAGGTTAAAAAATTATTTGTCTAATTTAATTAATGATTTAATGTTAATGTTAATACTAAGTTTTGATTAAAAAATAATGATTAAAAATGATTAGGGTGCAGCCAAAACAGTAAAAGCATTACACCATAAAGGGTAATTACTAATTATAATTAATAAATTAGTTACCTAATGTATAAAGGGTATTAACATTGTGTTGGTTTTTAAATGACGAATAAACTACATATTTTGTCTCTATGTTTGCTAATTTTAACACTCCTACTATAGTTTAAAAATTGCATTTATAGTCAGTAGTTTGTTGAATATAACACTCCTAGTGCACCATTCAAACGTCGTCCACAACATTCATTTGACCTCTCCCATGTGCCCTCACGTTAGGGTCATTTATGTCTTTTTAATATATACCTCAACGAATAAATCGCCTGGTGATTTTAGAAAACCCCAAACCCTCGTATCGATTAACAATACCTCTCCAACTATCAAAACCCTCACTTTGTAATATGCTACAAACTGATCATCACATCACAATCTAGTCATGATATCTACATCGTTTGAACTGCTTCCTTGTATACGATTGTTCGAAAGCTAGTTGACAATGTTGTTGAAGTTGGATACTTTTGTCCCATTCTTGTCCTTTTTCAAAACACGTCCGCTTCTTGGTCACATCGTGTTTAAAAAAGAAATTAATTTTATATGAGATAGAATTTTGGACGTTTGTTTTTTTACGAAATTTATATTTGGTTGACAAAAAATGTTATACATTTTTTAATAAAAGGCAATTTAGTTGAGAAAAAAATATCACCAATAATAGGATCTAATACGTCGAGCCACGCTTGTTACAAAGCTAGTTCTACGGTACATGTCTACCTCTCGAATGACTTTGGAGCCCGTTCTTGATCCGGTTTCTTCTTACGGTGTTTACATTTGGATGGAGTTTGTTGGGTTTCAGGTATAGGTTGCGACGATTGTGGGGTTTGTGGCATTGGTATGGAAAAGAAGAGGAAACCAGATGCCGCTTGTGATGGATGCGAGGTTTGCGGCATTCGAGAAGTTTGTGTGGAATTTTGTGACATAATCGAATAATACTCGATCTCATTCTTTTGTGGATTTATTTGATACAGGTTGTCGTGGTCGATCGGTTGATCATTTGCAAAAACGGGTGGTTCAGAAAAAACACGTTTATGTTGTTGGGAAACATGGTGATTGGTGAAGGAAAAAATATGTAGTTGAGAGTGAAAATTTATGAGTTGAGATGATGGATTTTGAAGTTGTGTGGTAAAAAATGTTGAAAGATATATTGATTCATAACATCCAAATGAATAATGTGTTTTTGTCTTTTTTTTTAACTTTTTTTTTTTTTTTTGTATTTTTGGTTGTTTTTTTTTTGTATTTTTTTATTTTTACCTTAACTTTTAACATGGACACTCGTAGCCCCTTAACATTTAAAAAACCTCGTAAAATGTCATTTTTACTCCCTAGAGTTTACATGCTTTCTTTTATGCACATGTCGGTGTAATCTAAATTGGTTAACGTTTCGACGTAGATTTTTTTTCCGAGTTCCGTTTTTCGTCCTTAATTTTATGTATAACTTTAGGTTACACTTGGTGTTATAAATCCATGTATTTGTTTATGTTTTTCCTTGGTTTTGGTCGCCGTTTGCTTAGCACGGTTTTACGCCTCCTCGACCCCACACTAGTAGCACGGTTTTACGTTCCCGCCCCATAACACGAGGGCTTAAGACTAGTTAAAATTAGAAATTGTTTATACGATTACCATTCACCAAGGGTCCAAAAGAGAGGACGCCACAAAAACTACCCGTTAGCACTCGTTATTGGGGTGACGAGGCCTTCAATAACACCCATGCAATGGTGTATGAGGCGCTATTGATCAAACGTGGCACAGGCGTTGCACCACACCGTCAGGTCTTACAAGTTACTAGAAATGTGCACTTTAACCCCTTAGCTTTTCAAACATTTCATTAACAACCCCAGGGTACGTATACAGTATCAAACCGGTGAGATCACAAATTAGGGCACGTAACTCATCCTCTTCAATGGCGACGGAGAATGCGACGGCGACGACGAAGACCGGCGACCAACCGGAAAGCACACCAGCCACGGCTCCATCCACAACAACCGAAAACATCTCAACGGAGAACCTACCAACTTCCACCACCGACAAAAACAACGGTGATTCCGTCGAAACAAACTCGAATATCAATGATTCAGTAACCGTTACGTCGGAAGCCGGTGATAGAAACAGCACCGAAGAAGGTGATTCGGCTACCGATGATACTCAACGGAAGATCCGCCGTGCGGAGCGGTTCGGTTTGCCGGTTCAGCTTTCGGAAGAAGAAAAACGGAATTCTCGTGCGGAGAGGTGATTGACTGATTGTACTGTTGTACTGTACTAGTGTTTTTTATTTTTATATTATTTTTGTGTGTATATGTGAAGCTAGGGTTTCGGATTTTTTTATAGGTTGATATGATTATTTTATATGATGTTTATGTGTATTAGGAGTTACGGTTAAGTTTTACTGTTTTGATTTGTGGCTTCATTAAGTTATTTTGCTGCTGAGAGATTGTTAGTTTAGAGAATTAGGGCTAAGGTTTGTTTTTGATAGCAGATTATGCGGTTTATGGAACTTTGAAGTGTTATTGCTGCTGAGGTTATGGCGGTTAAACTGACAATGAGTGTTTGTTTGATTTGTAGCGTGATATGTGGATTTTTTATATGTTTTGATGCAAATAGTTTGTTACTTGTTTGGGGGTTAACTATGGGGCTGGCGGCGTTGAATCGTTTTAATTGATTGCTTAACTTTGTCTTTTTGCCAACTTACAAGTTACAATGGAGCATTTGATAAGTCAAACCATTATATGGTATTATGGTTATATATAGAAATACTAGTTTGCCTCATTGGTTTACCGTTTGGAGTTGATTAGGAAGTCATTGTTTACTGTGATGTTTGTCTTTGAAGGAATTAAATCTATTAAGTAGTAACATTTCTTTTCTCTTTGTCTTGCTGAAGAGATCTGCCTTATCACTTATGTAGTTGATCATCAAATTGTATCTCTTGTGATTTTTTCTTTTCAAAAGGGACCAGATACTTGAAGTTTTTTTAACCATGAAGATCATTATGCACATGTTATTGACTTATTGTCCTCTTTATTGTGTCTTAAATATTGGTTGCGTTTTGACATTATGCTTATACAGACTTCTAGACTGCATTCAGGTTAGGTCATGTTGAATGTACTAAAATATATTTTACTTGTGCTCTTTATCTGGTTTGTTTAGGAGGAAAACACCAAGGCAAGCTGTAAGATGCTAAGTAGAAGCTAGAAATTTTTATATAGATTCACTGCTCACATCTTTCTTTCATTCACAATCATATGCGTTGTAGCATACAACGTAAAAAGCTATTGATGGCTTAGGATAAAAATACAAGCATTTCTCTCTGTGACTAAAGCACATGTAATCTTTTTTAAAAAGTTTGAGTATATAAATTATAATCATAGTTGTTAAAAGCCATCGTCTCTTGCGCCTAGGCCCACTTTTCCGGAGACGCGAGACAATTGCGCCGAGTCAAGACAATTGCGCTTTAATTCTCCAAGTGATGATTCACACATAGGTTCCGACGCGATTCCTAGATTCTTAAGAGTTTCCAACAAAATTCTCTAAATTCCGGCAAGATTCCTGACAAAGTTCTACTTTTATCTAAGGAAAACCACTTTTCTACACCAATCAATGTTGTAGAAATCGGCCTAGGCGGCCGATTAATCGGCGCCTAGGCGCTGATCGGAACCCCATCGCCCAGATTTTGCAAAATCGGACCAAAAAATCGGACTTGGTCAAAATCGGGTGTAGTCGGGCAAAATCGGGTCAAATCGGTAAAAGTCGGGTCAAGTCGGCCAAAAAAAATACCTGGAAAGAGTTCTTGCTTCGATCCACTGGTGGAATTAGAACTAGGGTTTTGCATTCATCTTCTTCCTTGTGCGGCGTTTAGAAGAAATGAGGAAAGAAGAAGCATATTTAGGTTTTATTAAGTTTGTAATTTTAACATTTAACCCCCTCAACCTTTACTAATTTACATTTGGTCTTTAATTTTTGAGATAAAAAAATAAAAATGTTGTACATAAAGGTTTTTATGAATAAATTGTAAATTAATGTGTAAAAGAAGTATAAAATTAACATTATATATATATAATTTTGTAAAATTATACATAAAAAGTCCAATCCGATTAATCCGTAGGCGGTACCTCACCGCCCGACTAGCGCCTAGCGCCTTCTACAACATTGACACCAATACACTAATATTTTAGAACTTTTGACCATAGTCACAGGAAACGTTAAATGACCTGCGAACCGCGTACCAGATCATTCGTACCGAAGCGCGGTACATAAACGTCCCAATCGCCTCTGGTACGCGTACCGGATCGCTAAATTGAACCGTTCCCGATTGTGTTCTACAATAGTGTTCCAATCGCTAAATTCACGTTTTTAATCAATCCGAAACGCGTTTCCGATTGTAGTGCCCGGCGTTCCGGTACGGCCAGATTCATGTACTGGAAGTTGAAAAGCCAATTGACACTTATTGGAAAGATGTATAACAGTTCTGTTTCCCCCTATTTTTAATTGCTGCCATTTAACTTTTCACACTACAATTGCCGCTATTTTACAGTGTATAACAGAGATAAGTGAACAGTTTTTCCCGCTTTATAATTGGCGCCATTAACATTTCACACTACAATTAACACACTGTAATTATTACCAGACTACAGTGGTATGCGGTACGCTATAGGATACACCGTACCATGTACCGAATTAGCGTTCCCAAATGAACCTACCCCCAACGTACCGATTGTTAGAAAGGCACGAACCGCGTACCGGTTTTCGCACCGCGTACCAGAGCGTACCCACGTTCCATGTGTTTTGACACTAAATAAATGATGTTAAATGTTATATAATAGGTTTTGTTTATTTTATTTGTAGAATATTAGTATTTTTCTAATACATAATATATTTTCAAATTTTTTTCATTGTGCGCTTTTATCTTCTTAGGCTCTCGCTTTTTCGTTTGATATTTTCTTTTAACAGTTATTAACACTTTTGTGATTGTGCCATATGTACTTCAGGTTTGGTACTGCTGGTACAGCACCTGGATCACAAGGGTCGGATACCACAAAGAAAGCTGAGGAGCTAAAACGGAAGGCTAGAGCAGATAGGTTGTTCAAAGCATACAACTTGTCACTGACTCACTGCATTTTATAAATTTGAATTCATTAAAAAAGTTTAAAAAACATCCTTTTCTTTATAAATTATAATTATAAGTGCCTTGTTCGCTAATTGATGAATGTATTGCTCTGTTACTCAGATTCGGTATCACACAATCAACACCTACTGAAGAAGAAGAGAAAAAGAAAGCTAGACTCTCTAGGTTTGGATCATCTTCTAAAGCTGATCCTATAGAGGAAGAGAAAAAGAAAGCAAGGGCACTAAGGTAATCATATTTGATTAATTTCATCGTTATTAGTTTCCATTTAATTTGAACAGTAAGCTGAAGTATCATCCTACAGGTTTTCTGGAACACCGGCATCTGGAAATGGAAAAATTGAACCAGTAGGTCTTTTGCACGCGTGAATTCGTAAAATGTTTATGTGCTTTTTCGTTAACTGTGTTTCTTTATACCTTTTTAAACAGAAGGCGGTGACCATTGCTGGCAAGGCAGGGGGAGAGGCATGAGGTCCGTACTTTGTCTTTTTTCGGTAAGACCCGCGTTTTGACTTCTGGTCATAGTTTCAATTATTTTCTCATTTGATTATTGATAAACTAGTATGCCTGTAAATGAACCGAACGAAAACACAGACATATAATCGAACACTTTTCTTTGTTCATGTTTGTTTATTAAGAAAATTGTCATAATCGCGTTCATTTATGTTCGTTCATTTAAAACCTACATGAACAGTTCACGAACATAAACAAACTTAAACGAAGATGATTTAACAAACAATAAACAACATAAATGAACATAATTGAACAAATATAAATGAACATAATTGACTAAACATAAACGGACATAAAGATTTTTTTTATATAAATTAGTGAGTAATTACCCTAAATTCAGTTGGAAAACCCATTTTTATTACTATAAATCCCAATTACCAATTAGTTATATTAATATAAGTAGTAGAAAGTTCCTTTTATATTTGATATATATATAAATATAACTACTTGTGTATTTAAATTGAAACAAACATAAATGGACGTTCATGAACAAAGCGTGTGTTCATGTTCGTTTGTTTAGTTAAATGAACAAAAACTTGTGTTCATGTTTGTTCCTTTATATTAAATAAACGAACATAAATGAACTTCTTGCCGAACAACTTCACGAACAGTTCATGAGTGTTCGGTTCGTTTACAGGCCCTAAAAACTAGTAAAGATTCATGTAAAAACTCCTGACACGTGTGTTTGTTGATGTTGCAGTTATGGTGCTTCTCATATATTAGGTTTAGTGAGGATCAGTAAGGCTAGCGTGCCCGACTTAATTAATAGTAATGTTCTTGTGTCTCCTACTCTCCCAAACTAAAACTAAGAAGGATATCAAAAGTAATAATCATGAATTAATCAACGGTGTTTCATTGTAGAACATGATTCATAAGAAGTAACTAGAACTTAAGCTTTTCACTTTAATTTCAAATCTCACTATCTAGTCTAGCATCACTGTGTCCATGATTTTGGTGAATTAGCTGCATTTTTTTGACCTGCCGTGAATCTAGGTATTTTGAGTTATCATTTTGCTATTCAGTGTTTTGATGCATCTTCAGGTGATGATCGTTACATATTCGGGCTGCATTTCACGCACACCAAGAATCATGGTCATACGATGTTAGATTAATAGTGAACTGATTTACTGTATTTGTGATTAGAACTTGAATATTTGCTTACAACGGTAGAACACGAAGGTGGTTATTTGGTTGGGACATTGGCAGGAGATTGCTGTTAATGTTGTCGGGCCGCTAGTTTTATCTGCAGGTAGGTGTTTAGTAAGAACTGTAGCAACAAGGGAAGGACCATAATGTTAAATGACAATGATGGTTATGTTTATGTATGCTCTAGCGTTTTGATAACTTTTCGTTTTCATCAGTCGTCAGATATGTTGGTATGATATTAGAATTAACTCATCAAGTGTTCATGAGTTAAAGAGTTTGTGTAATGGGTTGGGATTTGGGAAGATAATGGGTTTTTATATCAGTAAATGACGTTTGGTGATCTTAAATTTTGGGTCCGTGTTTTTTCATGGAACATTAGGACAAATTATTGATGATAGTTGCATCCTTCTCTTTCATGAAAAGCTTAGTGATAATACTTGGATAATGTTCGTTTCAAAGAATGGAATAGAATCTTGATAGAATTGGAATGTTGATTTTAATTCTTTAGTTCGCTTCAATAAAGGAATGATTGTTTCAAAGAATGGAATAAAATCTTGATAGAATTGGAATGTTGATTTTAATTCTTATGTTGATCACTTCAATAAATGAAGGAATGAGAATTGAACAATAACATAATAACATAAAGAGCGGAATCTACATTCCAATTCTCTCCATATTTTATTCCATTCTATGAGACGAACACACCTAAATTCCAAATCAAATTCCAACTAGGATTGCGACCCGCCGCAATGCGGCGGGGATTCTTTAGTTATAACTAAGTCAATGTAAGACCCGCACATTATGTTAAACCTGTCAAACGGGGGAAAATAGACGATGTAAAAACGTTCACCGAAACACGCACGTTGCGTCGTGTTAACTCGCAAAATTTAGAACGAAACATAAAACCGTTAAACCAAAGACGCACGTTGCGATGTGTTAAGTCACAAAATTTAGAACCAAGCATAAAGCGAAAAATTTGCAGAAAATGAAAACTATAAAGGATCAAAGTTGAAAGTAAAAAAAGTTGTGAGGATAGATTGTAAAAGATAAAAAGTTTTGGGTTAAAAGTAAAAAAAAAATAGTTTTGGGTTAAAAGTAATTTATGAATTACTTTTGGGTGAAAAGTAAAAAAAAATCAATTTTTTTTTGGAAAACCCCCAAAGCTAACGTTACGACAACCATATGCGTAACCATTTTTTCTTTGAAAACCCCTCAAAGCACACCCCGCATTGCCGGGGGGGGGGGGGGGGGGGGCTTAAAACGGTGTGTCAAATAGTACTAATGTCACACAACCGTCATCTACCACCAACACTGACTCGACCTACGATATGCGTGTTGCGACAAACCTGTCAATTATGGAAAAATAGAGGTAAAAACGTTGAACAACACATGTACGTTGCGTCGTATTAACTCAAAAAATTTAGAACTATACGTAAAACGAAAATTTGCGAAAGATGAAAAGTACAAGTGACAAAAGTTGCGAAGTTAAATTGCAAATAATGAAAAGTTTTGGGTTAAAGTTAAAAAAACAAATTATGTAGGGTTAAAATTGGAAAAGATAAAAACCTTTTGGTTAAAAGTAAAAAATCAACTTTTTTTTTAAAAAACTCACAAAGCACAATGTACAAGTGCTTATGCACAAAAAACTTGCAAACTTATATATGGAATAATTCCTACGTGAATTCTAATTTCATTACATTTCACGAAACATGAGACGAACACACCTAAATTCCAAATCAAATTCCAATTCCTACGCAAACTCTAATTTCATTACATTTCACGAAACGAACGCTATATGTTTTCTTTTGCTTCTTGTTAATAGACGTATTCTTAAATGTCCGCTAAGCTTGTTCTTGAGAGATCAACTTGTTCTCGAGATATCGTGGTAGTAAGGTGTCTCTTATTTATTCAAGAGGTGGAGGGTTTAAATCCTGCAAGGTGTAGGTATAGATGGCGAGAGTACTTTAGAAATAGTAGTCGTTTTAGAAAAAGTTGTTCACTAAGCTTAACGATAGGGTTTTAGTCCTATGGTGTACATTAGTATAGATTTAGGAGTAGGTTTAGAAGTTGTGAATTAGCTAGTAAAAATAAGTCATTTTACTTCGTAAATAGATATAGTAATAGTTAATCTGTTTAAAAAAAAATCTCATAACTTTATTGTTTGCTAGATATTAGTTTTGGAATCAAGTGGTAGATACATTCACTACGAAATAAAAGTTAAACAAGCCCTTGTTACATGGTCACATGATCAATTACCGTTGTTTTGTTATTTCACGGGAAAATGGGCTCAATCATGTCGTTTTACATGCACAATAGTTTTCAGAATTTCACCGGCAAAGGAAAAAAATTAGGTAGTGTTTAGCATCCAAGAATGAGAGGCAGAATGAAATAAGCTTATGGGAGAATGAAAAAAAAATGTGTTTGGTTGGTCAAGGTAACGAAATCACCCGTTACATAGGGCATTCCTTCCCTCAAATTTATTCCATCCACACCCCTTATTTTTTTTTCCATTCCATTCACTCTCTCACTTTCATCACCAACACCTCCCACGACCTCCACAACTAGCCACCCGCCGCTGCCACCCAACGTTGTCGAACGCCGGCTCCGCCGCCGACCATGCCGCCGCCAACCGTCATCGCCACCCGCCACCGCAGAGTCGCGAGTGGTGCAATCAGAGGAATCTGTTTTATATGTATTGTCTTGTATGGGGGGAGACGTTCGCCCTCTATCACTGCCTAGCCCAGTGGTTTGCGGTGGCGTACCACCGACATGATAGGTCTCTGTTGTACAGGGGCGTACATCACGCGTATTGCCCACTCGTTAGGCCTTGTTCCCCAGCAGGACCCACAGTTCACCGAGGGGGGCACGGTTGAGCCGACCAGGTTGACACGGCAGACGCAGATCAGCATGCACATGACGCGTGACTTCCCTAGGCTTGGGTTTCGATTTATAGAAGCGGATGGGTAGCTGTTTGTCCCCGCCGACCTCCCAGCCGAGTTACCAGAGGAACTGCTAGAGCCGACAGGTGGTGATGTCGACTACAATGATGATGACGCCGATGGTGACCAGCTCACTCACCACCTCCTCCACCACCGCCACCGCCACCGCAGCCGTAGCCACATGGGGTGCCTCAGTACCCCTAGCACGTTCTGTACGACCGACTCTCACCAGCTGTGGCGCTTGCGTTACAGCAGATAGATGATCGGATGCAGGCGCGGATAGGCCCCCATCATAGACGTATTGAGGCCCTTCTCATGCAGGCGATCCAGGGCGATATACAGACAGCTATGGACCTTGGTTGGACCCCATTACCGATACCGTCGTTGCCACCTCGCCCTGGACAGGATGCGGATCAAGGGGGCGGGGCCCTCAGGCGCGAATAAGGGGGTGGGGCCCTCAGGCACGACTCAGGAGGGTCAGGATGCGGATCCAGCGGTTTTGGATCATTGTACTTTTTTGTATTTTGACTATTTATGTATTTTGGACGATGTCATGTATATATACAAACTTATTATGTAATTAAATTTGCAGTTTCAGTTTATTTGTAATTGTTTATTTTGACTGTTTAGATTGGTTTGCTTAGTTACGTATAATGTATAATATCACACGTCGTGAATACGTCAACACAAAAAATAATACAAAATACAACTACGATATGACACGATACGGTACAAGGATGATACGATATCATACGACACGTCACGATGAAATATTAAAAAGTTAAAAATGTGATACGATACGCCACGATACGCTATAATACGATATGTAACGATAAAAAAATAAAGATTTTAAATTCATTAAAACAAAAATAACCAACAATAAACACCAATAACCAAACCCAAACCACCAAAAACCAAACACAACACACTAAAAAATCAAACCTCAAAAAATCAGGGCCATAATACGTATCGTATAGGTTTATACGATGCGTATATACCAGCCGCCAGACAACCCTGCACCTATCAGCCTTTTATCCAATACGGATCGTATAGGCCTATACGATCTGTATTGTACGAATAGCTATGCCGGTGTGCCAATAGAATACCTCTTAAATCATTCAACAAACTCATATAGGACACGTGGCATACAGAGAACCAACCGGTGTTGATATACAGGTACCAAAAGTCAAACTCATGCTTCTCTTGTGTGTCAGTTAATTGACTTAATTCAACCACTAAAAGACATAAATATCTATTAAATTCTTTCTCAATTTCAATGTATATTTACGGCTTCCAACATGTTATAAAAACTATTTATGATCACCTATTTGTAGATATGGATTTGAAATTTGAATGTTATATTTATTATGCATCTGCCCAATTTTCTTGTGGTCCTCTAATTGTATTGGTGATTGTTACGTATTAAAGTGGTAATGTGATATGTGTTTGAATGTCTTGCAAGAACAAGTTAATTAGATAATGTTTAGGAGTCAAAAGTTGTTAAAAAATTCATTTTGCATCTTAATTGGATAGATATGCAACCATATTTTACACATAATGAGTGTTTATTATCATTTTGTATCGAACATCTAGTTCTTATTTAATCATGGTTACACATATTTAGTCATGATATACATATTGAAAGATAAAGAGGTCTAGCAATATACAAAAACGACATTGTGTATACTAATTACGGACTACTTTATATCTAGAGTATATTTCCATTTGCCCCAAGTTTTAACGGTATTGCCCAAATCCTTTAAAAATAGTCATTTTACTCGCTGATCTATGAAGTTTATCACGATTTCACTCCCTGCCCCACACGGCATCCATTTTAAACGTTAAAAATTGTCGGGTTTCAGTCTAGGTATCCGTATTGGTCTAATTATGGTCATAATTGTCCATCATGTGTTATGCATGTGACAATTTTTAACGTTTAAAATGGATGTTGTTTGGGGCGGGGAGTGAAATCGTGATCGGCTTCATAGATTAGGGAGTAAAATGACTATTTTTAAAAGATTGGAGCAAAACCAGTAAAACGATCAAACTACAGGGAGCAAAATAGAAGTTTACTCTTATATCTAACACGCGATCCTATCAAGTCTGGCTTGAGGAATGTTTGATCCCACATTTCTTCTCATATCAATTGAAGCTTGAAGGCTCTCTCTAGCATGCCTTAAAGCATCAAGTGCATCTTTCACATTTCCATTTGAAATTGAGACATCTTGTTTCTCTTCTTTTACCTTAGAATCAACCACAACTAATGCCATGGAGGTGTCATATATGTCTTCATGATGATCTTCATCTTTGCTTGGTGTCATGGTCTCTTTATTCTCAACCAATACCAATACCAATGCCATTGAGTTATCAACATTATGATATTTGTCTTGCTCATTTTGTTCTTCATTGTCACTTTTGTTCTTTGTGGAATAATAGTTTGACCTAGTCAACAAAAGAATAAAAAATGAGATAAAAGATGAACAAAGTTTTTTCAACAAACATCTAACATGTACATTTCAAAACTATTTGAGTTAAATGTCATTTTAGTCCCTGAGATTTGGGCCATTTTGCCAGTTTAGTCCAAATGTTTTATTTTTTTTTCTGTGGATCCAAAAAGGTTTCACCGTTGCCATTTTAGTCCACTGAGTTAACTTCATCCAATTTTTTTGTTAACCAGAAAGGCAATTCGGTCATTTTATATGTATAATTCTGTTAACTCGAAAGACAATTCGGCCATATAAAATGATCGAATCGTCCTTCTCGTTAACAGAAATAATGGATGAAGTTAACTCAGTTGATTAAAATGGCAACAGTGAAACCTTTTTGGACCCACAGGAGAAAAATGAAACCTTTGGACTAAACTGGCAAAATAGCCCAAACCACAGGGACTAAAATGGCATTTAACACAAACTATTTAAATCATGCTTACAAATTTTTTTCTTTTTTTCTTAAGAAAAAGGGTTAGATTGATAAGTAAGAGAATAATCAGTTCTACCATCTAAAAGTCTGATATAACTTTTATTGCATAAATAAGGTAAAATATGATAAAATTTATAGAAATCTTGGCGTACCAAGCAGGCAAACACACTAAAAAAGATGAGCTCAACTTTGTTATTTCGTTTTCAATGTATTAAAAACTTATATCGAATAATATAATGCATTGTACTTTAAATTTATTATAGGATTTAGAAACCAAGAAAATGACACATAAAGCATTGATAAATTTAATTTCTTAAACACTTAGAACATTGATAAATAAAAACCTAATGCGATGTTAAATATAATAATAATAATAACAAAAAAAAAAAAAACTTAAATGTACTAGAAAATTATTTCAAATATTTTATTTGATAGGTTAATTTGCGACTGAGGTGTAAATTTTTTGATAGGTTAAATTGTAGCGTAATTATAATTGTTGTATATCCCAGATTTATTGAGTTTCCTCCTGAATTGGTATATAGGCATTATTGTCTAGTGGAGATAAATATGATCGGGTGGTTCCGTTGGTAACACGATCATACTCCAGTGGTCTGTTAGTGATCCAAATTTGCCGTTCAAAAAAAATATATAGTTTATTCTGACATATTTTAATAGTTTTTTCTCTATATATTGTTAACATAACTATTAATTTACAAACAAAACTATTCAACCATGATTTTTTATTGAATACTATTATAACTTATAAAAGTCAGACAAGAAGTATTGAAGTAATTATTAATCAGTGGAAAAAAATCTGAAAATAATTAACACAATGCTCATAAATCAAGTTCTAGATTCAAGAAACATACCCATTATCATCTTCTTTCTTTAAAAAATCTTCATCTCCAACTTTTTCACTCTCATTGTCATTGGAATTCCCAGAAATACCCTCATCTAAGGACTTCAAATCACCCTCATCTGAAGGGCAATTATGTCTTTTACCAGATATATGTGTGTCCGTGACACTTTTTGAGATGTTACTGATTTGGGTCTTCTGTAGTTCCATCTGATGTTGAGATTTAGAAGAAGAAACTGATGAAATCTCACTTCTTTCAGAAATACTTGAACATTCATCTCCAGAAACATATGATATGTTCAAAGATTCAAGCTTTTTCATCAAGATTTTCAGCCGCTTTTCGGCTTTGTTTCTTGATTTGATCTCCATTTTCAATTGTTTCTCAAGCTCAGTAACCTACATTTTCAAAATTCACAAAACACAAATCAAGATTTAGCGTGGCTCGACTGTATAAAAAAAATATTAAAAAAAATAAGCCGAAGATTGAGGCCCATATTTAGGCACCCCTAGTTTTTAGTGTTTAACTTCGTCTAATTTTTATATTTTGACAAGTAAAATAAAGAATTAATATACTCGTAAAAGTTTTTTATTCACTAAAACGCACTTCAAATTTAATAATTGTGACTATGTGTCTTTTATAAACCGTATAAAAAACCTTATTTTAGAATCCGCCTTAGTTACGTGTTAGAATTCTAAGCGAAAAAATATTTTTTTACGAGAAGATCCTAGTTTTAGAATTCGCTTTACTATTCAAAAAGATTGAGATCAAACAATGCTAGTAAACATACTCAAATTCATAACCCAATGTTGCAGGGTAAAGAACCACATACAAACACCTTTCGATTCGTGTAAAAGAGCTTATTTTAGAATCCGCTTTAGTAACGTGTTAGAATTCTAAGCGAATTTTTTTTTTTACGAAAAGACCCTGGTTTTAGAATCCGCTTTACTATCCAAAAAATCAACCAATGCATAGTAAACAAACTCAAATTCATAATCCAACATTGAAGGGTAAACAACCAACCACCACATACAAACACATTGTGAAAACAAGATATTGATCATAAATTGGGATAAAAACAAAATTAAAACACAAACACAAAATGATAGTAAAAAAAAAAAAAGAAAAAAAAAACAAAACCTTTTTGCCAATTTGTTCAGATTCATCATTAGCAGCCTTGGAGGCTGCTCTTTCAGCAAGCAATCTGCCTCTTAAACACTCTACAGTCCTCAACCCTTCATCTTTATCCAATCTTTTTTCACTAAAATCAAAAACCCACATCAGATTTTGCTCATGAGAGAGAGTAGAGAGAGAAAGATTATAACCCACCTCCATTTTGATGAAAAAGAATCATCAGCCACCATTGATTCTTGCTTCTTGTTCTTCACCTTTTCTCTTGCATTTTTCAGTTGAACTTCCATAGATTTCTTGTGAGAATAAACCAATGCAGAAGTGGCAGGTTTTTTATTTATTTGGTTATATATAATAAATGCATATTTTATTGGGATTTTTTTTACAAGAAATAGATGCCAAAAAATGGGTTTATAATTTTATTACAGAGACAAGATAAAAGGGGTCGGTTTGTCTGTGATAGTTTGGCTGGTTTTTTAACTGTATATTCAATTCTTCATTCATGTTTGCTTTTATTGCTCCACTCTTTCACCTACTTCACCGTATGCTTTACATTGATTTTGCTCTCAAAAATCTCGAAACTCGAGTTCGGGCTCGAGTTTGTTTATTAAATAATTTTAAGTTTAGCGTCGGCCTTGAGCTTGTTTTACCTCGATTGGCTCAATTCAAAGTAGCTTACGGGTGGTTTGGCTTGTTTGTATTCTTAGCTTTTCATTTTTAACCGAGAAAAATGTCCGGATAGTCCCTGTGGTTTCGCCTTTTTTCACCTATAGTCCCCAACTTTCTAAAACTACCTGAATAGTCCCCAAGTTTTCATTTTTTGTTCCCGGATAGTCCCTGGGTCTAACTTCAGTTACTTTTCTCTGTTAAAATGTTGTGAAATGACAAAAATACCCTTACCTTAAAAGGCCAAACCATAGGGAGTATCCGGGCATCTTCTTCATTTTTATTTATAAAACCCCACCACCACACTTCATCTTCAACCTCCACCCAGATATGTTATCATCGGAATTTGTTGTCGAAATCCGCCATGGCTGCAATCACAGTCCGATACGGATCCGATATGTAAATTCCGATTTTGCTTAATATAATTTCCATCGTCATAGCCTTTTTTAAATGGAACAACAACATAATCATCATCACTCATCATCATCAATCATCCTCAGAAAACGCTGCCAGTCGAAATGGCAAGAGGAAAGTTACTCTAAGAAACCTCCTCATTCTCACCTGAGCCTCAATTCAATTGAGAGCATAACACAACATAACACCTCATCTCATCATTTAAGGCGGTTATAGGTACATGTCGAGGTCAACAAAAAAACGGTCTTTGACCCGAACAGAAACCGATCCTTTTCCACTTATCAGTTTGAGAACTACTCCCTTGAAACCGGTTAAGAGCCAGAACTAGTTTTAAACCGAACCGAGCCTTTTCCACTTGTAAAGAGGTAAATGAATAGGCTCAGATCTGTAATTGGGAGATGGGAAAAAGAAGAAACGTGTTACGCCGTGGCTGCAGATACACAGTTTCATGGTAAGAGAATATCAAATTCTTCTTCACTATGCCATCTGGATCTTGTCCCGCCAAGATACAAATCGGATCTTCGATGTCTCCTCTGAATACACTGATCATCACAGCCTTTAAACAAGTTTACAAAATACTGCTACTACCACAACCCCCACCATCACCATCATCAAATGGCACATAAACCTCCTCAATCGCATTCTCACCCTAGTCTCAATTCACATGAGAATAACACAACATAACACCTCATCTCATTTTTCAAGATGGTTATTATAAATATAGAGGTGAACTGAAAACCGGTTTGTGAACTGGAACCAGTTTTGACCTGACCCGAAACCGAATATGATACAGGTTTGGTGAAACTGGTCCCCTTTCTCCCTTGACACCAATTAATAACTAGAACTAGTTTTAAACCGAACTGATCCTTTTCCACCTGTAAACTAGTTTTACCAAACACCAGTTTTGACCATTGTTGACCCAAACCGAAACCATTTCAACTTGAACCGGAATGGGATTAAAAAACGAAATGTGCACCTCTAGGTAGATAAATGTTCTTATACAGAGTTGTATCTTCAACGATAAAGGTTCTCAGGCTCAAATATGTTATCATCGGAATTTACTGTCGAAATCCGCCATGGCTGCAATCACAGTAGCATGTATCAAATACATATTGTCCGAGTTGCCTAGCCAAGATACGGATCAGATCTGTAAATTTCGATTTTGCTCGAAATAATTTCCATCGTCATAGCCTTTTCAAATGAAACAACAACAGTAGCAGCAGCATCAACATAACTAGAGAGAAGATGATGTCGGCGGCGATGGTGGAGGGTGGAGGAGGGTGATGGTGGGTGGAGGTTGAAGTTGAAGTGTGGTGGTGGGGTTTAATAAATAAAAATGAAGAAGATGCTCGGATAGTCCCTATGGTTTGGCCTTTTAAGGCAAGGGTATTTTTGTCATTTCACATCATTTTAACAGAGAAAAGTAACTGAAGTTAGACCCAGGGACTATCCGGGAATAAAAAATGAAAACTTGGGACTATTCAGGTAGTTTTAGAAAGTTGGGGACTATAGGTGAAAAAAAGCGAAACCACAGGGACTATCCGGGCATTTTTCTCTTTTTAACCACTACATTTAGCAATCTTATTATTTTTATGAGTAAACTGCCATTTTGGTCCCTGAGGTTTGGTCACTTTTGCCACTTTAGTCCAAAACTCAAACCTTTTGCATCTGGGTCCCTGTGGTTTCAGTTTTATTGTCATTTTGGTCCAAAAATGAAATCATATCATATTTGTCTATAAAATCCTGCAATTTTGTCATTTTCCTTATGAGCAAATCAGGTCATATTTGTCTTATAAAATTTGGTATTTATTTATAAAAAAAATGACTATTTTGCCCCTGCGGAAAAAGACAAAATAGAAGGATTTTATAAGACAAATATGATCTGATTTCATTTTTGGACCAAAATGGCAATAAAACTGAAACCACAGGGATCCAGATGCAAAAGGTTTGAGTTTTGGACTAAAGTGGCAAAAGTGACCAAACCATAGGGACCAAAATGGCAGTTTACTCTATTTTTATTTTTGAATTTAAGTTTCTTTTAATCGTGTCTTTTGGTAATACTGTTATAATACATAAGGTTAGGATCAAATACATAAGGTTAGGATTAAATACAAAGTCTTCTAAAAATAAGAAGTCGTAAGAAGGGCATGAAACAGACTTCGATTGACCTCATTCAAGCGCTATTGGAACCGTCTCATCAAACTCTACGACACGAGATTTTAGATTTTCACTTTTAGATTTATAGCTTGTAGATTTTAGAATTTTTGTTTATATCACTGTGTCTTTTTTCCTCGACACTGTGTTGTATTTTTCGGCATTTTGTTATGTTTTGCGACCCATTGTATCTTTATACACTTCTTCGATTTATGAGATTTTGTAGGATAACTTGACCCGTAATACATAATCAATTAGGAAAAAAAATGTAAACAACATAGTACACTTATGAGTTGCTCTTTGTAAATTTTAAGAGTTGGATTGATGATGTTAAATAACCGTCTTACGTATCATAGTTAAAAGAGTAAACTTCCGTTTTGCTTCCTGTGGTTTGGTCGTTTTAACGTTTTTCCCCAATCATTTAAAAACGATCATTTTCCTCCAATAGTTTAATATGCTTTTCCCATTTTGCTCCTCGCCTCAAACTCAGTTAATAATTTCAGTTAGAGGTGAGGGTATTTCAGTAATTTTACATATGGGCATTTAATTTTTATTTATTATTACTCCAAAAATCCGATCTATGTATATACTCTCTCTTATCTCTTTGTCCCCCTAAAAACAATTATCTGGTCATCACCATCAGGCATCAGCAACCATCACACCACCACCCTCAACAGCCACCACCGCCATCACCATCATCAGCCACACCACCACCACCAAAATAAATATAATATATAGTTCCGATTTTTATACTTAAAGTTGGTTATGAACTGAAATTTAGTACAAAGTAACATTGATAAAAAAATTATTATAATTCATAAGATTTTATTGAGAGTTATCTTTAGATCTGGAATTATTGATAAAAGCATACATGTATAAAATTTCGATATCAAATTCTTTTAAGAGAAAGAAAAGTTTTTTACTCTCTTAAAAGTATCAAATTTCACAAACTATCCAACTTTAAAAAAAATAAAGATGAGGAAAAATATAAATAGACTTCTACCTTTTGTTTGTTGATATGTTTGCATTATCAGAACATGCATGTGTTAGGGGAGGCGGGGTGGAGTAAGTATAACGCGTGATAGCCAAATTCAACGAGTGATAATTTTTTTTCTACCGCCATCATAATTTTATAACGCGTGGAAGATGCTGAAAAGTATAACGTGTGACAAAATCAACGCGTGATGAATTGATTTTGTGAGAGGAATTGTTGGTTGGGGGGGGGGGGGGGGGGGGGGGGGGGGAGAGATTGTTGGGTGTGGTGGTGAGTGATGACCATTCCCACTAAAAAAGTTGTGAGTGATGGGAAAATGGTTGATGACATAGCGGAACTTGATTGTGTGTTTGTGAGTGATGGAATTCTATCACTAGTGACCATCCCCACTCCCCTTAGGCTAGAGGGTATGGGAGGATGATCCTACCCCACCACTATGTACAAGTACCACCAGCCTAATGTACAAATCACTAAGCCTAAGAGTTGCAACTTGATAAAAAGGGGGCCCACCATATTGGATCGTCCTGAACGTCCATTTCTCGACGTTGAAGACGGGGACCCGGGGGGGGGGGGGGGGGATGGGGTGTAGCCAACGCCGAACCAAGAAGGGGATGGGGACGGTCCCCATACCCCATAGCCTTACTTCATGCTAATTTTATAAAAGGAAATAAAAGGTAATTTGCAGTTTAGCACCCACTTATTTATAAAAGAAAGCATATGGCCTACATATTCATGAACACATATCATGCCAAACCTTCTTTACATCCGTCTATTTTAGCTTCTTTATTAAGGCTTGCAACCCATGCTACTTGAAAAGTGCACATAATTAGGTATCATATCATAGAATGTTGTAGATAAATACATGTATGTGTAGGGTAAAGTTATTTTATAAAGTCTCTAAAATTATAGCGTACAAAAGCACAAGTGAGCCAAGCCAAGTTTTCAACGCCCGAGTTATTTTTTAATATATCAATACCGTTCTCAAATGGAAGATAAATAATGTTCTTTTATGATGTATTAAAAAAATAATAACATATAAATAAAGTTATCTACGATTTAAAAAAAATGGAACAACAAAAAAAAACAATAATAAATAAGTGTTTATTACTCTCTTGCCTTTACTTGTCAAATGAGTGAAGTTAATGTGAATTTGCTATTCACATGACACACTTTGATCGGTGGTTCAGAATCTTTCTTTCTTTCTTATTTAATACCATAGTCTTTCTTTTTATTAGTGTTGAGTGTCGATATATTCATATGTTATATTTAAGGAAAATTGGTTTTTAATAAACCAACCTTTGCCCCATTGGTAAATAATAATCCTACCTACAGATTTGGTAATTAATAATCCTACGTTTCAAAATGTTGGTACTCAATGGACCTCCGTTAGTTTTTTTTAACTGAAGTTAGTTTTTAAGTTTTATTTATTACACAAACAGTCACTGTAGTTATAATTTACTAGTTTTAAGTTTTATTTATTACACAAACAGTCCCTGTAGTTATAAAAAAATCATAAAAAAAAAATCTAAAAAATCAAAAAAATTCAAAAAAATCATAAAAATTCTAAAAAAATCAAAAAAAAAAAAAAATCTAAAAAAATCAAAAAAATTCTAAAAAAATCATAAAAAACCGTTTCGAACCGTACCGTTTCGAACCGTACCGTTTCGACCCGGACCGTTTCAACCCGTACCGTTTCGACCCGTACCGTTTCGACCCGTACCGTAACCGTTTCGAGTCGCCCGGACGGTTTCGACCCGGACCGTTTTCGACCCGGACCGTTTCGAAAACGGTGGTGGTGGTGGCGGTGGCGGTGCTGTGGTGGTGGTGGTGGTGGTGGTGGTGGCGGTGCGGTGGTGGTGGTGGTGGTGGCGGTGCTGTGGTGGTGGTGGTGGTGGCGGTGCTGTGGTGGTGGTGGTGCTGTGGTGGTGGTGGTGGCGGTGCTGTGGTGGTGGTGGTGGTGGTGGTGGCGGTGCGGTGGTGGTGGCGGTGCTGTGGTGGTGGCGGTGCGGTGGTGGTGGTGGCGGTGCTGTGGTGGTGGTGGTGCTGTGGTGGTGGTGGTGGCGGTGCTGTGGTGGTGGCGGTGCGGTGGTGGTGGCGGTGCTGTGGTGGTGGTGGTGGTGGTGGTGGCGGTGGTGGTGGCGGTGGCGGTGGTGTGGCGGTGCGGTGGTGGCGGGTGGCGGTGGCGGTGCGGTGGTGGTGGTGGTGGCGGTGCTGTGGTGGTGGTGGTGGCGGTGCGGTGGTGGTGGTGGTGGTGGCGGTGCTGTGGTGGTGGTGGTGGCGGTGCGGTGGTGGTGGTGGTGGTGGTGGTGGCGGGGTGGCGGTGCTGTGGTGGTGGTGGTGGCGGTGCGGTGGTGGTGGTGGCGGTGCTGTGGTGGTGGTGGTGGCGGGTGGCGGTGCTGTGGTGGTGGCGGTGCGGTGGTGGTGGTGGGTCGAAACGGTCCGGGTCGAAAACGGTCTGGGTCGAAACGGTCCGGGTCGAAAACGGTTCGGGTCGAAACGGTACGCGTCGAAACGGTACGGGTCGAAACGGTACGGGTCGAAACGGTCCGGGTCGAAACGGTACGCGTCGAAACGGTTCGCTTCGAAACGGTACGGGTCGAAACGGTTTTTTTATGATTTTTTTTTTATTTTTTAGAATTTTTTTGATTTTTTTAGTATTTTTATGATTTTTTATGATTTTTTTGATTTTTTTAGAATTTTTTTGATTTTTTTAGAATTTTTATGATTTTTTTTGAATTTTTATGATTTTTTTTTTTATTTTTATGATTTTTTTTATAACTACAGGGACTGTTTGTGTAATAAATAAAACTTAAAACTAGTAAATTATAACTACGGGGACTGTTTGTGTAATAAATAAAACTTAAAAACTAACTTCAGTTAAAAAAAACTAACGGAGGTCCATTGAGTACCAACATATTGAAACGTATGATTATTAATTACCAAATCTGTAGGTAGGATTATTATTTACCAATTGGGCAAATATTGGTTTATTAAAAACCAATTTTCCTATATTTAATACTCACATATAGTGGCAAAGACCAAAGAGAAATATATGTGGTTAGATAACCGTTTCATATATCACATACGTAGAAGTATTTTAAAGGTTTTCACCGTAGTCATCTTAAAATTGACTATATATGATGTATATTTAATACAAAATTTTAAAATATACATGTAACTTGAATTTTAAAAGATTTTTCACCTTAGATTCTTTTTTTTTTTTTTTTGAGTAAATTGCCATTTTAGTTCCCGAGGTTAGTCCAAATTTGCCATTTTAGTCCAAATAGTTTTTTTTTCTCCTTTGGGTCCCTGACTTTTCCCTTTTGTTGCCATTTTGATCACATACCCTAACTCATTCTAAAAACCTGGTTATAACCAGGGGTATTTTTGGCATTAACAAAAGACTTTTAATTATTAAAGAGTTAGATCTAATTTTAAACATTTCTTAAACTAGAGGGACTATGCTGTAAAGTTAAAAAATGAAACGTTTTGAAGAAATGAGCTGAACCGCCATTCTCCTCCCTCTGTGTTTTCCGAACTCAATCTCCGGCGACCCTGAAATCAGCAATCGCAACCAAAATGATATGTTCGTTTATTTTGTATAATAATCTACCTTACTACTATTCCACATGTTTTGAGTGAAACCAAAACCCCGTCCCTTTTCTGCATCTCGTTCGCTGATGTCGGATTTTTCGGCTAGATGTCCGATAACCGATGGAACCCAATTCACCAAAAAAATTAAATTATTGTTTCGGTTCCTAGCTCTGCCACAACCTACGTTTTCGGTTCCTAGCTCTGCCACAACCACCATACCTTGTTCTTTTTCCGGCAACACCTGCACCACCACCGACGGAACCCATGGATTATTCACACCCTAAGTTTTCGGTTCCTAGCTCTACGACAATCACCATACCTTGTTCTTTTCCGGCAACGCCTTGCTGCACCACCACCGCCCTTGTTTCTATTCGAGCTAAGCTGGTCGATCTCGATTGCAGAATTTTCAGCTGCCGCCTAAAATGTCGGAAGCCAGTGTCACAAACTACTTGTTGGCTTTGGTGTATGACGGTGGAGGTGAGTGTCGGAAATGGGTGACGGCGATGGAAGTGGGTGGCACCGGTGGTGGACCTAGTGGTTGTTATGGGGGGATGTAGAGAGAAAGTAGAGTGATGAACCAGAGAGAGAAAGGGGGGGGGGGTGAAAATCAGCTTATTTCTTCAAAACGTTTCATTTTTTAACTTTACAGCATAGTCCCTCTAGTTTAAGAAATGTTGAAAATTAGATCTAACTCATTATTATATATATCAATTGACATCAGGTGTTTGCTACAGTTCCAGTCTCCAACCTACATATGCCGGTAATTACTTAAAAACTAAACGTTTTCAACAGTGTCTGCATTGGGTGTTTGTCTCTTACTGGGTGATTTTGACGGTCATCCACGCGTCGCATTTGTTGCCAACTGATAAAACCCTAAACCCCCTTTCTCTCCTCTGTTTCTCTGTAATAAAAAACAAGAACCAGCTTCTACAAAAGCATTCACGAGACGGTGTGTCTGTGATGTGGACGGAGAGGAAAGGAAGCGACTGGGGCGATTCCTGAGGCTGAAGAAGATGACGGCAGGAGGCACTCCGTCGGCGAGTTTAGGGTTTTTCTGGGAACCCTAAGAATGTTGACGGCGACAGTTCCAAAAGATGAATAAAAGGGGTCCGACGAGTATTCCGGCCTCAAGCAAACCAGGGTTCCGGTGATGGTGGACGTTGTTGTAATGTATGATAGATTCCGATGCCATCTCCATCGATCATGTCAAACCTTCCCAGGCTCTTCAATTAGGGTAATTCTTTCTTTTCTTCTATTCAGTTTATTCAACACCATTAACAAATGTTGATGCACACATATATGTTTATGTGTATATGGAGTTGATGATGTTCAGATAACCCTAAGTAAGTATCTCTGTTTTAAAAAAAAAATGAGGTTATTGATAAGTGGTTTAGTTTTTAAAATCTTTTTTGTTCAGACTGATCAAGGCTTGCGTGGTGTTTTGATGAAATTGCATTTTATGGGTTTTCAGGGAAAAATGTTATTAATTCACGGAGTACATAAAAAATCTTAGGTTGTGTGTAAAATGGTTTAAAGATTTTCAAGGGGAGCTTTCTTTAGAACATGAGAAGCTCAAAAAGCTTTTTGAATCAGCAGAAAATTGTAAAATTTGCCAGAGCGATGGAAATTGTAGGTAGAAACGATGGGGTGACATCAATTTTGACCAAATCAATGTGAATCCTGGAACCGCTCTTTTGGATACCGAAAAATTGGTTTTAACGCACAACAGGAATCAGTACACACATAACTTTCAATCTGGAATACAAGGCTACTTTGAGCCTATAAAAACAATCACTGGCTGACCTCAAGATCTGCACTTGAAACAAGATGCACTTAAGATTTATAAAGCTCCGACTAGGCCTGTTTATAACCCTAACCAGACCTATTACACAAAGTATGTTAAAAGGAAATTGGTTTCTAGATCTAATGTAATGATATATATTTTTTCCGTTCCAGGCTTATATAGAAATGATTGCTGAGTCGAGAAAGAAAGTTACCAGCGGTGTTGAAGACACATTTGCTTAAAAAACAACTCATAATATTTGCTTGGAAACGCTCATCGCACAGCTGGCAGGAGGTTGCTTTTTTGGTATGTAAATTGTAAACCATTATAAGATCATATTCAATTGCATTAGCTAATTAGCATGAAATTTGCCTACATTTTTTCTCCACTACTAGATCGCTTTTGCACAAAACAAGCAAAACTCTAGCAGTCAACGAAATGAACCAGCCTTTATAACTCTATTTTTTTACACAGCAGGTCAGCAGCCTAAGCGGATCTCTGATTTTAGATCTCTACTCTCTAGAGTGCTATTGGTCTCAGTGTTGCCATGGGAATAAAGTTCCCTTTAGGTGAGAATTTAGTGAACGAAACCATTGGGACCTTTTCGCCAATTAGCGATTTAGCGGCCTCAAGGAGCTATGGTCATGGTCGAAATGTTACGGATGTAACAGGTAATGAGTAAGGTCTAATGATCTGGTTGATTTCTGTTTTTACATACCAACCCTTTTCGTCTCATCAAATGATTGAGGGATGATATGTTTTGATTAAACGCTAAAGTTGATGTAGAAAGAAAACAAAATTGATGTGGTCGTGTAGGGTTTTGATGCATTCGTCAATGCGCGGGTTGTAGATGTAGCGAGTCGAATAACCATGTGGGGTCGGAGACGATGTCGGTGTGGCCATTGAGGCGAGAGATTAGGGTTAGGTTTACCACGCTTTTGAGGATTAGGGTTTAACCTAAGGAAGTGGAGTTGAGGAGTTGGTTGGAAAATCCGATGGTGGGCAATTAAGTTTTTGACGAGGCGCTAGGGGTCGTAAAATTAGGCGGAACCAATGATGTCTATTTTTTAGCAAGTGCCGACTGATAATTTTTATTAGTAAAGCACATTAATAAACTCTTAGGAACTAGATTTCTTACCTTCCTCAGATTCTTCTTAATGGAATTCACAAAAAGAGGTTGTTGTATTTATCCTTTTTATTTGCAGATGTTCATTGAGGCATTGTATAAGGTTTGATTATGTTTTTCCTCTTCAACTGTAATCTATCTGCTTTTGGAGCAGATATCTTGCACACTGTCGGATACATATACAAAAGACAAGGTGCACAAGAGCTCGGAAGAAGCAATTTACCCATTAATGGTCCAACGGGTTCAGAACAAAGGGCATTTTTGGAAATCACAAATTACTGCAACAAAAGGTAAGCAGAAGCAATTTTAATCAAATTTTTATCTCACTTAACCAATTTTGAGTGTCTCATATCAAAGGTTGTATATATAGTTTGATCAATCAGAAGCAGTTCGAGTTTTGAAAGATATTGCACTCTTTAGTATTTAAAAAAGTGTATGTATGTATCCGTTTGTGTAGAAAACGTAATGGGTCAAAACGAGCTTTAATTTGTACTACTTCGAATGAGATTCTAATGTTATCATAATTTGTTTCATCTGTTGATAAAGAGTCTGTGAGAAAGGCATTAACATGCTTATTTCACGCGCCGCAACGCGCGCGGGTTAAAACCTAGTTAATAATTAAAAGTCTTTTGTTAATGTAAAAAATACCCCTGGTTATAACCAGGTTTTTAAACTGAGTTAGGGTATGTGATCAAAATAGCAACAAAAGGGAAAAGTCAGGGACCCAGCGGAGAAAAAAAACTATTTGGACTAAAATGGCAAATTTGGACAAACCTCAAGGACTAAAATGGAAATTTACTCTTCTTTTTTAACAAAAAAGAGTCCATATATAAAGAATAACAAGGAGTAAACTGCAATTTTGGTCCCTGAGGTTTGATCACTTTTGTCACTTTAGTCCAAATCTCAAACTCTTTGCATCTGGGTCCCTTTGGTTTCAGTTTTATTGCCATTTTGGTCCAAAAGTGAAATCAGATCATATTTGTCTTATAAAATCATGTTATTTTGTCCTTTTCATCGAAAGCAAAATGATCATTTTAAGCATTAATATATATATATATATATATATATATATATAGTAGGGATCCTGCGGAAAGTGTGTTTTTCCTAGAAAGTCCAGGAAGCGATCTGGGCCATCCAATGGGTGTGTTTAATGGTTAAGATGAAGTCAATGGCAATCTTGTAATTTTTTAGTTTATTTAATTCAGTGTTTTAAAAGACTAAGGGCAATTTTGTCAATATATCGTGTTTTAAATCAATTAGATAACCGTCAGTCAAACCCAGTCCCTAATTTCAAGCGATTTTCCCTATCTCTCTCCAAACCCAACTTCGAAACTCCAATCCCTACCAAATATAACTACAATCATGGAAGAAGATAACTTTAGAAAGGATGGAGAGCACCAGATCAGTTGTCGGAAGCTGTTCGAAAAACCCCGTAGTCGCAGGTATTAATCATGCAGGGCACCAAGAACATGCTGTTAAAACACAGCGTCAAGAAACATCAAGAAAACACATCGTATTAATCTGCTTGCTACTGTTTGCTTTTAAAACACAACTGTATGAATCTGAATGCTAAAACACAACTGTATGCATCTGCTTGATGTGTAAAACACAACTGTATGAATCTGCTTGTTGTTAAAACACAACTGTATGAATCTGAATGCTAAAACACAATTGTATGCATCTGCTTGCTGTTAAAACACAACTGTATGAATCTGCTTGCTGTTAAAACACAACTGTATGAATCTGGATGCTAAAACACAACTGTATGCATCTGCTTGCTGTTAAAACACAACTGTATGAATCTGAATAATAAAACACAGCTGTATGAATCTAAATGCTAAAACACAACTGTATGAATCTGCTTGCTGTTAAAACACAGTTGTATGAATCTGAATGCTAAAACACAACTGTATGAATCTGCTTGCTGTTAAAACACAACTGTATGAATCTGAATAATAAAACACAACTGTATGAATCTGCTTGCTGTTAAAACACATCACCAAGAACAAACGGTTAAAACACAGTACCAAGAACTTGCTGATAGATTCCAGCAAGAAAACGAAGGAATGATTGATATTAAGTGAGATCAGAAATCGAAAACAAAAAATTCCGAAATTTATGGATAGTTAGTTATTGAAGATAATTTCCTAAAATAAAAATAGATTGTGAAAGTACATAAATGCCCTTTTAGATAAAATCATTCAATACCACATGTCGCGTTCTTATTGCTTCCTAGACTTTCTAGGAAAAACACACTTTCTACCCAACTCCTACTATATATATATATATATATATATATATAATAAAAAAACTCAAAACACCACTCTCAGCTCCATTCTCTTACTCCCCCCTCTCTCTTCCCCCCCTCTCTCTCTCTCTCTCCCTCCCTCTCTCCTCTCTCTAACACCACCGCCGCCTCCTCCCTCCTTCTCACCACCGCCAGCACAGCCGCCACCACCACCTCCTTCTCACCAATCTTCAGATATGAATTTCCCTCAATCTGAATGTGAGCCCTAACCCTAGCCTAGAGCACATCCCCATTGTGTGAGCTGTTTGAAAGGGTTTCAATGGTTGTTGAAATCGGGCAAAAGGGAACTATAATGATGGACAGTAGTGGTGGGTTTCAATCTGTTTCACTGATATCAAACTCATTTCAATTCCATGATGAAATAGCAAAAGTTACAGAACTAGAACTGTTCAGTTCGGTAATATGAGGTACGGCTTAAATAGGTATTGTAGTCGGGTCGGTGAGGATGTGGGTTTAGTCACTGGAGTGTGGAGTGTTGCAGAACATAGGCAAACCTCTTGAAGACAGGTTTCTCGGGACATCGATAGAAAGACAGAAGAAAAACAGAGACGTACCTGAGTCGGAGACCGGCTGCGAGTGGCGAAGGCGATGCGGCTATGGTTGAAGACGGGGGTTAAAGACGACCACCGGTGGTTGAAGGAGATGGGCGGCGGAGATGATGGTGTTGTAGAGGGCTGCCAGTTCGGAGTGAAGATGGAGGATGGTGTATGGAGATGGAGAACGATAGGTAGGGGTGGGGTGGATAAGACGATGGTTCTATTCTTAGGGTTTAAACATAAAATGGAGTTATGGGGAAGGAGATGGTTCTGTTATTAGGGTTCAGACATAAAATGACCATTTTGTCCCTAAGGAAAAGGACAAAATAGTATGATGTTATAAGACAAATATGACCTGATTTCACTTTTGGACCAAAATGACAATAAAACTGAAACCACAGGGACCCAGATGCAAAAGGTTTGAGATTTGTACTAAAGTGGTAAAAGTGACCAAACCTCAGGAACCAAAACGGCAGTTTACTCAATAACAAGAGATAGGTAGTTGTTACACAAAATGAAATAACAAAGTAAAATAATGTAAACGGTAATAAAATGGGTGTGATAATAGAACGAGTTTATTTTCTACTGAACCTTGTAAGACAAATAATACTATATTCGTTGACGTCGCGCGTTGCGGCGAAACGAAGCAAATGGCAATGTAAAACAAACGTTATTCGAAATTGAAGTATGTTGTTTAGAAAGTCAAACTGTCAGAATCGCTTTAGTTTATCATCATACCGTTTTACGACACCAAATAAATACTCTATCTTGAATACAATTTCATTTTAACAAAACTTATACAGGAATGTAGAGGGAAATAATTAAACACAACTCGTACCTAAGTTTTTAGAAAAAAATAACAAACGTAAATTATTAGAGAAATTTGAAATTAATTGATAATGAAAATATGATTAAAAAAAGAAATGAATTACTAAAAGCAAAAAATAAAAAATAAAAGAAATATAGTTTTAAAAAAGTAAAACAAAACAAAAGGTATGTTAAAATTTAAAAGTAAATATTATTATAAAAATGAAATCATTGTTTTTGGTCTTAGAAAAAATTAACGAACATAAGTTATTAAAGAAATATCAAACTAATCGAAAACAGAAATATGATTTAAGGAGAAAAAATAAATTAAAAAATAAACAATAAATGAAAAAGAAAATATGGTTTTATAAAAGTAAAAATATAATAATATAAAAATACTTTAAACTTATTAGTGAATAATATTAAATAATAGAATATTAAAAAGATATATATTATTATAAAAATAAAGTTACTATTCATGAAAAATAAATAATAAATGAGAAAGAAAATATGGTTTCGGAAAAGTAAAATAATAATATAAATATATATTAAATTAAAATTGAGTATACTATTATAATATTAAATAATAGAATAATAAAAAGTTATATATTATTATAAAAATAAAGTTACTATTGATGAGCCTTCGTAAACAATAAAAAAAGAAATGAATTACTAAAAGTAAAAAATAAAAAAAGAAATATAGTTTTAAAAAAGTATATTAAAACAAAAGGTATGTTAAAACCTAAAAGTAAATATTATTATAAAAATGAAATCATTGTTTATGGTCTTAGAAAAAATTAACGAACATAAGTTTTTAAAGAAATATCAAACTAATCGAAAACGGAAATATGATTTAAGGAGAAAAATAAATTAAAAAATAAAAAATAAATGAAAAAGAAAATATGGTTTTACAAAAGTAATATAATAATATTAAATAATAGAATATTAAAAAGCTATATATTATTATAAAAATAAAGTTATGAAAAAGTAAATTAAAAAATAAATAATAAATGAGAACGAAAATATGGTTTTGGAAAAGTGAAATAATATATATATATATATATATATATATATATATTAAAACACAACTGTATGCATATGCTTGCTGTTAAAACACAACTGTATGAATTTGCTTGCTGTTACAACACAACTGTATGAATCTGGATGCTAAAACACAACTGTATGCATCTGCTTGCTGTTAAAACACAAATGTATGAATCTGAATAATAAAACACAACTGTATGAATCTGAATGCTAAAACACAACTGTATGAATCTGCTTGCTGTTAAAACACAGATGTATGAATCTGAATGCTAAAACACAACTGTATGAATCTGCTTGCTGTTAAAACACAACTGTATGAATCTGAAAAATAAAACACAGCTGTATGAATCTGCTTGCTGTTAAAACACATCACCAAGAACAAACTGTTAAAACACAGTACCAAGAACATGCTGATAGATTCCAGCAAGAAAACGAAGGAATGATTGATATTAAGTGAGATCAGAAATCGAAAACAAAAAATTCCGAAATTTATGGATAGTTAGTTATTGAAGATAATTTCCTAAAATAAAAATAGATTGTGAAAGTACATAAATGCCCTTTTAGATAAAATCATTCAATACCACATGTCGCGTTCTTATTGCTTCCTAGACTTTCTAGGAAAAACACACTTTCTACCAAACTCCTACTATATATATATATATATATATATAATAAAAAACTCAAAACACCACTCTCAGCTCCATTCTCTTACTCTCCCCCCTTCTCTTCCCCTCTCTCTCCCTCCCTCTCTCCTCTCTCTAACACCACCGCCACCTCCTCCCTCCTTCTCACCACCGCCACCACTACCTCCTCCTCACCACAGCCGCCACCACCACCTCCTTCTCACCAATCTCCAGATATGAATTTCCCTCAATCTGAATGTGAGCCCTAACCCTAGCCTAGAGCACATCCCCATTGTGTGAGCTGCTTGTGTGAAAGCACCGGATCGATGACGAACATCAAACATTGCACTTGATTCAAGACATGAAGAACAAACATAAGATTAACAAGATAGAAATATGTAGAAGATGAATCCTTTATTATGAATCAGTCATCACAGATTACACAAACCAAAGGAGTATACATCATCTACAAGCTGGATTTAGATCACAAAGATCTAAACCCTAGCTTTCTCTCACTAACACATAGTCTCTCTAGAGAGGTGCACAAAGCTTCAAGGGTTTTTCTTGGTTCGTCGGATTCTGCCCTAATCCTATACAACACATATATATAGACTAGGACTATACTCGGACAAACAATCTACAACAAAACCCTGACTTTTGTCCCTAACATAAACCCTGACCTTTTTCCTAGACATAAAACTTGGACAAAATGTCCCTAGGATAAAGTTGGGACTAACTTTCAACAAAAGTACAATAAAGACCCTAAAGAATGGGAGACATGCACTTATCACCTAAAGTGCACTAACAAACTCCCCTTGGTCTTCATGTGGTCTTGAATTCTTCATTATTGTTGACTTTAACTTGGACTTCTGCTTTGGTTGACCAGAACTGATAAGCGACAGTTACCCGGCAGGAACTGCACTTACAGTCTCCCCCTTAACTGTTGCATCAGTTCTGTGTGGCATCGATAATCTTCAATCATCGGATACTGCACTTACAGACTTCCCCCTTGACTGATGATATCATGCATGCTTTCAACTTTAGCTGAGACTTGATCTTTTAGGTAGAGCACAGCGATCTTCAGCCCTTCTAATTAAAGACTTGCTGACGATCACTTAAGGCCGCTTTGAGAAACCCGAAGAATCCAACATCAACCACTGTAGATCCTCCCCCTCAAACTACTCCCGAATCAAGTTAACGCGAACCGACCTACAACCACATGTAGGAATCTCGCTCGATACATTAATCTTCAAACCTAACCGGTAGCAGAAAGAAACGTCGGATTTCCAATGCCCAACATCAAACACTTCAAATTCCGCAAAGACATGAAGCTCAGTTCGATAAGTTAATAACAAACTGAACTTTGTAAAAGTACATCCACCATCTTGATCAAAAGTCTTCAACCCTTCATGTATGATCTCATCTCGTCACGAATCTTCATGAATCAATCTCCTATCTTCACGAATCCCCTGAATCCCCGATGGCTTTCATCTCCGACCTTCCCCTCAAATCAAGAAGCCCCACATTATTTCGAGACCAGAACTAATCTTCTCTACTCTAAATAGCAACTTAATAAGGCTCAATCTTCAACTAGTCATCAACCGAGAATTCAGCTTCATCATGTCAACACTTGATTAATAACATAAACACACATGACAAAAACTCCATCACACACGAGCTATTTCACGCACAAGCTTTATATTTACAAAGAAAACAGGAACTTCAAAATTTTTACTCCCCCTTTTTCTTTGTAAACAATACAAAAATCCAAGCACGTCTTATTCTCTTCACCTCCTCACTTGATCCGAACAGCATAAGTGCCATAAAACTTTTCGATAATCCGAAACCGACTTCAAGTCTTCAAACTACGCATAATTCTGACTCTTAGTTAGTTATCCGGTACCCCAGGTAACCCGGAATAACTAGAAAAACTCGGAACATGCACAACTCGAAACTTCCGAACTACACAAGCTTCTAAACTTAGTTAAAAATCTGGTACCCCAGGTAACCCGAAATTCTAGAAAATTCGGAACTCGTAAAACCCGAAAGCTCTTGAAACCTCGGATCAGATCATCTTTTCCACACCAGAGCTTTGTGACCCCGTTATCCTCGCCAACATCACGAAAGTCATGCCTCCAAGAACATTGTTCGCCATTCTCAAACCAATCACAGAGGATTTGAACAAAACAGGCGGCAGCCCCTTCGCCAGCAAGTATTCAATCCCGTTCAACGCTTGGTACCTCACATTACTGCTCACACCCATATGAATTGCCTAGGTTATAGCATTCAAAAGCGTCGGTGGTGGTTTGTTTGGTGACTCAAAGTTAGGATCCATCTTCTTCCTCATCTTGATCAATCCATTCGACAGTGCAGTTCCCACTAATCCCGCTGCTAAACCTACTGCTGCAAAAATTGTTCCTTTGTAAACAAGTGTTCCCAAACGGTTCACAAGGCTATAAGAACCGGGCTCAAACATGTGGCCTGTAGGGCAATTGGCGAAAATAAAAGGGAGGCCTGCTGCTGATGAAGAAGCCATATACACTTGTAACCAGTGCAACAACTCAGTGCACTTGTTGGTACCGAGTATTCGAGCCATATACACTTGTTGAACTGTTATCATACAATTCGGAATAGGTTGAACTGAGTTTAAAACTCGGACCATATACACTTGTTGAACTGTTAAAACTCGGAATTTGTTGAACTGAGTTTAAAACTCGGTTATCAAAAACTCGAACAACTGTTAAAACTTCGGACTTGTTGAACTATATACCCTTGTTCTGAGTTTAAAACTCGGACCATACTTTGAGAACTTGGAACTCGGACATATGAAACTCGGACATATTCAAAACTCGGACCAACTTGTATTTCAAAACTCGGAGATAACAAGAACTCAGACAATTGTTGAACCTCGTAAAACTCACTGTTCATGTTATCAAGGTTTCACAGGTCAAAACTCGGACGGATAAGGTGCAATATTTGAAACTCCGACACTGTGATACAACAAAACTGTTTCACAGTTTAAAAAACCTCGGACAAACCGATTTGATTCTCACATAACTCGGAGAAAACTCGGAATACAGAACTTTCAAAACATCGGACACTTATAAAACTCGAAAACACAGAACAACCAGAAGTATGACAGTTAAAAGTCAAAACTCGGACAGCAAAGGGACTTGTAAAACTCGGACTTGACTTATAATTGACTTAATACTCGGAATATTTACTGTAAAACTTGGACAGTTAACTTCATGAAAGATTACTCGGAAAAAACTGTTTAAACTCTGAACAGATAAAAACTCGGACAAAAAACTCAGACTGTAAAAATTTTGAATTCACAGTCTAAAAGTCGGACAAAGCCTCGTGAAGATTAAAAGTCGGACTGATAAAAGCCGGACCATAGTGAAGAATCTACACAGAGTTTAAAAGTCGGACTGTGTAGAAGATTTTGTGATCTAAAGTCGGACTCTAATAACACACATTAAAAGTCGGACATAAGGGAAACAAGGTGAAAGTCGGACCAAGTAAAGTTCGGACAAACCAAACTTTATAGTCCAAAAAATTCGGACTAACCAAAAATTCGAACTAATAAACGGATAACTAGAACAAATTAAAATTCGGACAAAATGAAAATCGGATCTGATAACTCGGACTGGTAAAGATTAACTAAAATTCGGACACAAGAAAAAGGAGAAACTCGGACCTGAAAGACACTAGGAAAAATTCGGACAAGTGTTGGAGATTTGAAAACTCAGACAAGCTGAAGCTCAGAAGAAACAAGTCTCCGGACTATCTCCCTAGTGTGACTTCACACTAGTTCACCAAAACCCCGGAAACACAAACACAGAGTTTTAAAACTCAGACAAACCTTTTTGGATCAAAACCCTAGATCTCCAAACCAACACAGCCGACGAACAGCTTCATTTTCTTCAAGTTTTCTCCAGAATCTTCAAGTCTTCAGGATGTTTGGCGGAAACAAACATCAAATCAAGAGCAATGGTGATTCAGAAGGCGGTTAGACCATTCCGAATCGGTAACCATGCTCTGATACCACTGTGAAAGCACCGGATCGATGACGAACATCAAACATTGCACTTGATTCAAGACATGAAGAACAAACATAAGATGAACAAGATAGAAATATGTAGAAGATGAATCCTTTATTATGAATCAGTCATCACAGATTACACAAACCAAAGGAGTATACATCATCTACAAGCTAGATTTAGATCACAAAGATCTAAACCCTAGCTTTCTCTCACTAACACATAGTCTCTCTGGAGAGGTGCACAAAGCTTCAAGGGTTTTTGATCGATCCCTCATCCATGGATTGTTGGATGCTTGCCCTAATCCTATACAACACATATATATAGACTAGGACAAAACTCGGACAAACAATCTACACCAAACCCCTGACTTTTGTCCCTAACATAAACCTCTGACCTTTGTCCTAGACACAAAACTTGGACAAAATGTCCCTAGGATAAAGTTGGGACTAACTTTCAACAAAAGTACAATAAAGACCCTAAAGAATGGGAGACATGCACTTATCACCTAAAGTGCACTAACAAACTCCCCTTGGTCTTCATGTGGTCTTGAATTCTTCATTATTGTTGACTTTAACTTGGACTTCTGTTTTGATTAATACGGAACTGATAAGCGACAGTTACCCGGCACGAACTGCACTTACAGCTTGAAAGGGTTTCAATGGTTGTTGAAATCGGGCAAAAGGGAACTATAATGATGGACAGTAGTGGTGGGTTTCAATCGGTTTCACTGATATCAAACCCATTTCAATTCCATTATGAAATAGCAAAAGTTACAGAACTGGAACTGTTTTGTCCGGTAATATTAGGTACGACTTAAATAGGTATTGTAGCCTGGTCGGTGAGGATGTGGGTTTAGTCACTGGAGTGTGGAGTGTTGCAGAACATGGGCAAACCTCTTGAAGTCAGGTTTCTCGGGACATTGATAGAAAGACAGAAGAAAAACAGAGACGTACCTGAGTCGGAGACCGGCTGCGAGTGGCGAAGGCGATGCGGCTATGGTTGAAGACGGGGGTTAAAGACGACCGCCGGTGGTTGAAGGAGATGAGCGGCGGAGATGATGGTGTTGTAGAGGGCTGCCAGTTCGGAGTGAAGATGGAGGATGGTGTTTGGAGATGGAGAACGATAGGCAGGGATGGGGTGGATAAGACGATGGTTCTATTATTAGGGTTTAAACATAAAATGGAGTTGTGGGGAAGGAGATGGTTCTGTTATTAGGGTTCAGACATAAAATGACCATTTTGTCCCTAAGGAAAAGGACAAAATAGTATGATGTTACAAGACAAATATGACCTGATTTCACTTTTGGACCAAAATGACAATAAAACTGAAACCACAGGGACCTAGATGCAAAAGGTTTGAGATTTGGACTAAAGTGGTAAAAGTGACCAAACCTCAGGAACCAAAACGGCAGTTTACTCAATAACAAGAGATAGGTAGTTGTTACACAAAATGAAATAACAAAGTAAAATAATGTAAACGGTAATAAAATGGGTGTGATAATAGAACGAGTTTATTTTCTACTGAACCTTGTAAGACAAATAATACTATATTCGTTGACGTCGCGCGTTGCGGCGAAACGAAGCAAATGGCAATGTAAAACAAACGTTATTCGAAATTGAAGTATGTTGTTTAGAAAGTCAAACTGTCAGAATCGCTTTAGTTTATCATCATACCGTTTTACGACACCAAATAAATACTCTATCTTGAATACAATTTCATTTTAACAAAACTTATACTGGAATGTAGAGGGAAATAATTAAACACAACTCGTACCTAAGTTTTTAGAAAAAAATAACAAACGTAAATTATTAGAGAAATTTGAAATTAATTGATAATGAAAATATGATTAAAAAAAGAAATGAATTACTAAAAGCAAAAAATAAAAAATAAAAGAAATATAGTTTTAAAAAAGTAAAACAAAACAAAAGGTATGTTAAAATTTAAAAGTAAATATTATTATAAAAATGAAATCATTGTTTTTGGTCTTAGAAAAAATTAACGAACATAAGTTATTAAAGAAATATCAAACTAATCGAAAACAGAAATATGATTTAAGGAGAAAAAATAAATTAAAAAATAAACAATAAATGAAAAAGAAAATATGGTTTTATAAAAGTAAAAATATAATAATATAAAAATACTTTAAACTTATTAGTGAATAATATTAAATAATAGAATATTAAAAAGATATATATTATTATAAAAATAAAGTTACTTTTCATGAAAAATAAATAATAAATGAGAAAGAAAATATGGTTTCGGAAAAGTAAAATAATAATATAAATATATATTAAATTAAAAGTGAGTATACTATTATAATATTAAATAATAGAATAATAAAAAGTTATATATTATTATAAAAATAAAGTTACTATTCATGAGCCTTCGTAAACAATATAAAAAGAAATGAATTACTAAAAGCAAAAATTAAAAAAAGAAATATAGTTTTAAAAAAAGTATATTAAAACAAAAGGTATGTTAAAACCTAAAAGTAAATATTATTATAAAAATGAAATAATTGTTTATGGTCTTAGATAAAATTAACGAACATAAGTTTTTAAAGAAATATCAAACTAATCGAAAACGGAAATATGATTTAAGGATAAAAATAAATTAAAAAATAAAAAATAAATGAAAAAGAAAATATGGTTTTACAAAAGTAAAATAATAATATAAAAATACTTTAAACTTGTTAGTGAATATACTATTATAATATTAAATAATAGAATATTAAAAAGCTATATATTATTATAAAAAGTAAAGTTTTGAAAAAGTAAATTAAAAAATAAATAATAAATGAGAAAGAAAATATGGTTTTGGAAAAGTAAAATAATATATATATATATATATATATATATATATATATATTAAATTAAAAGTGAGTATACTATTATAATATTAAATAATAGAATAATAAAAAGTTAGATATTATTATAAAAATAAAGTTACTATTCATGAGCCTTCGTAAACAATATACATAGTAATTAGACCGGCTCACGTTGTGGCGTGGGTACATTAAAATTTTCAAAGTTGAGGAGGTGTAAAAAGAGAGTAATAGTGTAGGGAGTAAAAAAGCAAAGTCTAAAACTTGAGGGGGTGGTCACGGTAAAAAATGAAGTAATAGTGCAAGCCTGCAAGGGGTCAAACGCAAAGTCTAAAACTTGACTAAAACGGTAAATTGCAAAAAGTAGTTGGCATTTAAGAAACAACACACAAAATATAAGGGCCAAAAACCGTAAATTTCAAAAGAGAGGATAAAAAAGAAAAACCCAAGAGTTGAGGGGTGGTGGTGGAAATACCACCGACATGCCTTTTTAGTATAGTATACAATATAATGTGTCAATAAAAATAAAATTGTGTATATTTATGTTGATACTTGTATAAACTTGTATACACATATTGGTGAACTTCTCTAACAAAGTGGTGAAAGTTAACACTTCATTGTGAGTGTTTATATGGATTATAAGTGATGTAGAATTAGTGAGTGTGTAGTCATTCTAAAATAATTAATATTAACTTATATCAAGTGATAGTTAAATATTTATACATAACACCACTTGTAGTGGGGGATATGTCCCGCGAAATAAGGCCAGGCGCCCCATAGCACCCGACCACACCACTACGGCCGACGCTATGGGTGAGAAAATTTCAATCCTCGTGAAATACATAAGGTCTTGTGTAATGGGGCGCCATATGATGGCAAAATTGGGCATAGCGCCGGCAACACCACTACGACGGGCGCTATGGGGTAATTTTTTTCCTTCCCGCGATGCATTTCACGGCGTGATCATTCATCCCCACTCACACACATATACATACATACATACATACATATATATAAAGCCCATACATATATAACCCCACTACACACTCAAGTTATATAAAGCCCCTTTCTTACACAATCCGGCACTTGTCGCATAACGCCCCACAAGGGGCTTTATGACTACACATGGCCTAACAGCGTGTCTCATTGTTCCCATTCACACACACACACACACACATATATATACATACATATGTATGTATAATTGAAGGGGTTATATAACCTCTTACCACTACACTCTCTTGTGATATAAGACCCCTCTCTTCGACTTTTTGCCACTTGTCGCATAACGTCCCACAAGGGGCTTTATGACTACACATGGCAAGACCATGTCTAGTGTCACACCCCAACCAATGGCGGAAACATCGGGATGAGACGAAGTGAGAAGATTGCTAGAGACATCATAACGCTATTTGTGACAATATTTAATAACCCGATTTCATTTCATAATTCGTTTGTCAACATTACAAGGAAATCAAATAACATCAAGTTCAAGGGAAATACAATACAACATAATCAAAAATTTATACAACGATTAAACCTAAACGTTTATATGTGTATCTAGGCATCAACGCTACTTCATTTCATAACATCATCATCCTCAACCTGTAACATGTTTAAAATAAAGTTCAATGCAAAAGCAAAGGCGAGTATACAAGTTTGGTACATACGTATCAAAAGATGATTTTAAACAGTTCCATGTTGCAAGCTCTTGATACGAGATAAACAATAAAATTGGCATGTGTCAATCATATCAAACCAATGATGAAACGGAATATGCTCATGACATAACCACAAGTCTACGGGCGGGTCGTTAATCCTATAGCGCTACATATGTCATGGTTTGGCTCGTACGAAGTTAATGATAAGTCTAACACATAAAGTCCTCAACCCAAGTTTAAAGTATCAAGTAATCAAATAAGCATGCGTGTAATAGGAATGTTTATGTATTATGATAAAGTTTGTGTGTAAGTTTATAAGTAACATGTTACACCCCAAAAAGTGGTAAACGAAAAAGGGGTTCACGTATACTCACAAAATTTGCTAAGTCTTCCGATTATCCAAATGTTGACGAGCGTATGAGATGAGAAGGATGAAACACCGAGGTCCCGAGATTATGAGTGGTTGCGATTTCTACTCCATGTAAAATAACGCACGAGTAAAGATTGGAACAATTCAAGAGAACGAACGAGAGAGTTTAGCCAAGATATTTAAAATATCACGAACTTACTATTATTTAATAGTTAAATAAATTAATTTATTTAGATAATTTATCTCAGTATTAGCCTTTAATGTTGTAAAAGAGATTATAATGAATTGTTTATTATTTTTGGAGTTTATTATAAAATAGAAAGGAATATTTATGTTTATGAATTTGCGGTTTATAAAGATTCTTACAAGAAAAGAATTTTAGATAAAAAAACTCGTTTAATTAATAATGGATTTAAGGATTAAAAGGTTTTAAAAGAACTTTTAAAAGAATAGAAATCATAAAGGTTATATTTTGAAACAAAAAGGAGAAAAAAATAGATTTTAACAATTAAAATCTCACAAAGTGGCCAAAATAAGTATACATTTATAATTATTGCATAAAAGTTATTCGACCCAATACGTCTCGTTTTATAAGTAAACACGTATAGTTTTACTGATTTTGATGAAAAACGGACAGAGTTTCCTCTGTTTTTGGACGATCCCGACAATACAAGTTGTCGATTTGTATGATCAAAATTCAATAACAATTCAATAATACGATATGAGAGTATAAAATTTCTATATGCGCTTACAAATAATATATACAAAGTTTGGTTCGCGCAAAATGTAACATTTATTAAATATGAAACGGCAAGATTAATATTTGCGTTATTTACATACCGAGCCTAGCGTTGACCAGTTTGACCAGCTTGACCAAACCCGAACCCGTTGACTGAGCCGCTGACTTGTCTTGACCGAGCTGACTGACTTTGACCGGGTTTGACCCGATCAGAAACTGAAACAAGACACGAATAAGGACCCGAACTCAACTGAACCTAACCTGAACATAAATTGAATCGAATAAATCAAAACAAAACTGAAATGAAACTTGAATCGAAACTTAAACAAACAAACCCAAATCAGATTCCGACTAAAATCGACACATAAACTGAACCAGAACCCGAACCGACTGGAACTGACTGGAACTCAAATCCAAGACCGAAAACTAAATCAACTAAAATCATAACCTTACCTGAACTGAGACTCGAACCGGAATAACCACAGCTGACCCGAGTCCGATTGAACTCGAATCCAAATAAAGCCTGAATCTTGAGCTGGGACTGAATCCAAGCCAGAACTCGACCCGAACTGAACTGCATCGCGAACCTCCACCGCTACGGCTGCCGTCCCTGACTCGACTCGACCCGAACTGACGCCGCCGCCATCTCTCTCTCGTCTCGTCTCTCTCTCTCTCTTCTCTGTTCTCGGCCGTCGCGCCGTCGTGTGCCACTGGAGAAGGAGAGTGAAGGAGTGGGTGGTGTTTGGTTGCCGGAAATGACTCCGGTTGCCGGAGCCGTTGATATTCAGACGAGAGAGAGTTGAAGGTGATGATGCTTGTATGTGTTTGCCTGATCTGTGAATTTCTTTTGTGTGTGTGTTATTTTTTTTAGTTGTAGACAAAAGGAAGCAAGGGGAAACACAGTGTGAGCGGCTGATCTCTAAGTGAAGAGGTAGGGCTTCAACTTTTAATTCGGTAGGGTTTGATTAGTGGGCTTTGGGCTTGGGCCCAAGGCCCACAAGCCCAATCTTGTATTTAAGTGGCTCGAAATTTTTAAGAGACCCGTTATCAAAACCCAGACTCTCCGTAACGTCGTAAGTTATCATTTTAGATTCAAAAATATATTAAAATAGTGCAGGCAGACGTTGTTGTCGCGTTTGAGCGACGGTTGCGTAAAAGCGTGTAAATTGCGTAATTCTTTTCCATTTTTAATTCACTTTTCGATCAGATTTCAATGGTGATTTCTAAAAATAGAAAAACGGACTTGTATTTCTAAATACATGGAAACTCGGAAATACGAAACGTTACAGTCTCCCCTCGTTTAGGAAATTTCGTCCCGAAATTTATTCCAGAGGAAGACTTGAAAGGATTTTGGCAAACAGAGGAGGTTTGTTTAAAATTGAGGCTTGTATATAGAGCAACGGAGAATAACGGAGATATAAGGGTGAACGATTGATCTTGTAGACGATTACAAGTATAAGAATGGCATACGTAACAGACAGACAAATGCTGTGCGTTAAGAATGAGGTCTCGTCATGAATAATCGGATATAATGCGTTTGTGAGTTGTTTAAGGTTTGTATTAGGTCTAAAATGTTTATAAAAACACTGAATTTCTCATGGCACGTTTTACGAAAGTTCGGTAACATGGTGAAAACACTTATATATAGGAAGTACCAGCGGCGTATCCACCATGTTTTGACCACATTACGTCCATTTCGTATTCGGTGTCATGTTACGTTCCGTGTCTCACTATACACAGTAGTACACTCTATGATTCTCATGCGCCTATCACCATAATCACGTGTGCACCCGCGATTATATCGATCGTCGCATGATCTGCATAGCTTGTACTAGTTGTGTACGAATCAGGATATATATAATTTGAAGAATAGGAATGTGTACGTATATGAGTGTAGTATGTAAGCAAGTCCATGTTTAAGTATTTATGGGACCCACGTAAGCGAATCCCTCGGATTCCGCTCGCGTATGGGTACGAATGTATGAATCACGAGTATGAATGAATGTATGAACATAAGTATAAGTGCAAGTGTAAATACGCATGTGGGTGTAAGTATAAATATAAAACATATGGGTATGAGTGTAGGTACGAATAATGAACATTGCGTATATGGTATATGTTGAAGCATCGCGAATTTAGACATATAAAGCGTTTGAGAAATTTGAGTACATAAATGGATGGATGTGAGTATAAATTATAAATCGTATAGATGTGAGTATAAATATGAGTAAAAATATAACATAAATCGTATAAATGAATATAAGTGAAGACATAACATGTATAAGTATAAATGCAAGGAATAATGATTTTGTTGATAGTATAAATCGAAATACACTAGTTCAAACACGAAAAGATTAAGAAGTTTTGAGTATGAAAGGAAAAGAAAACAGGTGACACATGCGAGATTGTTGTGAGATATCAATTAAAACGTGTAAAATGATATGCATATATAGTTGTTTGCGTAAAACGTGAAGTTAAAATAGATTGGATTATCACGAAATATAGACTCTAATTTGTGAATGTAAAGGGAGTATTAAACGTCTATTGGTCATGTGGAAAGTACTTTGTAAAGGAATGGAAATGCTACTGCGGATTTAAAAGAGTTTACATAAGTTGAAAATTTGTCGGTTCTTATGAAGTTCCCTTGTCCACGTGTTTTGAATTTAATTGACGTATTGAGTGAGGTTTTGAAAAAGTTCTAGAGATTAATAAGTTTGCATCATTTTAAGTAACTTTGTGTTAGAAAATTTTGAAACTTACAGCTTCTTGTGAAAAAGTTGATCCTTAGAAAAAGGAATTTGGTACATGAACTTAGTGATCGTTGAAAAATGTTTCATTGGTTTTGAAAAGGAATTTTAGTAAATGATTGAATAATATTGGTAATATTTTATAGGTGTGTGCGAAAAAGTTGATTTGATTCTCAATTGAGAATAACAATCTCTAGTTTAATGGTGTGAGAGAAGCGTGTTTCAATGTTTACGTTGATTGGTGAATTTATGGGCAACGGATTTATTAAACCGACTAGGCTGACAAGTAGTATTTCGTGAAATTTGAAATTTGAGGAATAAGCGTTTAGAGCATAAGTTAAAAATTTTGGGGGTGTGAGCTATATGAAAATAGATTGTAGGATAGGAAATTCGTTTATATCACAATGCATTTTGAAATAATTAGAGACTTGACTAATGATAAATGATTTAGACATAAACATGATCGTATTTACATAATATAGTCTTTTAAAAGAAAGCATTGGTAACGATCACCTAGGTAAGGGAATCACCCCAAATCCGTTGGTGAGGTCGTTGTAAGATGAGAAAAGAAGCGGAGTTAATCGTCAAGGTAAGGAAATCACTCCTATCTCGATGATATGTCTCTGCTCGTTGTTACAAAAGCGTAAATAAAATTACGTGAAACCATGCATGCTAATAATGTATAATCGTGTGAAAAGTAAGAGTATGATGTTGCGCAAAAATGAAATCTTGAAAAAATTGTTCAAAATTGACAAAAGATCGAAAATAATAAAGCGTAAGCTCGAATAAAACTTGGATTGTTCCAAACGGAACATTGACTAACCAAAGTGGTCGAAAGATCTTTTGAAATTGAGAAACATGCTTTGGCCTAATAGGTGGAATACTCTCGCCGATATCTCGGTTAACGATATTCACCCTTCCAGTTACTACATGTTCCCAATCCATAAAAAAATCAAGACTTGGCGGGACTTTTGAAAATCAAGGAGCGGAACTAGTCGAAAAGGTGCGGGTTTCACCCCTAACTTGACGATTCCGTACCCTAAGTGTGGTTGGCACTCGTCGAGTCAAAATTTAATTTCGACACTTTGACAAGGGTCCACTGGAATTTGAAATGGAAATTCTCCATCAAGGTGAGGGTTTCACTCCTAACTTGGTGGCGAATTTCGCGTAAAAGAATAGATGGATTGAGAGGCGTTCACCAAATTGTGGGTTTCACTCCTATTTTGGTGAAGTCGTCTCGTTTGTGTATTACGAGTGGTTTTGAGTTTAGTATAGACGAATAAAATGCCTTAGGAAGGCGTATGTTTGAAATATTAAATCAAGTATAACACATAATGCATTTCAAGAAATTAACAGATAGGATACGTTTTCAAGAAGTTAACTCATAAGCAACATTTCAAGAATAGCACGTAAAGATGTTTCATACAAGTAGCATGTGAAGCAAATATGGTCGAATCTGGTGCTTAACTATAGACTAGGTCAAAAGCATGGCAATTTTCCTAATTCCCTATAGTTATGGCTCTGATACCAATCTGTCACACCCCAACCAATGGCGGAAACATCGGGATGAGACGAAGTGTGAAGATTGCTAGAGACATCATAACGCTATTTGTGACAATATTTAATAACCCGATTTCATTTCATAATTCGTTTGTCAACATTACAAGGAAATCAAATAACATCAAGTTCAAGGGAAATACAATACAACATAATCAAAAATTGATACAACGATTAAACCTAAACGTCTATATGTGTATCTAGGCATCAACGCTACTTTATTTCATAGCATCATCATCCTCAACCTGTAACATGTTTAAAATAAAGTTCAATGCAAAAGCAAAGGCGAGTATACAAGTTTGGTACATACGTATCAAAAGATGAGTTTAAACAATTCCATGTGGCAAGCTCTTGATACGAGATAAACAATAAAATTGGCATGTATCATATCAAACCAATGATGAAACGGAATATGCTCATGACATAACCACAAGTCTACGGGCGGGTCGTTAATCCTATAGCGCTACATATGTCATGGTTTGGCTCGTACGAAGTTAATGATAAGTCTAACACATAAAGTCCTCAACCCAAGTTTAAAGTATCAAGTAATCAAATAAGCATGCGTGTAATAGGAATGTTTGTGTATTATGATAAAGTTTGTGTGTAAGTTTATAAGTAACATGTTACACCCCAAAAAGTGGTAAACGAAAAAGGGGTTCAAGTATACTCACAAAATTTGCTAAGTCTTCCGATTATCCAAATGTTGACGAGCGTATGAGATGAGAAGGATGGAACACCGAGGTCCCGAGATTATGAGTGGTTGCGATTTCTACTCCATGTAAAATAACGCACGAGTAAAGATTGGAACAATTCAAGAGAACGAACGAGAGAGTTTAGCCAAGATATTTAAAATATCACGAACTTACTATTATTTAATAGTTAAATAAATTAATTTATTTAGATAATTTATCTCATTATTAGCCTTTAATGTTGTAAAAGAGATTATAATGAATTGTTTATTATTTTTGGAGTTTATTATAAAATAGAAAGGAATATTTATTTTTATGAATTTGCGGTTTATAAAGATTCTTACAAGAAAAGAATTTTAGATAAAAAAAACTCATTTAATTAATAATGGATTTAAGGATTAAAAGGTTTTAAAAGAACTTTTAAAAGAATAGAAATCATAAAGGTTATATTTTGAAACAAAAAGGAGAAAAAAATAGATTTTAACAATTAAAATCTCACAAAGTGGCCAAAATAAGTATACATTTATAATTATTGCATAAAAGTTATTCGACCCGATACGTCTCGTTTTATAAGTAAACACGTATAGTTTTACTGATTTTTACGAAAAACGGGCAGAGTTTCCTCTGTTTTTGGACGATCCCGACAATACAAGTTGTCGATTTGTATGATCAAAATTCAATAACAATTCAATAATACGATATGAGAGTATAAAATTTCTATATGCGCTTACAAATTATATATACAAAGTTTGGTTCGCGCAAAAAGTAACATTTATTAAATATGAAACGACAAGATTAATATTTGCGTTATTTACATACCGAGCCTAGCGTTGACCAGTTTGACCAGCTTGACCAAACCCGAACCCGTTGACTGAGCCGCTGACTTGTCTTGACCGAGCTGACTGACTTTGACCGGGTTTGACCCGATCAGAAACTGAAACAAGACACGAATCAGGACCCGAACTCAACTGAACCTAACCTGAACAGAAATTGAATCGAATAAATCAAAACAAAACTGAAATGAAACTTGGATCAAAACTTAAACAAACAAACCCAAATCAGATTCCGACTTGAAATCGACACATAAACTAAATCAGAACCCGAACCGACTGGAACTCAAACCCGAGACCAAAAACTAAATCAACTAAAATCATAACCTTACCTGAACCGAGACTCGAACCGGAATAACCACAGCTGACCCGAGTCCGATTGAACTCGAATCCAAATAAAGCCTGAATCTTGAGCTGGGACTGAATCCAAGCCAGAACTCGACCCGAACTGAACTGCATCGCGAACCTCCACCACTACGGCTGCCGTCCCCGACACGACTCGACCCGAACTGACGCCGCCGCCATCTCTCTCTCGTCTCTCTCTCTTCTCTGTTCTTGGCTGTCGTGCCGTCGTGTGCCACCAGAGAAGGAGAGTGGAGGAGTGGGTGGTGTTTGGTTGTCGGAAGTGGCTCCGGTTACCGGAGCCGTTGATATTCAGACGAGAGAGAGTTGAAGGTGATGATGCTTGTATGTGTTTGCCTGATCTGTGAATTTCTTTTGTGTGTGTTGTTTTTTTTAGTTGTAGACAAAAGGAAGCAAGGGGAAATTGTAACACCTCGAAATTTCACGTCCTATAATGTATTGACACGCGTCATAAGCTTTGAACGTGTGAAAGAATACTCAAGATGGACTAAAGATGACAAACATGGAAAGTATGTGAATATAAGGGTTCAAAATGTCAACAATGGATAAATATACTTTACAATGACCCTACATGATGTTTATACCCTTAAACAAATGAATCATGGATCATACCCAGAAACCTGTATGCAAGACCTGCAAGAAGCGCCATTATGGGAAGTGCAGGTTCGAACCAAAATCCCAATCACAGCCTAGGGCTTGTGGGATCTGCAAATCAAGGGAACATAAAACGTTGGACTGCAAGGACATGAAGAATGCAGTCTGCTTCGGCTGTAATGAGAAAGGCCACATCAAGACCACGTGCCCTAAATCTGTCAAAGGAAATGCGGCTAAGGAAGGAAAGCCTAAGAATGAAATCGCCTAAGATGCCTGAGCTAGTTCATAAATAATGGCATCAGGTACTTTCCTTAACACTTGTCAGTGATATAAATGCTAAGAATTCTGTTTTAATTCAGATACCAATAAATCCTTCATAAATTGTAAGTATATTAGACTTTTAAAAATCTACCATAAGAACCCTAGATATTAAGTGTAAGGTAAAGCTTACAGATAGAAAATCATAGGAACCGTTTCTTCTGTTCCTGTCAGAAATCTTCAGTCGTGAAATTCTAGTGTACCCTCTCTCCAGATGAAGTACATCATCATATGTAATTGATATCTCTTTGATCTCCATCGATTACGAATACCAGATGGTATGACAAAAGCGCCATATGAGGATTGGTGTATCTTAATATGTTCCATAGATTGCTTCCATGCCTGATCAGTATGGAGGTTTAATGCATGGAACCGCAAGGATATTCCAAAGGTCATATGGTACTAAAGTCAACTAATGGTATTCAAAGAAGATATCCAGAATGGAATTTTCCAAGTAAGTGTCTTTGATTAAATATGTGGACTCGTAACGTAAATATGCCACTTATCTAGGCAAATATGAATGAACTGGAGCCCGAGATTTGGAAAATCTCTGTAATCTCCGTGTGTCTTGATTATCTTCTGCAAAGATTACCCTGTTTACCTCCTAAAGGGCAAGTAGAGTTAAGATTTACATTCCGCTTAGGGCTGCGGTATTGTGCCATCTCCAGGACAATTAGTACCATTATTATTGGAATAACCGAAACCCTGATTAAGTAAGTTTTAAAATATAGGTTCTTAAAGCCTAACTCAATAGTCTGAAAATTCGGTATTGCTAATTAAGAAAGACGGTTCATTTTGCATATGCAATGATTACCGCAACCCCATTTAGGCAACAATTAAGAATTTGCCATCAGCTGCCCAGGATCGTCGATTTGTTCGACTAACGGCAATGATTAGCTATTCCTTACAAATTAATTAAGCAGTGGTTGGAATAACCACCTCACCTTAAGATAAGCTTTTCTATAATGGTCGATATATAAACATCAAGACTGCTCCTTTGGAGACCTTGTAAAGATGGATTGTTAAACATCTATTGTTAGGACAATAGATTGGTAAGTCCAATTATCAGGATCTGAAAGTTGCATTGGAAACAACAAATAAGATCATACAAATCCCTAATCATCTATAAGTTGCCAGCGTTCGACAAAAAAAAATCAAGAATTAATGAAAGTAGCAACCCTCCTAAATTCTTGTTAAGGAATAAGGTTCAACAAGAGATATCACCAGGAAGGGTGTGCCAATTTGTTAAATTATTAGGCTAGTTAAGCTCTTTATATATATAAAGTCTGATGTGTGTAAAATGCAACATATAAATTACATCAAATAAGGCATAAAACTAACCCTTTTTAAGTACTAATATTGGAAAAAAAGTGTTTTTGTCTTCCTTTTGTATTTTCAGGATTAAATGAGCTCAAAAACGCAAAAGAAGCAAAAAGACAGCTAAATCCAACATAAATACAAGAAAAGGAACATTAGTGGACTGCCCGACCCCTCAACGGCACCTTCCAAAGCAAAATGGAGAAGGCAGAAGTCTGAACACGCCCCGTGCTCAGCCAGCACGGGGCCGTGCCCAAGAAGCAGCAGAAAAGACAAATCTATAGAAGCTTCTATTGCCCACCACGGGCCGTGCCCAGCGGACACGGGGGCGTGTCGAAAGTACAGCAGGCGCATTTATTGTAATTGCGAATTACAATTAATGAGGAGAGAGATTGTCAGACAGGCACGGGGCCGTGCCCAGCTCTCTGTTCAGCCTATAAATAGGAGTGCTTGGATTCATTTCAACTCATCCCATGGCACACCACCTCTCTCACACTTCATCCACCACCCACCACCATCACAACACCATCATCCACCACCATCATCCATTGTCCATCGTAGAGTGTGTGAGTCGTCTCGGGATCCAAGATTGATCGTAAGAGTTCTTGACAATCAAGGCCATGTTTGCCTAAATCTCTTACATCACTTGGTGAAGACAAAGTGTCTAGTATAATACTTTTTATTTCTAATCTTTTGCACTTTTTATTTGGTTTTGTATTAATGACTTTAATAACTAGTTACTTATGTTGAAGGTGATCTTTCCTTATCGTTTGTCCGTGGTGTCTTGGCATTATTTTACTGTCTATATAAAATAAAGGATTTTCACCATTCATATCTCCACGGTCTATATGGAGGTATGTTGGCTACCTGGTCGGGGGTTAAGGGAACGGTTTGGTAAAGGTCTTGCCATTGTTCAGCGTTTAGAGGTCCTGCAATGGACCTGGGTCAAATTTAGTAGGACCTCCTTCAATGCTTCACGGTATTGGATGGCGGGGGTCCAAACTCTTTGACCCCCTCATAAGTTAACTACTATTAATACTATAACCCGGCTATTTAGGACTGTATCCCTGCTGACTCAGACTACTTAGCCGAGGGTAACGTCACCGCCAAAAGCGGGGCCTACCACAATACTGCATTAATAACTTAATTCATTATCTTCCAATAATCCACCCTTTTAGGATTGTATCCTTGCTGACTCAAACTACTGGGGTGAGGGTAACGTCACCTTCAAAAGAGGGGCCTACTACAATAACTAAGATAATCTCTTAATTATGTGCAAAAGTGCGGAAATAATCAAAGGTTATACTAGATACGAGTCGGAACCAAGTGATTCATCTTGTCTATCTGTTTTTTATTTTATTTTTATTTTCAGCATTTTAGTTAGTTTTTATTTTTCTTAGCTTAAAACATTTTTCTAAACTTTTTACTTTGGTTAGACGTTGAGGATAAACCGGTATTAAAAGCTCTTGTGTCCTTGGACGACCTCGGTATCTTACCAACGCTATACTACACTCAACGATGGGTGCACTTGCCCATATGTGTGTTTAGTGTTAGTGAAATATCGTGTTTTATAAATTTAAAACTTGGCTAAAATAAGTGTTAAAAAGGGCTTAAAATATACACCTAATATATACGACACTTACCGCACATCAAGTTTTTGGCGCCGTTGCCGGGGACACAAGGATTTTAAGAAAGTTAGGAATCAATGGCCTAATCATTTTTCCTTTTTTCTTTTTAATTTTTTAGGATTTTCTTAGTTTTTCAGCTTCTGCAGAGCTCAGCACGGGCCGTGCCCGGTCAGACACGGGCCGTGCCCAACATCATCACTGGCAGTTTTTATTTTCTGAGTTACAGAGAGCTGAACACGGGGCCGTGTCGGTGCAACACGGGGTCGTGTCCAACTCCCAGTAACTGGGATACAGAAAACGATTACTGTACTTCTGACCACGGGCCGTGTTCACTGAGCACGGGGCCGTGGTGAACATTCTGTTTTTGTTGCAGGACTTGGAACCCAGGCGCCGCATTTGAACCTCCTACGTAGTGCATGAGCTCCAGTTCTAGTAGAGACATAAAAGAACCCCTAGAAGAACCCGAGCGCTTTCTCAGAAAAAGACTTAAAGCTAAAAATCAAGAGAAAGCTTCGGGGGACCCACTTCCAATGGCGGACCAACGTACCCTCATTGATTACCTACGGCCCACCGTAGGCAATCTAGGCGCCGCTATCAACGCACCGAATGTCGAAGCCAACAACTTCGAACTTCGGCCGCATTTGATACAAATGCTCCAAAACTCCGCAACCTTCCACGGGCTTGCGGACGAGGATCCCCATCTACATATTACTAACTTCTTAGAAATATGTGATACCTTTCGGATCAATGGAGCATCAAATGACGCCATCCGCCTTCGAATGTTTCCATTTTCACTAAAAGACCGAGCTAGGGCTTGGCTTAACACCCTCCCAGTTGGATCGGTAAACACTTGGGATGAACTTGCCCAAAAGTTTCTATATAAGTATTTCCCTCCTGCTAAAACGGCTAAATTAATGACTGAAATTAATACATACTCACAAGAGGATGGGGAATCCTTATATGAAACTTGGGAAAGGTTCTAGGAGCTTTTAAGAAAGTGTCCTCATCATGGTCTAGCGGTGTGGCAACAAGTATCCACTTTCTACAATGGGTTGTTGCCACACACAAGACAAACACTTGACTCAAGCTCCGGGGGACTCTTAGGTAATCGTCGCCCAAATGAAATATATAACCAAATTGAGGAAATTGCTCAAACCAATTTTCAATGGCACACTCCCCGAGGTAATAAATCTATTGCCCCGGGCGCCCATAAGGTTGATGAAAGCACCTCTTTACAAGCCCAAATCAAGGCCCTCTCTTCAAAAATAAAAAGGCTAGAAATGACAAAAACGGCCTCGGTTATGGCTTGTGAAGGGTGTGGTGGGTCACATGAAAATTGGAGTTGTATGAAAGAATTAGATGAACAAACAGAAACGGTAAACTACATGGATAATAGACCTAGGCCGTCGGGTCCTCCAACGGGTACCTACAACCAAGGATGGCGTAACCACCCAAATCTTGGTTGGAGAGATCCCGGCAATAGTAGTAACCAACAAAACCAACGAACTAATTTTCAACAACCGCAAAATTTCTCTCAACAACAAGGTGGAAGAGAAAGGCTTGAAGATACTGTATCTCGCCTCATCTCTGACACTGAAAAGAAAAACTCGGATCGATTTCAACAATTGGAATCGAATTTCAGAAATCAACAAGCTAGCATTCAAAACGTTGAAAAACAATTAAATCAACTAGCTCAAAATTTCTCCGAGAGACCACAAGGCGCGTTACCTAGTAATACCGAAACAAACCCGAAGGCACAAGTACATCTCATCACATTAAGAAATCGAACCGTGGGTCCCGAGGATGCTCCATTGCCGCCAAATGAAAGAAGCCATTCTAGCCAGCCTATGACTCCTCCTACGCCAGAAAAGGCTTCTACACCAACTCAAGAGCCCTCCAAGACTCCTCCAATCCCGTACCCCGGTAGGTTAAATCGTCAAAAGACCGATGAGCAATTCGCAAAGTTCGAAAGTTTACTAAAACAATTGCATGTTAATATTCCTTTTATTGAGGTCCTAACCCAAATGCCTAAATATGCAAAATTCATGAGGGATTTCCTCACTCACAAAAGGAAAATTGAATCATTGCAATTAGTTAACTTAGGCGAAGAATGCTCAGCTTTAGTACTCAACAAACTTCCACAAAAGAAAATCGACCCCGGGAGCTTCACAATCCCTTGCTCGATTCGGAAGTCCCTCGTCCGAAATGCTTTAGCCGATCTTGGGGCTAGCATCAACCTCATGCCCACATCAATGTTCAAGCGACTCGGCCTAGGAACAACAAGCCCTACAAAGATGAGCATACAACTCGCCGACAGGTCCGTCAAATTCCCACAAGGTGTCGCCGAAAATCTGCTAGTCAAGGTTGACAAATTCGTCTTTCCAACCGACTTTGTCATCCTAGACATGGAAGAAGACACCGATGTCCCTCTCATCCTCGGGAGGCCATTTCTAGCCACCGCCCAAGCATTGGTGGATATGAATGACGGAACTCTAACATTGAAGTTTGGGGATGAGGAAGTAAAATTTGAATGTGGAAAGCGAGTAGAGGAAGAAGATCCGGTCAACTACATGAAGGTCATAGACTCAAGCTTGGATGACGCTCTCCGACGGTGTAACATGGGATGCAATACATCCCACTTGGGTAACATATGACCAGGCTTTGGGTCTAGCCAAGGACCCTTATAAACGTGGCGCACCATGGAGGCATTCCACGGAACTATCCTTAGTATAATTTAGATTAATTTTTATGTTTTCTAGTTAGTTTTAATTTTCAGGAATAAAACACACTCATGGTGGTAAAGGATGAAAAAGGGAACGAGAAAAATGAACCCATGCACAAGAACAAGGCAACCCGACAATTCTCTCCAGTTCAGAAGGTTCAACACGGGCCGTGCCCAACCAACACGGCCCCGTGCTGAACCACCTGCAGGAAAACGCCCAGTTCAGGTACCTGGACACGGGCCGTGTTTACCCAACACGCCCCCGTGTCCAGACTTCTGTTTCTCTTATTTTAATTTTGTTACTGGCACTTGAACACGGGGCCGTGCCCGGATAACACGGGGCCGTGTTCAGTGCCCAGTGACACAATTTTTTGCTTTTTAAACACTATTTTACACATCTAATCAACCTAAAAAATTTATTTTTGGGACACATTGAGGACAATGTGTAATTTAAGTATGGGGGGAATGCTAAAACCTTGAATTTTGCAAGTCCTAAATACAAGCCTTACACAAAACTCTATTGGAACCGCTAATCACCCCAATTTTTTTTTTTCAAAAATTTCATTTTTTTTACTTGTCTAGGTTTAATTCGGGAAATTCAAGTTCTCAAAAAGGTTATATTTTTACGAATTTACAACCAATAGCGTAGTGATAAAAAGAACCAACATAAGAAAATTATGAAAATGCATGGCAAACTTAGTTAAAATTTGATTATATATACTTGATCACATAAAAACCCATTCCCACAAAAGTGAGTTTTGAGCCTTTATTGAGCATACAAATTTACATCTTTAAACTAAATGCTCATTTTTCGTTTCTTGTGTGAATAGCCGCTTGGTTCTTACAACTCTAGAACTTGCCATGACGATACATTCCCGATCCTTATCAACTTAAACCCGACTAAGTAAATGATGGAGGCATTAGGACTAACCCCTTTTTATTTCTACACCATTATTTTTTTTTTCTTTTACCACCTACCCAAAAATCCCCCTAGTTAGCCCCTTTGAGCCTAAACCTTTTCATTTCATCACCCAAACCAAAAAAAAAAAAAAAAAAAACCCTTTTACCCACCAAAACCCTTTTTATTTTTAACCCTTTGTTTTAGTAACAAGTTCGGTTTTTCGTATGAAAAAAAAAATGTGTGTTGTTGATGAAGCAAAAAGAAAATAAACAAACAAGTTCATAAAAAATAACTTTGTTTGAATTAAAGCTTCATCAAAATAAAAAGTTACAAAAATAGAAAATCTTACGAAAACCGACACTTGTTACGCTTTTTCGCCCTTTTTCTACTAACCACTAACCACTATCCCAACCACCTACCTTTAACCCAAGCCTAACCCTTAACCCACAAAGTCCTCTTGATATTTACAAAGGTATAAAAGTTAAAAAGGAGGAGGATTGATTGCTTGGCAAGCCTATGGTAGGAATAAGTTCCATGCCGCTCTCGAGTGATTCACTAAAAATACACCTTCGGCCGAGTGTGAGTGATTTCTCCCGTAAGGTATGTGAACTTGTATATAAATGGAATTTTAAAAAGGCATGTTATGCCCAAATAAGTAATTTCTCCTATGAAAAGTTCTAAATAAATCATTACGAATAGGAGTGTAAATAAATAAAAATAAAACCCAAAAAGATCTTGGATATCCCGACACTCTACGACAAGCCCAAAACCTTCTCTTCTACCTATTCCATTTGGGAGTGTAAGCGACATATTAAAGAGTTTTGCTTGAGGACAAGCAAAAGTTCAAGTGTGGGGGTATTTGATGTGTGTAAAATGCAACATATAAATTACATCAAATAAGGCATAAAACTAATCCTTTTTAAGTACTAATATTGGAAAAAGAGTGTTTTTGTCTTCCTTTTGTATTTTCAGGATTAAATGAGCTCAAAAACGCAAAAGAAGCAAAAAGACAGCTAAATCCAACATAAATACAAGAAAAGGAACAAATAAAGCCGATTTAACTCGAATCCAAATAAAGCCTGAATCTTGAGCTGGGACTGAATCCAAGCCAGAACTCGACCCGAACTGAACTGCATCGCGAACCTCCACCACTACGGCTGCCGTCCCCGACACGACTCGACCCGAACTGACGCCGCCGCCATCTCTCTCTCGTCTCTCTCTCTCTCTTCTCTGTTCTTGGCTGTCGTGCCGTCGTGTGCCACCAGAGAAGGAGAGTGGAGGAGTGGGTGGTGTTTGGTTGTCGGAAGTGGCTCCGGTTACCGGAGCCGTTGATATTCAGACGAGAGAGAGTTGAAGGTGATGATGCTTGTATGTGTTTGCCTGATCTGTGAATTTCTTTTGTGTGTGTTGTTTTTTTTAGTTGTAGACAAAAGGAAGCAAGGGGAAATTGTAACACCTCGAAATTTCACGTCCTATAATGTATTGACACGCGTCATAAGCTTTGAACGTGTGAAAGAATACTTAAGATGGACTAAAGATGACAAACATGGAAAGTATGTGAATATAAGGGTTCAAAATGTCAACAATGGATAAATATACTTTACAATGACCCTACATGATGTTTATACCCTTAAACAAATGAATCATGGATCATACCCAGAAACCTGTATGCAAGACCTGCAAGAAGCGCCATTATGGGAAGTGCAGGTTCGAACCAAAATCCCAATCACAGCCTAGGGCTTGTGGGATCTGCAAATCAAGGGAACATAAAACGTTGGACTGCAAGGACATGAAGAATGCAGTCTGCTTCGGCTGTAATGAGAAAGGCCACATCAAGACCACGTGCCCTAAATCTGTCAAAGGAAATGCGGCTAAGGAAGGAAAGCCTAAGAATGAAAGCGCCTAAGATGCCTGAGCTAGTTCATAAATAATGGCATCAGGTACTTTCCTTAACACTTGTCAGTGATATAAATGCTAAGAATTCTGTTTTAATTCAGATACCAATAAATCCTTCATAAATTGTAAGTATATTAGACTTTTAAAAATCTACCATAAGAACCCTAGATATTAAGTGTAAGGTAAAGCTTACAGATAGAAAATCATAGGAACCGTTTCTTCTGTTCCTGTCAGAAATCTTCAGTCGTGAAATTCTAGTGTACCCTCTCTCCAGATGAAGTACATCATCATATGTAATTGATATCTCTTTGATCTCCATCGATTACGAATACCAGATGGTATGACAAAAGCGCCATATGAGGATTGGTGTATCTTAATATGTTCCATAGATTGCTTCCATGCCTGATCAGTATGGAGGTTTAATGCATGGAACCGCAAGGATATTCCAAAGGTCATATGGTACTAAAGTCAACTAATGGTATTCAAAGAAGATATCCAGAATGGAATTTTCCAAGTAAGTGTCTTTGATTAAATATGTGGACTCGTAACGTAAATATGCCACTTATCTAGGCAAATATGAATGAACTGGAGCCCGAGATTTGGAAAATCTCTGTAATCTCCGTGTGTCTTGATTATCTTCTGCAAAGATTACCCTGTTTACCTCCTAAAGGGCAAGTAGAGTTAAGATTTACATTCCGCTTAGGGCTGCGGTATTGTGCCATCTCCAGGACAATTAGTACCATTATTATTGGAATAACCGAAACCCTGATTAAGTAAGTTTTAAAATATAGGTTCTTAAAGCCTAACTCAATAGTCTGAAAATTCGGTATTGCTAATTAAGAAAGACGGTTCATTTTGCATATGCAATGATTACCGCAACCCCATTTAGGCAACAATTAAGAATTTGCCATCAGCTGCCCAGGATCGTCGATTTGTTCGACTAACAGCAATGATTAGCTATTCCTTACAAATTAATTAAGCAGTGGTTGGAATAACCACCTCACCTTAAGATAAGCTTTTCTATAATGGTCGATATATAAACATCAAGACTGCTCCTTTGGAGACCTTGTAAAGATGGATTGTTAAACATCTATTGTTAGGACAATAGATTGGTAAGTCCAATTATCAGGATCTGAAAGTTGCATTGGAAACAACAAATAAGATCATACAAATCCCTAATCATCTATAAGTTTCCAGCGTTCGACAAAAAAAAATCAAGAATTAATGAAAGTAGCAACCCTCCTAAATTCTTGTTAAGGAATAAGGTTCAACAAGAGATATCACCAGGAAGGGTGTGCCAATTTGTTAAATTATTAGGCTAGTTAAGCTCTGAATATATATAAAGTCTGATGTGTGTAAAATGCAACATATAAATTACATCAAATAAGGCATAAAACTAACCCTTTTTAAGTACTAATATTGGAAAAAGAGTGTTTTTGTCTTCCTTTTGTATTTTCAGGATTAAATGAGCTCAAAAACGCAAAAGAAGCAAAAAGACAGCTAAATCCAACATAAATACAAGAAAAGGAACATTAGTGGACTGCCCGACCCCTCAACGGCACCTTCCAAAGCAAAATGGAGAAGGCAGAAGTCTGAACACGCCCCGTGCTCAGCCAGCACGGGGCCGTGCCCAAGAAGCAGCAGAAAAGACAAATCTATAGAAGCTTCTATTGCCCACCACGGGCCGTGCCCAGCGGACACGGGGGCGTGTTGAAAGTACAGCAGGCGCATTTATTGTAATTGCGAATTACAATTAATGAGGAGAGAGATTGTCAGACAGGCACGGGGCCGTGCCCAGCTCTCTGTTCAGCCTATAAATAGGAGTGCTTGGATTCATTTCAACTCATCCCATGGCACACCACCTCTCTCACACTTCATCCACCACCCACCACCATCACAACACCATCATCCACCACCATCATCCATTGTCCATCGTAGAGTGTGTGAGTCGTCTCGGGATCCAAGATTGATCGTAAGAGTTCTTGACAATCAAGGCCATGTTTGCCTAAATCTCTTACATCACTTGGTGAAGACAAAGTGTCTAGTATAATACTTTTTATTTCTAATCTTTTGCACTTTTTATTTGGTTTTGTATTAATGACTTTAATAACTAGTTACTTATGTTGAAGGTGATCTTTCCTTATCGTTTGTCCGTGGTGTCTTGGCATTATTTTACTGTCTATATAAAATAAAGGATTTTCACCATTCATATCTCCACGGTCTATATGGATGTATGTTGGCTACCTGGTCGGGGGTTAAGGGAACGGTTTGGTAAAGGTCTTGCCATTGTTCAGCGTTTAGAGGTCCTGCAATGGACCTGGGTCAAATTTAGTAGGACCTCCTTCAATGCTTCACGGTATTGGATGGCGGGGGTCCAAACTCTTTGACCCCCTCATAAGTTAACTACTATTAATACTATAACCCGGCTATTTAGGACTGTATCCCTGCTGACTCAGACTACTTAGCCGAGGGTAACGTCACCGCCAAAAGCGGGGCCTACCACAATACTGCATTAATAACTTAATTCATTATCTTCCAATAATCCACCCTTTTAGGATTGTATCCTTGCTGACTCAAACTACTGGGGTGAGGGTAACGTCACCTTCAAAAGAGGGGCCTACTACAATAACTAAGATAATCTCTTAATTATGTGCAAAAGTGCGGAAATAATCAAAGGTTATACTAGATACGAGTCGGAACCAAGTGATTCATCTTGTCTATCTGTTTTTTATTTTATTTTTATTTTCAGCATTTTAGTTAGTTTTTATTTTTCTTAGCTTAAAACATTTTTCTAAACTTTTTACTTTGGTTAGACGTTGAGGATAAACCGGTATTAAAAGCTCTTGTGTCCTTGGACGACCTCGGTATCTTACCAACGCTATACTACACTCAACGATGGGTGCACTTGCCCATATGTGTGTTTAGTGTTAGTGAAATATCGTGTTTTATAAATTTAAAACTTGGCTAAAATAAATGTTAAAAAGGGCTTAAAATATACACCTAATATATACGACACTTACCGCACATCAAAGTCATTCGAAGGATTCGAGTGTATCAAGATTAAGTAGCTTATAAGCTAAAACCTATTTAAGGATCCTGGCGGAGCTCGCCATACATTGCACACTAGTAACTGAAGGATGTGTTTCGCCAATAAGTCAAGAAGCACTATCACATAATGATATGCAGATCTATGATGTAATGAGCATCCTGTATCGATTGAGGATTGACAGGTTAAGAAGCTCCAAAAGGATACATGTACCTAATATAGGGGTCACTTTGGGAGCTTGGAAAGACTCCAGATATGATATAGAAGTTAAGTCCATTATGCGACAAAAAGTACTTCCAGCATTTTAATAAATCTCGAGGTCGAGATTTCTTTTAAGGGGGTGAGAAAGTAACACCTCGAAAATTCACGTCCTATAATGTATTGACACGCGTCATAAGCTTTGAACAAGTGAAAAATTACTCTAGAAGGACTAAAGATGACAAACATGGAAAGTATGTGAATATAAGGGTTCAAATTGTCAATAATGGATAAATATACTTTACAATGACCCTACATGATGTTTATACCCTAAAACAAATGAATCATGGATCATACGAAGCTAACGGTGAAAGAAAGTGAGAGATTACAAACTACAGGGGTTAAATGTGTCAACATGTTTAAGGTGTACCTCTGAGTGACCTTTTAGCAAACCCGAAGCCCTGTAACGATTAATTATGCTCACTAGAATACATGATAAAAATTTCACCAAGTTTCGTTATCATATGAGAAAGTTATAATAAAATTCGTATACGAGGGGTTAAAAGCGTCATCGATGAAGTTTATGACTTTTCGGGTAACCATAAAGTTAACCAAGGACTTAACAAGGTTTGGTTATGTCTTAAGGCCCTTAAAAGTCAAGTTAGAGGGCTCCAAGTGCAAGAAATCATGTTAAAATCAAGTGTTGAAGGACCAGGGACCAAAATGGCAATTATTGAAAGTTGTTTTCAGGTCAGCCGGGGCTAGGCGGCCCGCGTAAGACTCCTTCAGAGTCTACGCGGCCCGCGTGAGAATGCCAGATGCAGAAAATCGTTTTTGTTGCCTGTTCAGCCCATGTAAACGACATATATGCCCTTTATCACCACCAAGAGTTGCCTAAATTAATTCTTAGGCCTTAGGGACACTTGTTAATCATTAGGGATCATGTATAGCCTTGTTTGTCATGATCTTGATGGATCAAGATCACTATATAAGAACCCTCATTTTTCCAATTTTTGATCATTCATTCCATCCTCACTTCTTGGAGTCCCCTGGAGCTCAAGCCCCTTCCTTGTGATCCTTAGTCGTTCTTAGGACCTTGGTAAGTATTCTTAACCTTCCTTAATTGAGTTTTACTTAGTTAATAGCTTAAAAGTCAAACCGTCGTAATTAACGTTTGACTTAGCGATTAATCATTAATGGTCCAGTGATTAGTCAAATTGAAGGTAGTTATAAGTTGGTAATTATGTAGGCAATAAACCCTTAAAAGGGCACCCTCTGATTCCCTCTCTAACTAGATCAAATGTCGGGTCAAAGTTTGTATTAAAAAGTCAGCAGAAACTTAATTTGCAAATTAACATGTAATTAGCAATGTAGAAGGCATGTAACCTATTTTGCCACTCATATAACTCAGTAATAAATGTAAGAACATGGCTAAGCATGTTCGACCCGACAATTTTCTGTTTAAACCCGGTTCGGAACCGAAAGTCGCAAAACTTTGACTTTTGCTTTGACTTCAGTTCTGACCCTAATTAGATAGGTTTGGAAATGCCTTAGAGCTTCCTTAGGACCAGGTTACATGTTGGTATAACCCTCTGTGTTTGGTTCGTAGATTACCCGATTCGTTTACACGTTTCCGTTAAATGCTTAAAGTTGACCATAATGCCCTTTTGACCATAAAACGAGAATTCAGGAAATGTGAGAGGACAATAATCTTTGCTACTGATTTATAAACTCGTCCCTAAAATTTCACATCAGTTGGTGGTCTAGATTAGGAGTTATGCTCAATAGCGCACTTAAAAAGCTTTTTGTTAATTAAACGGCGCAATTAGCGTAAAGCCTATCTAAACCCAATTTTTGACATCAAACCTTTTACCCACTGATGTAATATAATATTTTGGGATTTTTAAAGATTTTTAATTATTTTTAACATGCTCATAACCTGAGGTTATGGCGTTGATTCGGTAAATACCGATTTTACCTTTTTTGTCCATAAAATGAGTTCTACATAGTATTTTGACATCAATCCAATTGCTACTGATTTTATTTAATAAATGAAGTATTTTGAACTTTTTAACCTGGTCAGAAAACTCAGATTTCCTGTATAACCCGGAAATCGCTTAAAATGGCTTTTTACGCGTATTAAACACCTAGTATGGGTTTAAAACCATTTTGTCATATAAGACCTATTACCAACTGATATGACCTAATAAAATAAGTTATTTTAGAGATGTATTCGGACCCGAATCCCAGAATTTCAATTAACCTCTTTTATAATCTTTAAAATGACCAAAATACCCCTACGGGGCTTATATTGAGATTAAACTCGTTTTGGGCATAATGGAAGGTATCCTACTGATATCACAACATATTTAAGGCATATTAACTTTGGAAACCTGTATAGGACTCTTATGATTACCCGTTACGCTTCTTACGCATTCGGTTCAGTTTATGTAACTAGTTTGCATAAATTAGCCGAAACGGGTCAGACCTTATCGGTTGTATCTCAAAATCCAGAATGTGTTTAGATTACCCATATTATGCAAGTCTTCAAACTTGTCAGGTCTAAATCACCTTCTATTCCGGTCTTCACTTAATCATGCGTTTTGAACCGTAAACCTTTCCTTAAAACTAACCGGTCTAAGTTACGACTTAAATAAGACCCGTTAGGAATCTAATAGGTTAATAAAACCTTCGTTCCAGATTGAGAGCCCCAGTAGAAGTACTTGTGCTTGCTGATTAGAATATACGGCTGAGTATAAATTGCATTTGCTAGCTCAGGTAAATACTTTTAACTTATTTTCCCTATACGGGCTTGGGATACGGTATTATAATAATACCGCTTGGTCGGGTATTGAATGTTTAGTCGTATTTTGATTAAATTATTGAGGTAACCCGCTTTAATCTGTATTGTTTGAAATAAAAGCCTTTAGGGGTTAATGACCATGTTCCGGATATCCTTGACATCATTGTATTATAAAATGGCCACGTCTTAAGCACGGGGTGTAGGCATACACCTAACAGTTGCATAAGGGAAACGGTATCCCACTCTCTTGTGGGCCTATACTTGTGGCGTGTCTGTTAATCTTGACTCGATTTCTACATCGGGCCCTGAACGTATAACGAACATGTAAATCTGTATACAAGATTACTTTTATATAATTGTCCCAAGTTATAAAAGATGTTTTGTGCCGTGCGCATTCAAATCAATTTTTATTAAACCTTTTCAAATGAGTCGGTTAAATTGTATTTACCAGTGTAAACTGACGTATTTTCTAAAAAGGTTAAGTGACAGGTACTGAACGTAATTGGCTGGAAGCTCATGGCGTTAATAAGGAAATCTTGCAAGTTCTAGGCGTCTAAAGTCTGTTGAACAATGTTTATGTTTTAAGATCCGCCTGTGGATCCTTTACTTTCCGTTGTAATACTTTGATATTACTTTATATTCGGATTGTAATATATTTATCTTTTGCTTCCGCTATGCATTTATATAATTTGTGTTGTTTGACTATGGCGATATCAACTACGTCAAGATACTCCCCACCGGGCCCACCGGTAATACGTGGAAATATAGGGGTGTGACATGTTGGTATCAGAGCCAACATTGAGTGAATTAAACACTAGCCTTTTGTGTTTAATCTCAATGACACAGTAGCACATTCCTTGACCTTCTGAGTCTAGACTTAACATAGGAATACTCTCAACCCTAATCTGAAAACTATTGCTTCCGAATTTATATATTTTGAACATGTCTCCAATCAAGGAAGCCGAAATGGAAATTCTCCACATCCGGAGCCTTGAATTGCCGAGCTTTGTACTGCGGCTAGAGTACAACGTACAACCAAGGAGAAGGCATTCAGAAGTAAAGAAAAGAAGAAAACTCCTTTTTGCTGAAGTTTGTTTCTTTAGTAGTCCTCATAAGGACATGTTTATCTTTTTAGTCCCTTCATGGACAACATCATTCCTTTCAAAGTCCCGTTTAGGGCAATTATATACTCCTTTTAAAATCATTTGAATATTTTATCTAAATTCCATTTTTATCATTTTATATGAATATAATATATGAAATAAATCAAATTATTATTCCTTTTCATAATTGATCTACCAGTATATATATTGAAAGAATCTTAAAGGGTAAAACCTAGCTTAAATGTCATTAAAGACCTTGCTATGACGGTAAAACCTGTTTAAAAGAGATTTAGATTCTTGTTATCATCCGAAAACATGTTAACACTCCTGACAACAGTGATACGATAAAATCACACTTGTCATCTTTATATTGGGAAATTCCAAACCCTTATCTGGCCTAGTGATTTAGAATCATGGCTTAAATCATCAAATAAAGATGATCATATTCTAAACATCCATTAGTGATGAAGTGCCTACGGGCCAAACTTGTTGTCCGATAAGACAACGACAGTGGTGGTCTTTGACCCCCGTCTAAAGATGTTGGACTACGTCCAAGCATAATAGTTTGTATGATCAATGCGATCTTGACTAATATCATCAAATGAAGATGATCATATTATAAACAACCATAAGTGATGAAATGCCTACGGGCCATACTTATTGTCCTAAGGGACAAAAGACAGTTGATGTCTTTGACTCTCTGTCAAGAAAAGGTAATGAAATATGTTCAAACCTTAATGCCTCGATTCTCTGAAGTCATGGCTTATAAATTTAAAACTGTCCTTGTGACTAGGCCTTTTGCGCCACTTTAATATCCTTAATGTTTTATAACTAGGATAAATTATAATGAAAAATACTAATTTAAATATAACTAACAAATTAACCAATATGGGTTATATTACCATGGTTGATGAATCGTTAAAAAAATTTTTGATAATTCCATAATAACCTCTGAATAAATCATTGTCATTATGTATGTAGCAATCAAGCTACATGGCTGGATCAGATGAGGTTAACAGCCACCCGAGGGAGAATAATGATGCTCCCAGAGTTAATATAACTGGTGCGGAACTGCAGGCATTAATAGATAATGCCGTTACACGAGCTCTCGACAGACAGTATGAAGAATCAAGTGATACACACTCTAAGACTCTATCTGTGGCTCGCAGTAAGCCCCCTTCTAAATCACATGAGTCAAGGGAAGACGATGTTCGTAACTCGTCAAATCAAAGGAGTGTTCCGTCTAGACAGGTGGTGCTTCATCAAGTGGCACCAGTTAAGACCTGCTCATATAAATATTTTATCTCCTGCAAGCCCAGAGACTTTATAGGAGAAAAAGGAGCCATCGATTGCATGACGTGGCTCGATGAGATGGACACCGTTGTTGACATCAGTGGATGTGCAGAGCAAGACATTGTGAAGTTTGTTTCACAATCTTTTAAAGGAGAAGCTCTAGCTTGGTGGAGGTCACTGATCCAAGCTACGGGGAAGATCCCTTTGTACAACATGACTTGGGATCAGTTCGTTGCTCTTATCAAAGAAAATTACTGTCCTCAACATGAAGTTGAGAAAATTGAGACTGAATTCTTGACATTAGTCATGGAGAACTTAGATTGTCAAGCATACCTTACAAGTTTCAATACCATGTCTCGATTGGTTCCTTACTTGATCACACCGGAACCAAAGCGAATAGCTCGCTTTATTGGGGGTCTAGCCCCAGAAATAAAGGCAAGTGTGAAAGCATCGAGGCCTACTACATTCTGGTCAGCGGCAGATCTGTCGCTATCTCTCACACTCGATGTGGTCAGAAACAAGGCTGCCAAAGCCTCTGAAGATGGGAAGCGTAAAAGGGAGGATGAGAATTCTCATCGCTCCGATAGGAAGACAAAGAGGAACTCTGAGGATAAGAAGAGTTCCGGGTTTAAGGAAGAAAGCCAGCAGTCGGGTGAGAAGACCAGGTGCAAAACCTGTCGGAAATACCACCTAGGGAAATGCATATTTGAATCTCAGCCTCTACCTTATGGGATTTGCAAGTCTAAGGAACATAAAACCTTGGATTGCAAGAAGTTGAAAGACGCAACCTGTTATGGTTGCAACGAGAAGGGGCATATCAAGACCAACTGCCCTAGGAATCAGAAGAAGCCCGAAGAGGTCAAGAAAACAAACGCATGAGTCTTCCAGATGAACGCCCAGGAGATGGTGCATAATGATAACTATATAGTAGGTACCTTTCCTTATCAAACAATTTATGCAGAAATTTATTTGATGCTGGCACATAGGATTCTATAATGAACGATAAATGTTGAGAATTGTTGTCTCCGCCTAATTAGGACTCCGGTCAATTAATGCGAGGTAGAAATTGGCCGATGATACTTTAGAGAATGCTCCAACAAATCTTAGATTGATATTTTATATCTATTAGGAATCACTCTTTTCTGATACCTTATGGCAAGCTTTCAAGCTATCCAAATTCATCAATATAATAAAGACATATGTGACATTTTGATCCCCTGTCAAAAAGATGATGGATTAGGACCAAACCTTAAATGCCATTGATGGTCTTTCGTGACCTAGGCTAAACATAATGAATATATATTAAATAACATTCATTAAGAATGTTAGTACTATATTAGCCTGTATGGTCTATTGATACCATGGTTAGTATATGTTAAGGCCATCAGGATAAAGAATAGCAGTCGTTAGATTGCAACTAAGAAATTGTTTTATTGGTGTTAGGAATCAATATCGAGTATGGTAAACTCAGATTAGACAACCGTTGATCGTGTTATGAATGATGCGACGCATGCCAATGATGCTACAATTGTGAGCCTTAGAATTCCCGAAGATGTTCTTCAAACTATGATAAACGCAGCTGTTGGGAAGGCCGTGAAGAAGGCTGTGAAAAAGTTCAAGGAGCCCCATGCTACTCGCTCCAAATTTTATCTAGGACCACATTTCCTTACTCATAAGGAGGATCTTGTTCATGCCTCAAATGGAAAAGATGAGCTAAAAAGGAAAAGGGAGGAAGATAACTCCAAGAGTTCTAAGAAAAAGAACAAACAAAAGTCCAACCAGAAACCTGTATGCAAGACCTGCAAGAAGCGCCATTATGGGAAGTGCAGGTTCGAACCAAAATCCCAATCACAGCCTAGGGCTTGTGGGATCTGCAAATCAAGGGAACATAAAACGTTGGACTGCAAGGACATGAAGAATGCAGTCTGCTTCGGCTGTAATGAGAAAGGCCACATCAAGACCACGTGCCCTAAATCTGTCAAAGGAAATGCGGCTAAGGAAGGAAAGCCTAAGAATGAAAGTGCCTAAGATGCCTGAGCTAGTTCATAAATAATGGCATCAGGTACTTTCCTTAACACTTGTCAGTGATATAAATGCTAAGAATTCTGTTTTAATTCAGATACCAATAAATCCTTCATAAATTGTAAGTATATTAGACTTTTAAAAATCTACCATAAGAACCCTAGATATTAAGTGTAAGGTAAAGCTTACAGATAGAAAATCATAGGAACCGTTTCTTCTGTTCCTGTCAGAAATCTTCAGTCGTGAAATTCTAGTGTACCCTCTCTCCAGATGAAGTACATCATCATATGTAATTGATATCTCTTTGATCTCCATCGATTACGAATACCAGATGGTATGACAAAAGCGCCATATGAGGATTGGTGTATCTTAATATGTTCCATAGATTGCTTCCATGTCTGATCAGTATGGAGGTTTAATGCATGGAACCGCAAGGTTATTCCAATGGTCATATGGTACTAAAGTCAACTAATGGTATTCAAAGAAGATATCCAGAATGGAATTTTCCAAGTAAGTGTCTTTGATTAAATCTGTGGACTCGTAACGTAAATATGCCACTTATCTAGGCAAATATGAATGAACTGGAGCCCGAGATTTGGAAAATCTCTGTAATCTCCGTGTGTCTTGATTATCTTCTGCAAAGATTACCCTGTTTACCTCCTAAAGGGCAAGTAGAGTTAAGATTTACATTCCGCTCAGGGTTGCGGTATTGTGCCATCTCCAGGACAATTAGTACCATTATTATTGGAATAACCGAAACCCTGATTAAGTAAGTTTTAAAATATAGGTTCTTAAAGCCTAACTCAATAGTCTGAAAATTCGGTGTTGCTAATTAAGAAAGACGGTTCATTTTGCTTATGCAATGATTACCGCAACCCCATTTAGGCAACAATTAAGAATTTGCCATCAGCTGCCCATGATCGTCGATTTGTTCGACTAACGGCAAGGATTAGCTATTACTTAAAAATTAATTAAGCAGTGGTTGGAATAACCATCTCACCTTAAGATAAGCTTTTCTATAATGGTCGATATATAAACATCAAGACTGCTCCTTTGGAGACCTTGTAAAGATGGATTGTTAAACATCTATTGTTAGGACAATAGATTGGTAAGTCCAATTATCAGGATCTGAAAGTTGCATTGGAAACAACAAATAAGATCATACAAATCCCTAATCATCTACAAGTTGCCAGCGTTCGACAAAAAAAAATCAAGAATTAATGAAAGTAGCAACCCTCCTAAATTCTTGTTAAGGAATAAGGTTCAACAAGAGATATCACCAGGAAGGGTGTGCCAATTTGTTAAATTATCAGGCTAGTTAAGCTCTGAATATATATAAAGTCATTCGAAGGATTCGAGTGTATCAAGATTAAGTAGCTTATAAGCTAAAACCTATTTAAGGATCCTGGCGGAGCTCGCCATACATTGCACACTAGTAACTGAAGGATGTGTTTCGCCAATAAGTCAAGAAGCACTATCACATAATGATATGCAGATCTATGATGTAATGAGCATCCTGTATCGATTGAGGATCGACAGGTTAAGAAGCTCCAAAAGGATACATGTACCTAATATAGGGGTCACTTTGGGAGCTTGGAAAGACTCCAGATATGATATAGAAGTTAAGTCCATAATGCGGCAAAAAGTACTTCCAGCATTTTAACAAACCTCAAGGTCGAGATTTCTTTTAAGGGGGTGAGGATGTAACACCTCGAAAATTCACGTCCTATAATGTATTGACACGCGTCATAAGCTTTGAACGTGTGAAACATTACTCTAGAAGGACTAAAGATGACAAACATGGAAAGTATGTGAATATAAGGGTTCAAAATGTCAATAATGGATAAATATACTTTACAATGACCCTACATGATGTTTATACCCTTAAACAAATGAATCATGGATCATACAAAGCTAACGGTGAAAGAAAGTGATAGATTACAAACTACAGGGGTTAAATGTGTCAACATGTTTAAGGTGTACCTCTGAGTGACCTTTTAGCAAACCCAAAGCCTTGTAACGATTAATTATGCTCACTAGAATACATGATAAAAATTTCACCAAGTTTCGTTATCATATGAGAAAGTTATGATAAAATTCGTATACGAGGGGTTAAAAGCGTCAACGATGAAGTTTATGACTTTTCGGGTAACCATAAAGTTAACCAAGGACTTAACAAGGTTTGGTTATGTCTTAAGGCCCTTAAAAGTCAAGTTAGAGGGCTCCAAGTGCAAGAAATCATGTTAAAATCAAGTGTTGAAGGACCAGGGACCAAAATGGCAATTATTGGAAGTTGTTTTCAGGTCAGCCGGGGCTAGGCGGCCCGGGTAAGACTCCTTCAGAGTCTACGCGGCCCGCGTGAGAATGCCAGATGCAGAAAATCGTTTCTGTTGCCTGTTCAGCCCATGTAAACGACATATATGCCCTTTATCACCACCAAGAGCTGCCTAAATTAATTCTTAGGCCTTAGGGACACTTGTTAATCATCAGGGATCATGTATAGCCTTGTTTGTCATGATCTTGGTGGATCAAGATCACTATATAAGAACCCTCATTTTTCCAATTTTTGATCATTCATTCCATCCTCACTTCTTGGAGTCCCCTGGAGCTCAAGCCCCTTCCTTGTGATCCTTAGTCGTTCTTAGGACCTTGGTAAGTATTCTTAACCTTCCATTCCGGTCTTCGCTTAATCATGTGTTTAGATTACCCATATTATGCAAGTCTTCAAACTTGTCGGGTCTAAATCACCTTCTATTCCGGTCTTCGCTTAATCATGCGTTTTGAACCGTAAACCTTTCCTTAAAACTAACCGGTCTAAGTTACGACTTAAATAAGACCCGTTAGGAATCTAATAGGTTAATAAAACCTTCATTCCAGATTGAGAGCCCCAGTAGAAGTACTTGTGCTTGCTGATTAGAATATACGGCTGAGTATAAATTGCATTTGCTAGCTCAGGTAAATACTTTTAACTTATTTTCCCTATACGGGCTTGGGATACGGTATTATAATAATACCGCTTGGTCGGGTATTGAATGTTTAGTCGTATTTTGATTAAATTATTGAGGTAACCCGCTTTAATCTGTATTGTTTGAAATAAAAGCCTTTAGGGGTTAATGACCATGTCCCGGATATCCTTGACATCATTGTATTATAAAATGGCCACGTCTTAAGCACGGGGTGTAGGCATACACCTAACAGTTGCATAAGGGAAACGGTATCCCACTCTCTTGTGGGCCTATACTTATGGCGTGTCTGTTAATCTTGACTCGGTTTCTACATCGGGCCCTGAACGTATAACGAACATGTAAATCTGTATACAAGATTACTTTTATATAATTGTCCCAAGTTATAAAAGATGTTTTGTGCCGTGCGCATTCAAATCAATTTTTATTAAACCTTTTCAAATGAGTCGGTTAAATTGTATTTACCAGTGTAAACTGATGTATTTTCCAAAAAGGTTAAGTGACAGGTACTGAACGTAATTGGCTGGAAGCTCAGGGCGTTAATAAGGAAATCTTGCAAGTTCTAGGCGTCTAAAGTCTGTTGAACAATGTTTATGTTTTAAGATCCGCCTGTGGATCCTTTACTTTCCGTTGTAATACTTTGATATTACTTTATATTCGGATTGTAATATATTTATCTTTTGCTTCCGCTATGCATTTATATAATTTGTGTTGTTTGACTATGACGATCTCAACTACGTCACGATACTCCCCACCGGTAATACGTGGAAATATAGGGGTGTGACAGAAACACAGTGTGAGCTGCTGATCTCTAAGTGAAGAGGTAAGGCTTCAACTTTTAATTAGGCAGGGTTTGATTAGTGGGCTTTGGGCTTGGGCCCAAGGCCCACAAGCCCAATCTTGTATTTAAGTGGCCCGAAATTTCTAAGAGACCCGTTATCAAAACCCGGACTCTCCGTAACGTCGTAAGTTATCATTTTAGATTCAAAAATATATTAAAATAGTGCAGGCAGACGTTGTTGTCGCGTTTGAGCGACGGTTGCGTAAAAGCGTGTAAATTGCGTAATTCTTTTCCATTTTTAATTCACTTTTCGATCAGATTTCAATGGTGATTTCTAAAAATAGAAAAACGGACTTGTATTTCTTAAGACATGGAAACACGGAAATACGAAACGTTACATCTAGTCACAAAGCCCCTTGTGGGTGTTATGCGATAAGTGGCGGATTGCGTAAGAGATGGACTTTATATCACAAGATGGTGTAGTCATAAAGCCCCATACCCATCATTACTTAATTATTAAATTTCTATTTTTTATTTAATCTCCAATTTATTTAAAAAAAACTTTTATTAAATTAACAAAAAAAAAAACATTACAATATTTAATAATTTGGCCTAGTTTATTAATAAAGCATAAAAGATTAAAGTTTATTTTAAATAAAATAAGTTTTGATAAAGTTATTTTACAAGAACTAAAGCTGCCATATTTTTAAAGTTTATAAATAGGAGGAAAACAAGTTTTAAAAACCAATTTTAAACATTTGAGAAACTGTAGGGTACAAATGTGTATAAACAAAAAACTTTCAAAAACCAATACCGCCTCCTCTGTCTTCTTCTTTTATTTTTCAGCCAACTTCCGGCTAGCCTCCTCTGTCTTATTCTCCGTTCAACGGTAGTCATAAAGCCCCTTGTTGTAACGGTCGAATTTTTGAAATCAGCAGCTCAACACCCCGTTATGCTCTTCGCGAGGACTCAAATTCAGCAGCCCATAGCGCCAGCCGTAGCTGTTTGGCGCGGCGCTATGGGGTGCTATGCTTGTTTTTGTCGTGATATGAAGCCCCACTACGGTTGGCCTAAGGAAGAAAACTACCTTATTGATCAAATAAGTGTTAGCATTATTTTGTTTCAATTAGTAGAATTTAATTTGTATCAAATAACTATTGGAATAATGGAAATGATCTGTACACATTAATTTATTCATATATTATAATTTATAAGACAGTTTGTAATGGGTGTTGTTTTTTAAAAATTTTCCACCAAACACGTCCAATATCGCCGCACCCCCACCCCTGGGGCGTGTTTTGGCGTGATTTTCGAAAAATCAGTCCCCAGTGTGATTTAAAACACACCAAAACATGCACATTGTTTGAGAAATGACCGTTGTCAAACGGTAAATTCATTTAATACTTTTTTTAAATTCCCATTTTAATCTTTAAATACCTCAGTTTTCATCCAACTTTTTATTAAAAAAAAAACCCACTTTATATCAAACTTTCTCCCTACTTCTTCCTACTTTTATAAACTCAACCATGAACCCATTCCGACCCCCGTTTGGTGTTCCATCAAGACCCGAGAACCCAAATACCACCCAACCGCAACAAAACTTTAACCTTCAAGACATCGACCCGAACATGTTTTCTTACGCGGCTTACTTGAGCGGCGCTACTCCTTTCATGCCACCCACTTACGGCTTTGCCCAACCCGGCGCTTCGCAAGAGAAAGTTCTCAAACGTGATTCACGACGTTGCACAGTTTAATTTCGGGACGAAATTCCCTAAACAAGGGGAGGCTGTAACACCCCGTGTTTTCACAAGTCAAAGTCAAGGTCTGAGTCAACGACCGATTTCGCGCAACTTGACTTGTAGAAATTTCTTTATTTTAATTGTATTATGTGGAGTAAGTGTCGTTAATGACAGAAATCGAATTGTGTTAATCGTTATTCAACCGATCTACGACTGTGAACTATAGGAAGTAACAATGCGATAAAGTTAACAAATCAACAACCAAACTATGTTAATCGAATCGACGTCAATTCGCAACTCTCGCTACGTATTTTTACTTGTTATTATACGTGTGTGTGTGCCTTACGTGTTACCTGTGCATGTTTATTTATGTTGTGTTGTGATTATCAAGCGAACTCAATCGAACTCGAAATTTAACTCGAAGTGCAATCGAACTCAAGTCGTCAACGAACGATGATAGATGGTGGAAAATAGATTACGCGAGGTATGAGTGTTTGGGACTGAAAGTAATTTGACTAGGAAACCCTATCGTACCGAGCCGCTCGCAATCGAAATCGAAATATCAAAAATCGTCGCGCGAAACACTCGAAAGGTGCGACTGATCGATCAGGCTCCCAGCCGATCGAACAGCCAGCCGAACGGACTGCTGTCCGATCGGACAGGCTGTCCGATCGTGCTGCCTGACCGATCGGCCAGCCCTTTCCTCTTTTGTCATCCTATAAATACCCCTGTCATTGTCATCCTTTTCCACTTTTGGAAACCTTTGTTCGACCAGCACGCTCAACCCACCTTTTCGCAGATTTCTCTCGATTCCGGTAAGTTTTCGTCCTAAATCTTGTACTTTCTTGATCTATACACACTCGTACACCTTTCTATCTTTCAAATCTTAACTTTTAACCGTGAAATCATCAAGATTCAAGTGTTCTAGGATGATGTATCATGGGTTCTTAAAGAACTTCATGTTTTGGCCTTAATCCACCAAGAATGACTTGGATCTAGCCTATTTCCACATAAACAAACAAAGATCTTTCGTAGATCTGAACATATATACAGTGACAAGGACTGGATGATGGATTTCCCAACTTTCCTTCAACTCTTTGTCACTCAATAACTTCGAACCGGTAGAAACGGAGCCTAAGTCGGGTTACAAATCACTTTGGTGGTTGTATGGCTCAAGATCCGGATTCTATCCACAAGGTTAACCGACTTCGGGTTAAATGTTAAACTTCGTTCCGAACAGACCACCGACTGGATTTGGGTGATTCCTGTCCGACCCAGGAAACCAAGTAAGGACGAGGCATCTATGGTTTTACTCGCTGTCAAAATACCTCGATTAAACGACAAACAAACAAAAACAACCAAGTGTTAGACACAAAGGCTGATCAGGTCAGGATGCTGACCGATCAGACTGCTGTCCGAACGGACAGCCAGCCGATCGGAGAGTCAGCCGATCGACTGGCCAGCCGATCGGCTAGCACATGGTCCCACACAATCGACTTACTTGAAGACTAGTATTGAACGAATTGTTGTTCGATCGAACTACTGTCCGATCGGATTACTCTTCGGATCATGAGATACTATGCTTCAATACTTAACCAATTTTCAACATGTTCAATGCACCAGAAGTGCCGCCCGATCGAACAGCCGTCCGATCAGGTGATACCCTGTTGTCCGATCGAACAGCAGTTGCGCTATCCGATCGACCAACTATCCGATCCACCGCACCATACTTTACATTTCATTAAAGACTTTGACTAGTTGACCTGTTGTCCGATCGAACACCTGTCCGATCGAACACCTGTCCGATCCAAAGACTAAACCTTGTAATACATTTGAATGCCTAACCGATCGGGTTGCCGGCCGATCGAACAGCCGTCCGATCGACCGACCTGAAAGGCAAAGGTACTCCAATATTTTCAAATGCTACAACGAAAACTTCAAAAGTCAAACCATCATCCACAAACACATCCTTCTCAAAGGAAGGAACAATCCACTCGAACAGCCATCCGATCGGCCTACCGACCGACCGGACAGCCGTCCGAGCAGACTGTCAGCCAAACGGTCAGCCGTCCGATCGCACTACAGTCCGATCGACCAGCTGTCCGACTCTCCCACGCTTGTTTCCTGTGTTACGTTTCACTTATCGTTATGCTATCGAATCTATTCAGGCTAACCGTACTCGCTAAGCGCTCCCTTCAATCCATAAATCGCTGTGAGTATACTCGATCCCTTTTTGCTTTAAGCACTTTTGGGTGTTACATACGTTACGAATATTCAACTACAACTATCACACTACTCAAATATTTGAACGCTAACCGTTAATGCATGTTATACGTGGCTTATGAATGCTTGTTTGTTATGATTACACATGGAATGCTGTCTACCTGCCTTAGCAACGATAGTACTATAGTTTGGACTCAGCACCCGTTCACACGGGGGTTGTTAAGGATCTTTTACTTGCATGGATTACGGTGGTAATCATGTATTGCGAACTGCCTCGGGCAGTCAACCCGCAGTCATTGGTATCGATGGATCTATGTCGATAACTAACGTGCTTCATTTCACTATGTGTACGTGCTGGTTATGCGTAAACGAATTCGAACTCTATATGCTATTATCAAACTTGTATGCTCACCTTTACATTTTATGTATTGACCTTATTTTAACGTATGTGACAGGTGCTTAGGATGCATATGTGGTAGGAATTTGAAGCTAGAATAAAGCTTTAGAGCCCAACAAGTAGTTGTCTGTAGATAACGAATCAAGGGTCTCTAGAAGCAGATGAACAATTGTTGTTTATTTAAATCTGAGTTGTCGAAACAGAATATTTGCCTGGATTTATGTCTGTAATAATTTGGTTACTGTTTGAGACATGGTATGGGACATGTTAATTTAAATTGAATGGTAATGATAGTTGTTATGGAAACTTCTGGACAATCTGTTTCGCTCAGTGCCACGCCCCGATGATTCCGCCATCGGTTGGGGTGTGACAGATTGGTATCAGAGCCATAACTATAGGGAATTAGGCAAGAGTCGACCTAGTCCGGGTCGAAGTCTTAGATACCTAGACTATAGTTAAGAACCAACAGACCAACTCGAGTACGTCTAGTAGGAAATTCGTACGTACTTATTCCTCACTATCTTTGCTTATCCTACACTATTTATGTACTCGAGTTTTCAACTATGAAAGGGGCAATAAGGTCGAGATTAGGTGTGAAAACCACAAACTCCCGACTGAGTTGCTTAAATCAACACTGCTAACGGGGGAGAATTATACCAAACTAGGGGTGAAACCCACATTTTGATGAATAATCTCCTCCATTTTATCAAAACAGGAACGAAGTTGTTAAGCCAGGGGTGGAACCCTAACCTTGACGACTTGTTCCGTACATTTTACGAAAACTCCCACCAGAGTCTCGACGGACTCCAACGACCTGAAGTCACGATATGACTAACGGATGCGTGCCAAATGCCCAAGAATCGAGGCAAAGGCACCGTCCTGGAGGTTAAATGTGCACAACGGGTCCTTGTGAATAGTCGAACCACTTTGGTTAGTCGAAGTCTACTAGCCGCAGACAATCTACTCTCGATTTTATCGATTTTATGGAGATTTTATGTGTATTCTGCTTATTTGTTAACGTTTTGAGGTACTATTGGTTTCGATCTAACGCCTTTGCTTCTGCTAAAACACAAAACCCACCACACAACCGTTAACAAATCACTAACTTATGTACGACGTTATGCTACGCTTATGCTACACGCCTGGATATATCAAACGCGAACGCTATATCTTGACAATCGCGAGCTGTGAAGAATAGGTTTCTGTATCCTGACTGCATCTTGTGATTATGTGCTTATTTTGACCCCAAACGATTGCGTAGCGACACGTTCGACGTGCGAAATCCATGAACGTGCGCGACCGGAACACACTAGATGTACAATTTACCGTGATTCTTATTGATCAGTTTGACAAGTGTGCACTCCAAGAATCACCTTTTGCCACTTTCTAGCTTCTTTCTCTAGACTCAGGATTCTGTTTTCTGACTATCTCTAGTAATTGAAGGTATATGCGTTTCCTTGCTTTTGTGCTTACGTGATTAGGTACTAAATGATTATGTGTTCTACGTGCTTATGTGATTATGTGATTTCGTGATAAGTATTTACGTAAATATACGTGTTCCTGAGCTTTAGTAGTAGTAGACGTGTGAGGTGAGATTCGAATACAATGTGATGAGTCCTGTGACGATGTCTGTTGCAAACCATGTCGTCTGGATCCCGTCATGCACTCTCTCGTCAGGAAAAAAAGGGACAAACGCCTTGCTTCCATCATCGCCAAGAGTGTGGCAAAGGCTGTGAGTGATGTTTACGAGAATGCCAGCAAATCGTCTGAAGAATCAAGAACCGACGCTCCTAAAACCGCCCAAGGCCTTTCGGCTTCAAGCAATTCAAGTCATGTGGGCCAAAAGAATTCACTGGCGAAGGAGGTCCCACTGCACTATTTCACTGGTTTGATTCTATTGAGGTTACTCTGCGACAGAGTGGTTGCCCTGATGACCTTCGAACTCTAAATGCTACCGGCGTTTTCCAGTCCCGAGCACTAGACTGGTGGACGGCCGAGAGGAACAAGCGAGGGAACGATGCAGCCTACGGTCTGTCGTGGGACGAGCTCAAGGAAGTTATGCTAGAGGAATTTTGCCCTCCTCACGAACGCCAAAAGCTAAAAGATGAATTTTGGCACATACAGCAAAAGGATGGTGACAATGCTGGTCTCACTGCTCGTTTCAAACAGCTCAGCATTATCTGTCCCGATCAAGTCAAGACTCCCGACATGACAATCAAGAAGTACATCCGAGCCCTGCCCGACTGCGTGGCTGATTTCGTGCAAGCGGCTAAGACTACAACGATCGAGGAAACTTATATGTTGGCCGCTGAAATCAACGACAAGCGGGTCAAGGCTGGTGTCTGGGATAAGACTTCCAAGCATCTGCATCAAGCTACCACTACCGCACTAAACTGTTGAACCCACCTCATCGAGCAACAAGAGGAAGAACAAGAGAAAGAACAGCTCCAGCAACAAGAATTGTGCGATCACTGCTGCACCAATTCAAGTTGTACCTGCCCAACAGCGTCAAGTAGCGGCACCTGTGGCCAATGCACCGCCTGCAAAGCGTGTATACACTGGACCACATCTGCTTTGCCCTACTTGCACCTACCACCACCCGACTACTATCCCTTACCGCTTCTGTGCTCATTGCAATGTATACGACCATTTTACTGCCAACTGCCGTATTCGTCAAGCTCCTGCCAATCAAGCTGTACTCACTGCCCCGCAGGGTCAACAAGCTCCTCCGGCACCCGTAGTCAAACCCAGAGCCTGCTTCGCGTGTGGCGACTCGAATCATTTTGCCAACGTGTGCCCAAACAGGGTCGTGAAACAAGAGCCTCAGCAACAGCGGCCCCAGCAGCAACAACAACAACAGCAGCAGCAACAGGCCGCACGTGCCAGAACTTTCAACCTCAATGTGCGTCAAGCCCAGGCCGACAACAACGTGGTCAATGGTACGTTCCTTGTGAATGGTATTTATGCTTCATGTTTGTTTGATACCGGAGCCGATAATTGCTTTGTGTCGTTCGAATTTGAGAAACTCCTTAGTCGTAAACGCTCCAAACTTTCCTCGACATTCGACGTTGAAGTCGCTACCGGAAGAACCGTCGCCGTTAATTCTGTTATCCGTGATTGTACTCTTGAGCTCAACAATCACATCTTCCCAATTGACCTTATTCCGATGCAACTCGGAAGTTTCGACGTCATAGTAGGTATGGACTTTCTTCGAGAAAACCATGCTGAAGTTGTGTGCTTCGACAAGATGATTCGATTCTCGCTCGCGAATGGTGATTTATTGTGTGTATATGGCGATACTACTTCAAAGGGGCTCAAGCTTATGTCATGTATCCAAGATAGCAAGTATCTCCGTAAGGAATACAGGGCTTTCTTGGCTAACATTGTAGTAGCGGAGAAGGAAAAGAAGAAGAAGAAGGAAGTGAAAGACGTTCCTGTGGTTCGAGAATTTCCCAATGTTTTTCCAGAAGATCTTCCCGGACTACCGCCAAACTGTGATATCGACTTTCGCATCGACCTCATTCCTGGAGCCAATCCTATTGCCAAAGCTCCCTACCGACTCGCGCCGTCCGAAATGCGTGAACTCTCAACCCAACTCCAGGAATTACTTGAGAAAGGCTTCATTCGCCCGAGCACCTCTCCTTGGGGCGCGCCAGTCCTTTTCGTCAAAAAGAAGGACGGGTCGTTCAGGATGTGCATCGACTATCGGGAATTGAATAAGTTAACTATCAAGAACCGCTATCCCCTACCTCGTATCGACGATTTGTTTGATCAACTACAAGGCGCTACGTGTTTCTCGAAGATCGATCTACGTTCAGGTTACCATCAGCTATGTATTCAAGAGGAGGATATACCCAAAACCGCATTTCGTACTCGATACGGTCATTACGAATTCGTTGTCATGCCTTTTGGTTTAACCAACGCACTAGTGGTTTTCATGGATCTGATGAATCGCGTGTGTAAACCATATCTCGACCGTTTCGTCATCGTGTTCATCGACGACGTCTTGATCTATTCCTAATCGAAAGCCGAACACGCTCAACATCTACGTTTGGTTCTCGAGTTACTCCAGGGGAACCAACTCTATGCCAAGTTCTCCAAATGCGAATTCTGGTTGGAGAAAGTTCAATTTCTGGGTCACATTGTTAATAGTCAAGACATTCACGTCGATCCTGCGAAGATTGAAGCTGTCAAGAGCTGGGTTACGCCTAAGAACCCGTTCGAAGTCCGTTCTTTTCTCGGACTAGCGGGCTATTATCGACGATTTATCGAAGGATTCTCGAAGATTGTTGTACCGCTTACCTCTCTTACACATAAAGACAAGCCTTTTGTTTGGGGAACTAAACAAGAGTTTGCCTTTCGAACCCTCAAACACATGCTTTGCAATGCTCCTGTTCTCACATTGCCCGACGGAAACAATGATTTCATTGTCTACTGTGATGCTTCCAACCTTGGTCTTGGTTGTGTTCTCATGCAACGGGACAAGGTCATAGCTTACGCATCTCGTCAGCTCAAAATCCACGAGAAGAACTACACAACCCATGATCTCGAGCTAGGCGCGGTTGTTTTTGCATTAAGGATTTGGCGACACTACCTGTATGGTACCAAGTGTACGATCTTCACCGATCATAGGAGCCTACAACATATCTTTAATCAGAAGGCACTTAATATGCGTCAACGCCGATGGGTAGAACTTCTCAACGATTACGACTGTGAGATTCGTTATCACCCAGGCAAGGCGAATGTTGTTACCGACACACTTAGCAGACAGAGCTACCTGCTTAGCACTTGTAATGTTCAAGCCCAACATGATCTCGAAACCCTCATCCGCGACGCTCAGCATGCATGTTTTAACGAACGCACCTTGAAGAGAGAAAGAATCTACCATGATGGAGCCCAACTTGTGAGCAAATCAAACGGGATATTCCACTTTTTAGACCGAATTTGGATTCCCAAGCGAACCAATTTGCGGCAAATTCTGATGGACGAAGCCCATAAATCTCGGTATTCTATTCACCCAGGTGCCGACAAAATGTACCAGGATCTTCGTTATAAGTACTGGTGGCCGGGTATGAAAAGAGATATCGCTCTCTACGTCGGAAAATGCCTAACTTGTGCTAGAGTCAAGGCTGAACATCAAAGACCCTCTGGCTTACTCGAACAACCACCAATTCCCATGTGGAAGTGGGAGAGCATAGCCATGGATTTTATAACCAAGCTACCGCACACGTCATCAGGTCACGACAGCATTTGGGTTGTAGTCGACCGTTTGACTAAATCAGCTCACTTTCTGCCAATACGAGAAGACTACAAGGTAGAACGATTAGCCCGAATCTACACCGACGAGATCATTTGTAATCATCGGACGCCTCGTGACATCATCTCTGGTCGTGATGCTCGGTTTACTTCGCGATTGTGGGAAACGTTTCAAACGGCACTCGGTACAACGCTTAATCTAAGTACCGCTTTCCACCCTCAAACCGACGGTCAGACTGAAAGAACGATCCGTACTATTGAAGACATGCTCCGTTTGTGTGTCTTAGACTTCGGAGGTAATTGGGATAAATACCTGCCGTTAGTCGAATTCTCGTATAAAAACAGCTATCATTCTAGCATCCAAATGGCACCATTCGAGGCATTATACGGAAGAGGATGTCGATCGCCTATTGTGTGGCACGAGATCGGTCACTCGCAACTAACCGGTCCGGAGCTACTACAAGAAACGACAGACAAAATTTTCCAAATTCGAGACAACCTAGTGAAAGCTCGGGATCGACAGAAAAGTTACGCCGATAAAAAGCGCAAACCCCGTGAATTTGGCGTTGTTGACCACGTACTCCTAAAGGTATCACCTTGGAAGGGTGTGGTCCGATTCGGCAAGAAAAGGAAACTCGCGCCTCGATATGTTGGACCTTTTAAGATTCTGGAAAGGATCGGAAAAGTCGCCTACAGACTTGAATTACCGGAGGAACTCAGTAACGTCCACCCGACTTTCCACGTGTCGAACCTCTGAAAGTGCATAGCAGACCATGATTTACATGTCTCTCTAGATGATCTACAAGTAAACGAAACATTACACTTCGTGGAAAAGCCTGTCGAAATCATGGATCGCCAAACCAAGCAGCTCAGGCGCTCATGCATTCCTATTGTGAAAGTCCGATGGGAAGGCAAACGGGGCGCAGAGTTCACTTGGGAACTCGAAAGCGACATGAAGGCTAAATACCCACAATTGTTTCAAGAGAAAGCTTAGCAAGAGAAAGTTCTCAAACGTGATTCACGGCGTTGCACAGTTTAATTTCGGGACGAAATTCCCTAAACAAGGGGAGGCTGTAACACCCCGTGTTTTCACAAGTCAAAGTCAAGGTCTGAGTCAACGACCGATTTCGCGCAACTTAACTTGTAGAAATTTCTTTATTTTAATTGTATTATGTGGAGTAAGTGTCGTTAATGACAGAAATCGAATTGTGTTAATCGTTATTCAACCGATCTACGACTGTGAACTATAGGAAGTAACAATGCGATAAAGTTAACAAATCAACAACCAAACTATGTTAATCGAATCGACGTCAATTCTCAACTCGAGCTACGTATTTTTACTTGTTATTATACGTGTGTGTGTGCCTTACGTGTTACCTGTGCATGTTTATTTATGTTGTGTTGTGATAATCAAGAGAACTCAATCGAACTCGAAATTTAACTCGAAGTGCAATCGAACTCAAGTCGTCAACGAACGATGATAGATGGTGGAAAATAGATTACGCGAGGTATGAGTGTTTGGGACTGAAAGTAATTTGACTAGGAAACCCTATCGTACCGAGCCGCTCGCAATCGAAATCGAAATATCAAAAATCGTCGCGCGAAACACTCGAAAGGTGCGACTGATCGATCAGGCTCCCAGCCGATCGAACAGCCAGCCGAACGGACTGCTGTCCGATCGGACAGGCTGTCCGATCGTGCTGCCTGACCGATCGGCCAGCCCTTTCCTCTTTTGTCATCCTATAAATACCCCTGTCATTGTCATCCTTTTCCACTTTTGGAAACCTTTGTTCGACCAGCACGCTCAACCCACCTTTTCGCAGATTTCACTCGATTCCGGTAAGTTTTCGTCCTAAATCTTGTACTTTCTTGATCTATACACACTCGTACACCTTTCTATCTTTCAAATCTTAACTTTTAACCGTGAAATCATCAAGATTCAAGTGTTCTAGGATGATGTATCATGGGTTCTTAAAGAACTTCATGTTTTGGCCTTAATCCACCAAGAATGACTTGGATCTAGCCTATTTCCACATAAACAAACAAAGATCTTTCGTAGATCTGAACATATATACAGTGACAAGGACTGGATGATGGATTTCCCAACTTTCCTTCAACTCTTTGTCACTCAATAACTTCGAACCGGTAGAAACGGAGCCTAAGTCGGGTTACAAATCACTTCGGTGGTTGTATGGCTCAAGATCCGGATTCTATCCACAAGGTTAACCGACTTCGGGTTAAATGTTAAACTTCGTTCCGAACAGACCACCGACTGGATTTGGGTGATTCCTGTCCGACCCAGGAAACCAAGTAAGGACGAGGCATCTATGGTTTTACTCGCTGTCAAAATACCTCGATTAAACGACAAACAAACAAAAACAACCAAGTGTTAGACACAAAGGCTGATCAGGTCAGGATGCTGACCGATCGGACTGCTGTCCGAACGGACAGCCAGCCGATCGGAGAGTCAGCCGATCGACTGGCCAGCCGATCGGCTAGCACATGGTCCCACACAATCGACTTACTTGAAGACTAGTATTGAACGAATTGTTGTTCGATCGAACTACTGTCCGATCGGATTACTCTTCGGATCATGAGATACTATGCTTCAATACTTAACCAATTTTCAACATGTTCAATGCACCAGAAGTGCCGCCCGATCGAACAGCCGTCCGATCAGGTGATACCCTGTTGTCCGATCGAACAGCAGTTGCGCTATCCGATCGACCAACTATCCGATCCACCGCACCATACTTTACATTTCATTAAAGACTTTGACTAGTTGACCTGTTGTCCGATCGAACACATGTCCGATCGAACACCTGTCCGATCCAAAGACTAAACCTTGTAATACATTTGAATGCCTAACCGATCGGGTTGCCGGCCGATCGAACAGCCGTCCGATCGACCGACCTGAAAGGCAAAGGTACTCCAATATTTTCAAATGCTACAACGAAAACTTCAAAAGTCAAACCATCATCCACAAACACATCCTTCTCAAAGGAAGGAACAATCCACTCGAACAGCCATCCGATCGGCCTACCGACCGACCGGACAGCCGTCCGAGCAGACTGTCAGCCAAACGGTCAGCCGTCCGATCGCACTACAGTCCGATCGACCAGCTGTCCGACTCTCCCACGCTTGTTTCCTGTGTTACGTTTCACTTATCGTTATGCTATCGAATCTATTCAGGCTAACCGTACTCGCTAAGCGCTCCCTTCAATCCATAAATCGCTGTGAGTATACTCGATCCCTTTTTGCTTTAAGCACTTTTGGGTGTTATATACGTTACGAATATTCAACTACAACTATCACACTACTCAAATATTTGAACGCTAACCGTTAATGCATGTTATACGTGGCTTATGAATGCTTGTTTGTTATGATTACACATGGAATGCTGTCTACCTGCCTTAGCAACGATAGTACTATAGTTTGGACTCAGCACCCGTTCACACGGGGGTTGTTAAGGATCTTTTACTTGCATGGATTACGGTGGTAATCATGTATTGCGAACTGCCTCGGGCAGTCAACCCGCAGTCATTGGTATCGATGGATCTATGTCGATAACTAACGTGCTTCATTTCACTATGTGTACGTGCTGGTTATGCGTAAACGAATTCGAACTCTATATGCTATTATCAAACTTGTATGCTCACCTTTACATTTTATGTATTGACCTTATTTTAACGTATGTGACAGGTGCTTAGGATGCATATGTGGTAGGAATTTGAAGCTAGAATAAAGCTTTAGAGCCCAACAAGTAGTTGTCTGTAGATAACGAATCAAGGGTCTCTAGAAGCAGATGAACAATTGTTGTTTATTTAAATCTGAGTTGTCGAAACAGAATATTTGCCTGGATTTATGTCTGTAATAATTTGGTTACTGTTTGAGACATGGTATGGGACATGTTAATTTAAATTGAATGGTAATGATAGTTGTTATGGAAACTTCTGGACAATCTGTTTCGCTCAGTGCCACGCCCCGATGATTCCGCCATCGGTTGGGGTGTGACAGATTGGTATCAGAGCCATAACTATAGGGAATTAGGCAAGAGTCGACCTAGTCCGGGTCGAAGTCTTAGATACCTAGACTATAGTTAAGAACCAACAGACCAACTCGAGTACGTCTAGTAGGAAATTCGTACGTACTTATTCCTCACTATCTTTGCTTATCCTACACTATTTATGTACTCGAGTTTTCAACTATGAAAGGGGCAATAAGGTCGAGATTAGGTGTGAAAACCACAAACTCCCGACTGAGTTGCTTAAATCAACACTGCTAACGGGGGAGAATTATACCAAACTAGGGGTGAAACCCACATTTTGATGAATAATCTCCTCCATTTTATCAAAACAGGAACGAAGTTGTTAAGCCAGGGGTGGAACCCTAACCTTGACGACTTGTTCCGTACATTTTACGAAAACTCCCACCAGAGTCTCGACGGACTCCAACGACCTGAAGTCACGATATGACTAACGGATGCGTGCCAAATGCCCAAGAATCGAGGCAAAGGCACCGTCCTGGAGGTTAAATGTGCACAACGGGTCCTTGTGAATAGTCGAACCACTTTGGTTAGTCGAAGTCTACTAGCCGCAGACAATCTACTCTCGATTTTATCGATTTTATGGAGATTTTATGTGTATTCTGCTTATTTGTTAACGTTTTGAGGTACTATTGGTTTCGATCTAACGCCTTTGCTTCTGCTAAAACACAAAACCCACCACACAACCGTTAACAAATCACTAACTTATGTACGACGTTATGCTACGCTTATGCTACACGCCTGGATATATCAAACGCGAACGCTATATCTTGACAATCGCGAGCTGTGAAGAATAGGTTTCTGTATCCTGACTGCATCTTGTGATTATGTGCTTATTTTGACCCCAAACGATTGCGTAGCGACACGTTCGACGTGCGAAATCCATGAACGTGCGCGACCGGAACACACTAGATGTACAATTTACCGTGATTCTTATTGATCAGTTTGACAAGTGTGCACTCCAAGAATCACCTTTTGCCACTTTCTAGCTTCTTTCTCTAGACTCAGGATTCTGTTTTCTGACTATCTCTAGTAATTGAAGGTATATGCGTTTCCTTGCTTTTGTGCTTACGTGATTAGGTACTAAATGATTATGTGTTCTACGTGCTTATGTGATTATGTGATTTCGTGATAAGTATTTACGTAAATATACGTGTTCCTGAGCTTTAGTAGTAGTAGACGTGTGAGGTGAGATTCGAATACAATGTGATGAGTCCTGTGACGATGTCTGTTGCAAACCATGTCGTCTGGATCCCGTCATGCACTCTCTCGTCAGGAAAAAAAGGGACAAACGCCTTGCTTCCATCATCGCCAAGAGTGTGGCAAAGGCTGTGAGTGATGTTTACGAGAATGCCAGCAAATCGTCTGAAGAATCAAGAACCGACGCTCCTAAAACCGCCCAAGGCCTTTCGGCTTCAAGCAATTCAAGTCATGTGGGCCAAAAGAATTCACTGGCGAAGGAGGTCCCACTGCACTATTTCACTGGTTTGATTCTATTGAGGTTACTCTGCGACAGAGTGGTTGCCCTGATGACCTTCGAACTCTAAATGCTACCGGCGTTTTCCAGTCCCGAGCACTAGACTAGTGGACGGCCGAGAGGAACAAGCGAGGGAACGATGCAGCCTACGGTCTGTCGTGGGACGAGCTCAAGGAAGTTATGCTAGAGGAATTTTGCCCTCCTCACGAACGCCAAAAGCTAAAAGATGAATTTTGGCACATACAGCAAAAGGATGGTGACAATGCTGGTCTCACTGCTCGTTTCAAACAGCTCAGCATTATCTGTCCCGATCAAGTCAAGACTCCCGACATGACAATCAAGAAGTACATCCGAGCCCTGCCCGACTGCGTGGCTGATTTCGTGCAAGCGGCTAAGACTACAACGATCGAGGAAACTTATCTGTTGGCCGCTGAAATCAACGACAAGCGGGTCAAGGCTGGTGTCTGGGATAAGACTTCCAAGCATCTGCATCAAGCTACCACTACCGCACTAAACTGTTGAACCCACCTCATCGAGCAACAAGAGGAAGAACAAGAGAAAGAACAGCTCCAGCAACAAGAATTGTGCGATCACTGCTGCACCAATTCAAGTTGTACCTGCCCAACAGCGTCAAGTAGCGGCACCTGTGGCCAATGCACCGCCTGCAAAGCGTGTATACACTGGACCACATCTGCTTTGCCCTACTTGCACCTACCACCACCCGACTACTATCCCTTACCGCTTCTGTGCTCATTGCAATGTATACGACCATTTTACTGCCAACTGCCGTATTCGTCAAGCTCCTGCCAATCAAGCTGTACTCACTGCCCCGCAGGGTCAACAAGCTCCTCCGGCACCCGTAGTCAAACCCAGAGCCTGCTTCGCGTGTGGTGACTCGAATCATTTTGCCAACGTGTGCCCAAACAGGGTCGTGAAACAAGAGCCTCAGCAACAGCGGCCCCAGCAGCAACAACAACAACAGCAGCAGCAACAGGCCGCACGTGCCAGAACTTTCAACCTCAATGTGCGTCAAGCCCAGGCCGACAACAACGTGGTCAATGGTACGTTCCTTGTGAATGGTATTTATGCTTCATGTTTGTTTGATACCGGAGCCGATAATTGCTTTGTGTCGTTCGAATTTGAGAAACTCCTTAGTCGTAAACGCTCCAAACTTTCCTCGACATTCGACGTTGAAGTCGCTACCGGAAGAACCGTCGCCGTTAATTCTGTTATCCGTGATTGTACTCTTGAGCTCAACAATCACATCTTCCCAATTGACCTTATTCCGATGCAACTCGGAAGTTTCGACGTCATAGTAGGTATGGACTTTCTTCGAGAAAACCATGCTGAAGTTGTGTGCTTCGACAAGATGATTCGATTCTCGCTCGCGAATGGTGATTTATTGTGTGTATATGGCGATACTACTTCAAAGGGGCTCAAGCTTATGTCATGTATCCAAGATAGCAAGTATCTCCGTAAGGAATACAGGGCTTTCTTGGCTAACATTGTAGTAGCGGAGAAGGAAAAGAAGAAGAAGAAGGAAGTGAAAGACGTTCCTGTGGTTCGAGAATTTCCCAATGTTTTTCCAGAAGATCTTCCCGGACTACCGCCAAACTGTGATATCGACTTTCGCATCGACCTCATTCCTGGAGCCAATCCTATTGCCAAAGCTCCCTACCGACTCGCGCCGTCCGAAATGCGTGAACTCTCAACCCAACTCCAGGAATTACTTGAGAAAGGCTTCATTCGCCCGAGCACCTCTCCTTGGGGCGCGCCAGTCCTTTTCGTCAAAAAGAAGGACGGGTCGTTCAGGATGTGCATCGACTATCGGGAATTGAATAAGTTAACTATCAAGAACCGCTATCCCCTACCTCGTATCGACGATTTGTTTGATCAACTACAAGGCGCTACGTGTTTCTCGAAGATCGATCTACGTTCAGGTTACCATCAGCTATGTATTCAAGAGGAGGATATACCCAAAACCGCATTTCGTACTCGATACGGTCATTACGAATTCGTTGTCATGCCTTTTGGTTTAACCAACGCACTAGTGGTTTTCATGGATCTGATGAATCGCGTGTGTAAACCATATCTCGACCGTTTCGTCATCGTGTTCATCGACGACGTCTTGATCTATTCCTAATCGAAAGCCGAACACGCTCAACATCTACGTTTGGTTCTCGAGTTACTCCAGGGGAACCAACTCTATGCCAAGTTCTCCAAATGCGAATTCTGGTTGGAGAAAGTTCAATTTCTGGGTCACATTGTTAATAGTCAAGACATTCACGTCGATCCTGCGAAGATTGAAGCTGTCAAGAGCTGGGTTACGCCTAAGAACCCGTTCGAAGTCCGTTCTTTTCTCGGACTAGCGGGCTATTATCGACGATTTATCGAAGGATTCTCGAAGATTGTTGTACCGCTTACCTCTCTTACACATAAAGACAAGCCTTTTGTTTGGGGAACTAAACAAGAGTTTGCCTTTCGAACCCTCAAACACATGCTTTGCAATGCTCCTGTTCTCACATTGCCCGACGGAAACAATGATTTCATTGTCTACTGTGATGCTTCCAACCTTGGTCTTGGTTGTGTTCTCATGCAACGGGACAAGGTCATAGCTTACGCATCTCGTCAGCTCAAAATCCACGAGAAGAACTACACAACCCATGATCTCGAGCTAGGCGCGGTTGTTTTTGCATTAAGGATTTGGCGACACTACCTGTATGGTACCAAGTGTACGATCTTCACCGATCATAGGAGCCTACAACATATCTTTAATCAGAAGGCACTTAATATGCGTCAACGCCGATGGGTAGAACTTCTCAACGATTACGACTGTGAGATTCGTTATCACCCAGGCAAGGCGAATGTTGTTACCGACACACTTAGCAGACAGAGCTACCTGCTTAGCACTTGTAATGTTCAAGCCCAACATGATCTCGAAACCCTCATCCGCGACGCTCAGCATGCATGTTTTAACGAACGCACCTTGAAGAGAGAAAGAATCTACCATGATGGAGCCCAACTTGTGAGCAAATCAAACGGGATATTCCACTTTTTAGACCGAATTTGGATTCCCAAGCGAACCAATTTGCGGCAAATTCTGATGGACGAAGCCCATAAATCTCGGTATTCTATTCACCCAGGTGCCGACAAAATGTACCAGGATCTTCGTTATAAGTACTGGTGGCCGGGTATGAAAAGAGATATCGCTCTCTACGTCGGAAAATGCCTAACTTGTGCTAGAGTCAAGGCTGAACATCAAAGACCCTCTGGCTTACTCGAACAACCACCAATTCCCATGTGGAAGTGGGAGAGCATAGCCATGGATTTTATAACCAAGCTACCGCACACGTCATCAGGTCACGACAGCATTTGGGTTGTAGTCGACCGTTTGACTAAATCAGCTCACTTTCTGCCAATACGAGAAGACTACAAGGTAGAACGATTAGCCCGAATCTACACCGACGAGATCATTTGTAATCATCGGACGCCTCGTGACATCATCTCTGGTCGTGATGCTCGGTTTACTTCGCGATTGTGGGAAACGTTTCAAACGGCACTCGGTACAACGCTTAATCTAAGTACCGCTTTCCACCCTCAAACCGACGATCAGACTGAAAGAACGATCCGTACTATTGAAGACATGCTCCGTTTGTGTGTCTTAGACTTCGGAGGTAATTGGGATAAATACCTGCCGTTAGTCGAATTCTCGTATAAAAACAGCTATCATTCTAGCATCCAAATGGCACCATTCGAGGCATTATACGGAAGAGGATGTCGATCGCCTATTGTGTGGCACGAGATCGGTCACTCGCAACTAACCGGTCCGGAGCTACTACAAGAAACGACAGACAAAATTTTCCAAATTCGAGACAACCTAGTGAAAGCTCGGGATCGACAGAAAAGTTACGCCGATAAAAAGCGCAAACCCCGTGAATTTGGCGTTGTTGACCACGTACTCCTAAAGGTATCACCTTGGAAGGGTGTGGTCCGATTCGGCAAGAAAAGGAAACTCGCGCCTCGATATGTTGGACCTTTTAAGATTCTGGAAAGGATCGGAAAAGTCGCCTACAGACTTGAATTACCGGAGGAACTCAATAACGTCCACCCGACTTTCCACGTGTCGAACCTCTGAAAGTGCATAGCAGACCATGATTTACATGTCTCTCTAGATGATCTACAAGTAAACGAAACATTACACTTCGTGGAAAAGCCTGTCGAAATCATGGATCGCCAAACCAAGCAGCTCAGGCGCTCATGCATTCCTATTGTGAAAGTCCGATGGGAAGGCAAACGGGGCGCAGAGTTCACTTGGGAACTCGAAAGCGACATGAAGGCTAAATACCCACAATTGTTTCAAGAGAAAGCTTAGCAAGAGAAAGTTCTCAAACGTGATTCACGGCGTTGCACAGTTTAATTTCGGGACGAAATTCCCTAAACAAGGGGAGGCTGTAACACCCCGTGTTTTCACAAGTCAAAGTCAAGGTCTGAGTCAACGACCGATTTCGCGCAACTTAACTTGTAGAAATTTCTTTATTTTAATTGTATTATGTGGAGTAAGTGTCGTTAATGACAGAAATCGAATTGTGTTAATCGTTATTCAACCGATCTACGACTGTGAACTATAGGAAGTAACAATGCGATAAAGTTAACAAATCAACAACCAAACTATGTTAATCGAATCGACGTCAATTCTCAACTCGAGCTACGTATTTTTACTTGTTATTATACGTGTGTGTGTGCCTTACGTGTTACCTGTGCATGTTTATTTATGTTGTGTTGTGATAATCAAGAGAACTCAATCGAACTCGAAATTTAACTCGAAGTGCAATCGAACTCAAGTCGTCAACGAACGATGATAGATGGTGGAAAATAGATTACGTGAGGTATGAGTGTTTGGGACTGAAAGTAATTTGACTAGGAAACCCTATCGTACCGAGCCGCTCGCAATCGAAATCGAAATATCAAAAATCGTCGCGCGAAACACTCGAAAGGTGCGACTGATCGATCAGGCTCCCAGCCGATCGAACAGCCAGCCGAACGGACTGCTGTCCGATCGGACAGGCTGTCCGATCGTGCTGCCTGACCGATCGGCCAGCCCTTTCCTCTTTTGTCATCCTATAAATACCCCTGTCATTGTCATCCTTTTCCACTTTTGGAAACCTTTGTTCGACCAGCACGCTCAACCCACCTTTTCGCAGATTTCTCTCGATTCCGGTAAGTTTTCGTCCTAAATCTTGTACTTTCTTGATCTATACACACTCGTACACCTTTCTATCTTTCAAATCTTAACTTTTAACCGTGAAATCATCAAGATTCAATAGGATGATGTCATCATGGGTTCTTAAAGAACTTCATGTTTTGGCCTTAATCCACCAAGAATGACTTGGATCTAGCCGATTTCCACATAAACAAACAAAGATCTTTCGTAGATCTGAACATATATACGGTGACAAGGATTGGAAGATGGATTTCCCAACTTTCCTTCAACTCTTTGTCACTCAATAACTTCGAACCGGTAGAAACGGAGCCTGAGTCGGGTTACAAATCACTTCGGTGGTTGTATGGCTCAAGATCCGGATTCTATCCACAAGGTTAACCGACTTCGGGTTAAATGTTAAACTTCGTTCCGAACAGACCACCGACCGGATTTGGGTGATTCCTGTCCGACCCGGGAAACCAAGTAAGGACGAGGCATCTATGGTTTTACTCGCTGTCAAAATACCTCGATAAAACGACAAACAAACAAAAACAACCAAGTGTTAGACGCAAAGGCAGATCAGGTCAGGATGCTGACCGATCGGACTGCTGTTCGAACGGACAGCCAGCCGATCGGAGAGTCAGCCGATCGACTGGCCAGCCGATCGGCTAGCACATGGTCCCACACAATCGACTTACTTGAAGACTAGTATTGAACGAACTGTTGTTCGATCGAACTACTGTCCGATCGGATTACTCTTCGGATCATGAGATACTATGCTTCAATACTTAACCAATTTTCAACATGTTCAATGCACCAGAAGTGCCACCCGATCGAACTGCCGTCCGATCAGGTGATACCCTGTTGTCCGATCGAACAGCAGTTGTGCTATCCGATCGACCAACTATCCGATCCACCGCACCCTACTTTACATTTCATTAAAGACTTTGACTAGTTGACCTGTTGTCCGATCGAACACCTGTCCGATCGAACACCTGTCCGATCCAAAGACTAAACCTTGTAATACATTTGAATGCCTAACCGATCGGGTTGTCGGCCGATCGAACAGCCGTCCGATCGACCGACCTGAAAGGTAAAGGTACTCCAATGTTTTCAAATGCTACAACGAAAACTTCAAAAGTCAAACCATCATCCACAAACACATCCTTTTCAAAGGAAGGAACAATCCACTCGAACAGCCATCCGATCGGCCTACCGACCGACCGGACAGCCGTCCGAGCAGACTGTCAGCCGTCCGATCGAACTACAGTCCGATCGACCAGCTGTCCGACTCTCCCACGCTTGTTTCCTGTGTTACGTTTCACTTATCGTTATGCTATCGAATCTATTCAGGCTAACCGTACTCGCTAAGCGCTCCCTTCAATCCATAAATCGCTGTGGGTATACTCGATCCCCTTTTGCTTTAAGCACTTTTGGGTGTTACATACGTTACGAATATTCAACTACAACTATCACACTACTCAAATATTTGAACGTTAACCGTTAATGCATGTTATACGTGGCTTATGAATGCTTGTTTGTTATGATTACACATGGAATGCTGTCTACCTGCCTTAGCAACGATAGTACTATAGTTTGGACTCAGCACCCGTTCACACGGGGGTTGTTAAGGATCTTTTACTTGCATGGATTACGGTGGTAATCATGTATTGCGAACTGCCTCGGGCAGTCAACCCGCAGTCATTGGTATCGATGGATCTATGTCGATAACTAACGTGCTTCATTTCACTATGTGTACGTGCTGGTTATGCGTAAACGAATTCGAACTCTATATGCTATTATCAAACTTGTATGCTCACCTTTACATTTTATGTATTGACCTTATTTTAACGTATGTGACAGGTGCTTAGGATGCATATGTGGTAGGAATTTGAAGCTAGAATAAAGCTTTAGAGCCCAACAAGTAGTTGTCTGTAGATAACGAATCAAGGGTCTCTAGAAGCAGATGAACAATTGCTGTTTATTTAAATCTGAGTTGTCGAAACAGAATATTGCCTGGATTTATGTCTGTAATAATTTGGTTACTGTTTGAGACATGGTATGGGACATGTTAATTTAAATTGAATGGTAATGATAGTTGTTATGGAAACTTCTGGACAATCTGTTTCGCTCAGTGCCACGCCCCGATGATTCCGCCATCGGTTGGGGTGTGCCAAGTATACCCAACGAGTAATCTTTTTAAATTAACGGGTTTACCCGAAACCCACGAATATACCCGATACCCGATGGGTATTACCCGCTAGAAACCCGATGGGTTTTGGGACGGGTTTGGGACAAGCTTATCTAATCGGGTTTGGGTTTGGGTTTGGGATTACCTAAACCCGTCCCAAACCGGACCCATTGCCATCCCTAGCCGAACCCGAGGTGGATACCGTGCGGGAGACGCAACCCGAACCGGATCGTGAGACATCCAAACGCTGTAAAAGGTTACATAAAAAGAAGGACACGAACCAACCTTGTCGTAAGCATACTTACGTTATATGGACGAAGGACGAAGGACGAAGAATACACGTTGGTTCGGGTGTGGGTCAATGTTTCGGAGGACCCCGATGTGGGTAACTGTTATTTTTTTTACTTATTTTTTTCTACACGTCGATATTTTTTAACGTACAACTTATTATTATTTTTTTTACTTTTTGTAGCAAACTTTCAAACCGGTCCAGAATTTTGGAACATGATTTGTGAGCCTTTTTATAGTAAGTGGGGAAAAGGTGAACATCTTGAAAAAGATTCCATCTCTAGCAAATGGACCGATATCAACAACGAGTGTCACGCCTTCCAAGAAGTTTATCAACGAAACTCGAGGAGATGAACTGTCGTCTCCAAGACATTCGAGATCTCGGCCACAAGCGTTGGGAGACTATGAAAGAACGAGTCGCCGAAAACAAAAAAATTAACGAGATGCAAGCGGTAAAGCAAACGGAAAGGACATAGAGTTGATCGATCACCTCCAAGGCAACGCATTGAACGTTGCCCAAATGCACCGCCAAAAACTTTGGGAAAAATACGGCCTTTAGATCATCATCTTTTTTTTAAGTTTATTTGTTTTTTCATTTCCGTTTTTTTAAGTTTAATCGGTTTTTTTTTTATTTCTAGTATTGTAATTTTTTTAATTTAATGAAGTATTTTAACTTTTTAATTTAAAAAAAAATAATAATTGTGTAATGATTGGATGGGGCGTTATTGTGCATTATTCAACTACGACCCTTTTGTAAAAACGCCCAATAATGCCCCCTTGCTGACTGGACTGCCACATAGCAGAAAACGCCAAGGGTGGGGGTATTATTTATCAAACCACTACGCATGGTCTAAACAGTTTTTCAAAAACATTTTCACTAAATCATACACTTTCCTCATTGCTACAAGTTCTACAGATTTGTAAAGCTGATCAGTTTCAGCTATAAAATGTTTGCTTGATTCAGTTACTGAAAAAGCTGATTCCGTTAACTATTAGTTAATAGCTTGGACATTTATGGTTGCAAGCTAATTTTAAGGGGTCAAACAAAATGTTACCACCATGAGAGTATCAGTATGGTGTTAAGACTGACCCTCAACCTTTACTGCGCTCCTGATATCGCTAGGCTACAAGTCCTTTGGTAATTATAGTTTAATTATTTAGTTTTTTTTTCTCTCTAACCCAATATAAATTCTAATTTAGTCAGATGTTTAATCCCATTAATTTGTTCATGAAGCTTAAAAGCTTAAATGCTTAATGTGATTGGTGTTTTGATCACTCTTTTGTTGATGCATTTCAGGTGGACCAATTATATGGGCGAAGGTTTTCAATGGTGGATCGTTGAGTGAATGATTCAACTATTCAAGTGTCAGTAGTTGGCCAAAAATCGGTCTGGTTGGTTTAGAAACCGATTTTGGCATATACCAGTTTTGGGCCAAACAGGTTTGAGTGTCGGTTTCGGTTCGGTTTTAAACCAGTTTGGCAGGTTCGAGGGTGGGTTTTATCCGACTCGGTTTTTTCTGTTTTGGTTTGGTTCTAGACTAGTTTTTCCGCACATTTTGTAGTTGACAAATACAAAGTTATCTATACTATATTATAATGCATGAGGGAGGGGTATTTTAAGATACCCAAAAAATAAGAAGTTATCCCCTTTATTTATAAAAAGACCCCTAAAATGAGGGTAGTTTGGTCTTTTAAACACTATTTATTTTTTAGCCCATAAACTTATTACACTTAAATCACTGAGGTTTTAACAAAATTATAGATAATTAGTTACAATTCACCCATCCACAACAAACTTATAATTTTTTTACATATTCTTGACACATCTTATAAACTATACTGTTTAAAAAAAATCGAAAGATAGCATAATGACCTACGCATTTTTGTCGACGTTTCGGTAGTTGTCTTAGTCAATATCGACGCACCGATTAAAAGGTACAAGTCGATAATGCTTCAATGTACAAGTAATTAATACTTGTGATTTAATGCGCCTAATCTACAAAGATGGGCTCCATCTATACAAACAAAAACAAAAAGAATTAAAAGTACCGTAACATAAAATGAAGATATTATGTGTCACATTTTAGTTTACTAAAACTGCCTAATATCTATACTTAGATATATCTTATAAAAACTTAAAACTAATTACAACAAACTTCCTATCTTATAAAAACTTAAAACTAACCATAACAAACTTCCTAAATAAAGGGGTGACAAATCTAAAATTTAACCCTAATGCATTTCTATAGTTTATACTATAAATACCTAGCAGGACACCCATATATCTATTGCTAAACAAAGTTAAAAAATGGATGCAGTTCTGAATTCTATTGTTGCGAAAAACCAAGCATACGAGATTGAAAATTCTAAGGTAAGTTCTGTTATATCGCAGCAGTGAATAATTGTATTCTTTTATTTACTGTTATGTGAATGTTAACTTATTTGATTTTCATATTCAGTTGCATGATGAACATGTCAATTTAAACAACCTAGTTGTTAAACAAGCTTCTAAAGTATTGATTTTGCTGGTTTTTAAGTATTATTTTTGCGTATATCTTTCATATTAACATGTTCGTTATGTTATTATATGTGTGTTTTATTGCAGGTTGATGGTGATAAAATTGTGGATATTATTTCTTATGGTGCAACGTTTAGTCCATACAAGTCTAATCTTCAACGTGAATTTAGTGAAAAGGTAATTTAAGGTTTATTTAATCTTTTTTTTAACTTTTGTATTCAATTTTTGTCCTTTTTAAGGATCAGAAGTTTGAGACTCAAAGGAAGAGATACAAGAGACTCTCTGAATGAAAATGGAGTGAAGTTATTAATTTAGACGATTCTGAGGACAATGAAAATGAAGAGGAATTAGAAGATACTGGCGATTCAAGCAGAAACCAGAAAACCCGATTAAAAATATCTCGAGTGTCAATTCAGAAGCGGAACAAATTTCATGCATGCTAATATGAAATCTATCAAGTGTTTTTATGTTTGTTTTTTTTTTCATTTTCAGTTGTTATGTTTCATCTAGACGTATGAATACAATTTATTTTATATTTGAACATTATTTTTGGTGTTAATATAATGCAGTTATTGACCATACTAATAAAGTTTAAAATAAAGTTAGTATCCTAAATTTACAAGTCAACTGAACTTATATAAGTTAATATCCTAAAGTTGCAATAAATAGATATTGCAGTTAGATATAGACAAGCTAAAATTACAAAATATTACAGTTATTCTTGGATACTAATCTAAAAATTTGTATTTCTTAATTAAAAATAATAAAGTAATAAACATTAAAGCTAAACTAAAAAACTGAACTTACTATGATATAAAGTTAATAAAGATATAAACTCTTAACATCCTATTTTTTTTATAACAACTGTTTTTAAAGTGTTATAAAAATGTAAATTTTATATATATAAAAAAACGAAATTTAACAACTAAAGTTAAAGGTGTAAAACGTACTTACGAGTCAAATACTATTTTTTATTGTTATAAAAAATTTAAACTTAAAGTTTATTGGATGAGTAGCAGGTGGATATTTAAAAAAAGTTATTAACTTTAAAGAATAAAATTATAAACTTTATCATTTAACCAACAAAATAAACTTACTTTACAACTATGACAGCTTATCTTTGATTTTATGTCATTTGATTATTATTTTTTTATTAAAAAAAGAAACTTTACATATGTAAAACAGTTTTTTTACTTTATTTATAAACAAATCATTTTGTTTTTATAAAAAAATAATTCTTTTATAAACATTTTTTGTAATAAATAATATAAATAAAACACTCAAAAAATTTACAATCTTTACTAGATAAATACTAAATTGTGTTGCAAATTTACATATGTGTAACACTTATGACATATATCCACCACAATAATGTTATCATAAATATTATACGAATAAGAAAACTACCAGAAACAAGTGCCGCAATAAAAAGTGTCGCCTCTACCGTATCGCGCGAGCACCATACTAGAATAAAATAAAAATGGAAAAAGTCTTCATTTTCCCCACTTTCGGATTTACACTTTTCTAAACATAGTATAATTAATGTAAAAATACATAATAGAAATTACAAAGTGGCTTCCATTATAATATTCTAAATTTTTAACGCTCTTCCATTAACCGGTTCATATTTGGCTATAGATTCGTCAACAACATTCTCATTATTATTTGGACCTTCCAACTTGTCCATCCGTCTACGATAGATTATGTAAAAACTTTCAAGCAACATGGATATACTCAACATCTTTCTTTTGATTTATCGCTTGTACGCTCTGTTGCAATTCCCATTTCCTTGTCAAATCTATCCTTAAAGCGATTTCAAAAATCAGGATGACACTTATACCTTGTACTTGTAAGTCTAAGGTCCTAATGTGTACAAAAGCACGGCCCAAGGTGTACTCCTCGTCTTCGGTCCAAACTGGAACACTTGGAAACGTTTTGGAAGTATGGTGAAGTGAAACATTTGCGAGGCGATAACGCTTTTTTTTTTTGTTTTTTCTTAAGCGTTTTTTGCATTTTTTAAGTTGTGATAAACAAAATACACCCATTAGGTATTTATAATAACAAGGGATGGCAAAAAGGTGATTTGGGTGTCAAAAATGACTAGAAATCAGTCCCAAAAGATCAAATTACCGTTTTCTAACGGCTAGAAAGAGTCCAACGGTTGAAACCAGTGTCAGTCGATTTGGGTTGGGGATTGGTTTGAGCATGAAACCGGTTTGGGTCAGTTTTGAAGTCTAGGGAGTCAAACTGGCGCCGAACCGCCTTTTTTATCGGTTTTGGGTGACACCGTTTGGATACCGGTTTAGTTCAGACCAGGTTATAGGTTTCAGTTCCTAAACCGTTTTTTTTTTTTGCCAACTCAACAATTAGTGAGTTTGTTATGGATCGGAACAAAACGCCTTGGAGAATCATCGACCTTGCATTTATGTTAGATCTACAATACTAAATGACGTTTTATACTACATACTCTATAACTAATAAACTTACACACTAAGATGTCACGTGGTAGTATATAACAAGTTGCTCACCGATCACACAGGTAATAAGCCACACCAACATGTTGTTGTTGAGGGCACACTGGGAGAGGAACCCGCACAGAAGAACAATAACATACCGTAAGTTACACACTTGATGCAATATGAAACCTACACATAATATAGTTAAACATGGTCGAAGCCAATCCCTTGGTCAAGACACCATGAAATTAATCAATCATAGAAACATAATATTCATATAACGTCTGCGATAAAATCACATCACAAATAAAATGAAAATCAATCTCAAGATGTTTCATATGTCAAAATTTCACCTTTCGACTTTAAGATCCAGAAATTACGCACATCGTCTCTACTATTCACTCGATTGTTATGCTTTTTGTCCCTACATGCAATGAACAGGTAAAACAATAATCTTTTTTTTTGTTTTTTTAAACAAACGGGTAAAATGATTCATTATCATCATACTCAGTACATCCCACCAATAGCAAAATTAAGGTATGGTCTGAGGAGGGTAGATGTAGACAGCCTTATCTCTACCCTGTAGGAATAGAGATGCTGCTTCCAGTGACACCCCCAGCTCGATTGTAGTTTTGTATTAAACATTGGACCTAAGACACATAACACTCAAGCAATCGGGACAAAGATTGATTGGTGCATGTACCCCAATGTCTTTTAGCTATAAACAGGTAAAATGATTACTTTGTAAAAAAATAGTTGGTGCCCCGCCTGCGTTGCGGGGCGATGGCCAAATAATGAGCGGGTGTTAGTCAGCTCATTGACACGAAAAACAATTAAATCGAGTCAACCAATTAAAACAAAACACTTTTATAGTTTTGATAAAAAAAACTAAAACAATGGCAATATTATAATTTTTAACTGAGGGAAAGTTGTATTTTTTGACTGGGGTAAAATCGTAATTTGACAAAAGCTAAAGTAAGGGCAGTACTGTAAATTTGAACCTGGGGCAAAATTGTAAATTTTCACAGGGACAAATTCGTAATTTTTAACTTAGGTAACAACGTAATATAAATTTGAACTAAAGGCACAATCATAATTTTAAGCCTAAGGCAAAAGCACAATTTTATTTTGAACCGAGGGCAAAATCGTAATTTTGAGTTGGGGGCAAAAACATAATTTTATTTTGAACCGGGGAAAAAACATAATTTTGAATTGAGGGCGAAATCACAATTTTTTAACGGGGAAAATCACATTTTTGAACAGAGGGGAAAATCGTAATTTTTTAGTGGGGGCAAAAACAAAATTTTATTTTGAACTGGGGGCGAAAAGGTAATTCTGAGCTGAGGGCAAAACCACAATTTTATTTTGAATGGAGGGAAAAATTGTAATTTTGAACCGGGGACAAAAACGTAATTTTATTTTGAGCTGGGGGCAAAACTGTAATTTTAAAGAGGGACAAAAACGTGATTTTAAAATGGATATAAAAGAATAAACTGGTTGGTCCAATGGGAGAGTGCCAGGCAAAGTCGTAATTTTGAATTGAGGGCAAGATCGTAATTTTGGGATGGGGACAAAAAACGTAATTTTATTTTGAGCTGAGTGCAAAAACGTAATTTTAAAATGGATATAAAATAATAAACGTGTTGGTCCAATGGGGAGTGCCAGGCAGCTAGGGCTGTTCATGAGCCGAGCCGAGCCAGGCCAAGCTCGGGCTCAGCTCGGATTTGAAACCGAGCTGAAAATCTAAGCTCGGGCTCGGCTCGGCTTGGTTTGGCTCGATTTTATAAAAAAAAAACTAATATATACCTCTTAATATTTAATAACCTAAAATATTATTCAATAATTTAAAAGAATATATTCAAAATAAGTTCAACCTAATACAATTCAAACCAAAATCAAGTTTAACAACGCAAAATAAGTTTTAATTTCAATAAAATACAATATTAGTTCATTAGTATGGTAATCAATCTTCAAATATGCCATAAATATCAAATATCAAACCTATATACATGTAAATAATAATCCGTTTTTTTTTTGTAATATATTATAATGTATATAAAATTAAAATTTATTATAAGTAAAATAATTCGAGTTAAACCGAGCCGAGCTATAAAGCGAGCCGAACCGAGCCAGCTCGGCTCGTTACGAGCCGAGCCAGCTCGGCTCGTTACGAGCCGAGCCGAGCTAGGCTCACTTTCTAACCGAGCCGAGCCGGCTCGGCTCACTTTTAAACCGAGCCAAATCGAGCGAGCTTTTTCCGAGCTAAATCCGAGCGAGCCTCGAGCCACGAACTTTTTTAACAGCCCTAGGCAGCTGCCTGACATTATTCCCCCATTTGGTTTTTGTATATGTAGGAAATACATCCATACTAGCAACCATAGATTGACAATCAAGTAAAAAAAAACATCCGTAATTTCTCAAGCTTACGAACATAACATGAAATTTCGACATGCTAATATCTTATATCTTATGTTCATAAAGTTTTAAAAAAGTAAATAAAAACGAGAGTAAAATGCACGGATAGTCCTTGTGGTTTGGTGAAATTTCACATTTAGTCCCCAACTTTTCAGAATTACACTCTTAGTCCCTGTGGTTTGACAAGTTGTTACTCGGATAGTCCCTAAAACGGATGAAGGTATTCGGATAGTCCCCGTGGTTTGACAAGTTGTTACTCGGATAGTCCTTGTCATTTCACACCCACTTACCCAGAAAAACTAACATCCATCCGCTTTGGGGACTATCCGAGTAACAACTTGTCAAACCACAGGGACTAAGAGTGTAATTTTGAAAAGTTGGGAACTAAAGGTGAAATTTCACCAAACCACGGGGACTATCCGTGCATTTTACTCTAAAAACAAATTCTATTAAAAAAGTACAACCAATGTAGCACAACGTATCACCACTCATTGCACAAACATACAACAAACAACTCATGTTACAACTTACAACCCTCACATGCCCTTTTCACAAACACAATCACCACCCAAATCCACCGCTGGTATCGACGGCGATCAATTACATCTTGTCGCAAACCACCGCAGATCAACCACCGGTCAACGCAAAACCACCGTCATGTCGAGAGAAAGATTCAGAAAAGCTCTATTACCTCCTGGAGCCGAGGTAATAAACAATAACTAATAACTTATTATTAATCGCTATTAAAAACCAATTTGGGTTTGATTTGATTTATTCTCACGTTTATGTTATTTGAATTTAAATATTGTATCAGTTTCTTTGTTGATTTTTTTGAGTTATATGGTATTTTAAGTGATTTGATTTTATGAGGGATAATTAATAATTTGAATTTGGGGATCTTTGTTTGATGGGTTAATTGCAGAATATTGAGAAGTTGAAGAATATTGTAGAAGAAGGGAATTACTATGGGGCACAACAGATGTACAAGACCACCAGTTCAAGGTATGTTGGAACAAAATTGGGAAAATTTGGGATTTTTTGTAAGAATTTGTTTTTTTTTTTTTGAAATTTAGTTCTTTGTTTCAAGAAGTTATATTGCATTGTTGGTGTTTGTATTCAAAGGTATGTTGGCAGAAAATTGAGAAAATTTGTGATTTTTTTAAAGAATTTGTTATTTTTTTTGGGAATTTGGTTCATTGTTTCAAGAAAATGTATTGTATTGTTGGTATTGGTATTTAGACTCATAGGTATGTATGTTGGCAGAAAGTTGAAAAATTTGGGATTTTTTTTTGCAAGATTTTGTTACTTTTTTTTTTTTTTTTTTTTGTTTTTTGAAATTTAGTTCATTGTTTCGAGACATTATATTGTATTATTGGAATTTAGATTCAAAGGTATGTTGGTAGAAAATTGAGAAAAATTTGGTTTTTTTTTTATCATAAGAATTTGTTGATTTTTTTTTTTTTGGAATTTTAGTTCTTTGTTTTAATAAGTGATGTTGCATTGTTGGTATTTGGATTCAAAGATATGTTGGCAGAATATTGGGAAAATATGGATTTTTTTATAAGAATTTGTTATTTTTTTGGAAATTTGTTTATTGTTTCAAGAATTTATATTGCATTGTTGGTATTTAGAGTCAAAGGTATGTTGGCAGAAAAGTTAAGAAAATCTGGGATTTTTTTTTAAGAATTTGTTACACAATTTTGAAAGTTTTGTTCATTTTTTCAAGAAATTATGTTGCATTGTTGGTATTTATAAGTTTCTAGCTATTTTAGATATGCTACAGTTGGAAGATTTTCTGAAGCATTCGACCTTCTTCAATCCGGTGCTTGCCTCCAGTTAGAACATGATCAGGTGCGGTTTTATATCACCCATTTAATCGATTACCATCGGAAAGTTTGTTCTCGAAAAAATATTAGAAACCAATGAAGATTATAAATAAGCCACTTTTTTCTTGCAAATTAGATTAGCTCTCTTGTTAAGTTATATGTGGCCGATACATACAACTTGTAGGTAACTTGTGGGGGTGAGCTGGCTATGTTGTTTGTGGAGATGCTAGTCAAAGCTAAAGTTGACTTTGATGAAGACTATCTTGGTATGTTATTTCTTACTGTGTAGATGCTTCAGCTTTTTGTTTCTTTTTGTTATGTTCCATAAATGCATATACATGGTTATCAAAATCTATGCAGTTAATCGGTTATCACCGATATATCGGTTATCAACGATATATTGGTTATCGTTCCCCATGTAAAATATCGGTGTCAAATATTGGTCAGAATATCGGTACTGATATTATCAGCGATAGTGACCGATATATCACCTATTTTTTCCGATATCAGTACCTTTCTTCTTAGTTCTGCCGTTTGTCTTTCTTCTTATAGCTGCTACTATTAATGTTTTAAGTCTTAATTATTTATTGTTAGTGTTAAATGTTAGTGTTTTAAGTCTTAATCAGTTCCTAGTTCAATTGTTGTAAAAGGTTATTTTGTTAATGGTAGGAGAGTATACTCAAGTGTTAGTGTTAAATTGCTATATATATAAATTTAGCATGATATTAAAATTACCGATATCCCACCACGATAACCTATATCTCAAATATCGGTCGTTGACCGATATCCGATTTTTTACCGCATTAACTGCATAGATCAAAATAAAAACTGATAGAAATATGTGCCAAGTTTAGTTTACAGTATTTTATGCTCTATAGTAGCTTTTCATAAGCATTTTGAGGCTACTAATTGTATACGCATTTCCTGCTTTGTCTTTTTTTTGTTGTTGTTGCAACCATCGATAGATCGTATAAGAAAAATTTACAAAAAGTTCCCTCGTGTTCCGGTTCCTCAAAATTTGGACTTGGCTGATGATGATGCAATCCATCAATTATCTGAAACCTTTGGAGCTGCAAAAATACGTGTTGAGAGCTGCTCATCGTTTTTGAAAGCTGCTATTAAGTGAGTGATTCTGTTTTATTTTCTTTTTTTCCTTTTAAAAAAATGTTTATAGATGTTGCAAATACTTGATTAGAAAATTTATACAATGATATAATGCGTCACTCTTTATAGTGTAATCGGCCATTATGGAAACATTAAAATGAGGGTTCTGTTCTCTAGGTTTAATAGATCATAGATGTATGTTAAATATGGTTCAATTGTTTTCTTGTGTTCCTAGGTGGTCTGCAGACTCTGGTCCTCGTAAGATTGGATCTCCTGAACTACATGATATGCTGGCTGAATACATATACTCCGAATCACCAGAACCTGTACTGTCTTTATTGTGCTTTTGGCGTTTATATTTTGACTTTTATTTACCGGATCCTAAAAGCAAAATGTTTATAATCAAATATTAATTATACTCTTTGATTCGCAGGACATGACCAGAGTGTGTTACCATTTTGCAAGGGGTAGAAATCCAAATAGGTTTGCTTCAACTCTTGTTAATTTCATGGGGAAGGTAAGTTTTTTGTTTTCCTTTTTCGAGTATTCTTTTATAAATATGGATATGCAACCGTGTTTGTTCTTGTGCTGGCTATGCAGTGTTATCCAGGTGAAGATGATTTGGCGATTGCACGAGCGGTTTTGATGTAAGTAAGCTTTAAAACAATATAAGAACCACCTAGGGGTGCAAGCGAGCCGAGCCCAAGCTCGAGCTCGATTAATTTATGAGAGATCGAGCTCGGCTTGTTTATTATCTATTAATTAATATATTAAATAAAAATAATATAAATAATAGACTCGTTTAGGCTCGCGAGGCTGGGCTTGGGCTCGTTTACTAAACAAGCTTATTTTTAGGTTCGGGCTCGACTCGTAAATAAGTTTGAATAAGCTCGGCTTGGCTCGTTTACTAGACAACTTTAAATAAGGGGTAATGTTATTAAATATTAATAAAAAACTAATATTACACTAAGGCTTGACGAGCTTCACATGCCAGGCTCGAGCTCGGGCTTGATAAGGCTCGGCTCGTTTCGAGCATTTTCTCGAGCCGATCTCAAGCAGCTCGCGAGCCGCTCGGCTCGTTTGCACCCCTAGAACCACCTTATCATTCTCATGGCTTATCTCACAAATGTGAGATTAAGGAAAGCTCACATTTTGATGATTCAAGAATCAAGATTCTGTTTTGTCAATTAGTTAACATAAGTTTATATTATATTTGAAATTGGTCTTGTGTAGGTATCTGTCTTTAGGTAACCTGAGAGATGCTAACAATTTAATGGACGAGATAGAGAAACTTGCTCAAGTCAAGGAGCTTGAGTTTCCCGATTCAGAATTAATGCGGTTTATCAACTATCTTTTGCAAACGTTAGTTCTGTATTTAACTATTTTCTCGACTTTAATTGAAAGAAACAAACATATGATCAAGATTTCATCACAGGTTAATGAGAGATGCATTGCCGTTATTCAATATGTTGAAACAAAAATTCAGCTCCAGTATAGAACGAGATCCTACGTTCAATGAGGTGTGTAATTTCTGTTAAATTTGTTATTTGTGGGACCTGCATTGACTTTTTCTTTTTCTTTTTTTCATGCTATTAAGTGGACCCATAAATGAACTGTTAAAATTATTGGGTGCAGTTGTTAGAAGACATTGGTGAAAAGTTCTATGGAGTACGCCGTAAAAATCCGTTACAAGGGATGTTTGGAGAATTGTTTAAGGTGCCTTGAGTTTCTTCTCATCTTTATAGGACGTAGGATTGACCCGTTTATAGGTAAATGGGTCAATTTGGGCTGTAGTTTTTTTCCATGGTAAATAGCGAACGCTAGCTAAAATTTAAATCGGCCAGAAAGTCATCAGAAATTTTTTTAAATGATTTTATAATGATATTTAAAATAAATTATTTATTTAGTTCGAAAATAAAAAATGACAGATGGGTTTTTGGTTTGGCCCAATCTCGGTGTAAATGAGCCGAGCCAAGCCCGTGCTCGGCTCATCATGCTTTTATAAAGCTCAATCTTGGCTCGAAATTAAAACCTAAGAACCTCAGCTTGGCTTGAGGTAATTTGAGAACAATTTTAAATGAGCTAAAAGCTCGGCTCGAGCTTGCTTTGATAGCTTAAACGAGCCAAAGCTCGGATCGCCAATGTTAAATAGCCGGTATATTATATGTAAAAAAACAATATAAAATTTATTTGGGCTCGATTAGGCTTGTGAGCCTGAACGAGCTTTGTATGTAAAGCTCGAGCTTGGCCTCCATATCTAAACGAGTCATATTTCAGCCTCGAGCTCAGGCTCGGGCTCGTTCAGGCTCGGCGCGTTCGAGCTTTTTACCGATCCGATTCCGAGTAGCTATCGACCTGCTCCGTCTTGTTTACATCCCTAATCTCACCTGACCCGTACTAAAAAGTTACTCGTTTTGACTTGAACCCTTCACCCGACTCGGTTAACCTGCCCATTTTGCCACCTCTATTGTTTCATCTTTTATGATGTTGGTGCATTTGTGTGTGTGTGTGGCTCTTGATTTTCTGGTGATGGGGTAATCGTTTTTTAAAATTCTAACTCATTTTTCTGGTTTGCAGATGTGAGTTGAAGCGGTTGCGTGTTTAAGTTTCATATAGAAGGAGCCAAACCTTTCCCTGAATGTTGAATTCCCAGCTGGTTATCTGGTTGGTTACAAACACCAATCTACTTGTTTGACATTGTGATGAGATGCAAATGTTGTTTACACAACTCTTCTATATTATGAATACACATTTTATTGTAAGAGTATGTAATTTAGAAAATAAATGGGAATCATAATGAGTTTTTTTGCCTGTACTTTCTATCTCTTGAAGCCATTTTCTTACTAATATAATTTTTTATTATATGTAAAGATGTGATTTACTTTGAGGCTGAAATCAAAACACTTTTGGTATGTTGTTCTTTCTTTATTTTTAAATATGGAAATGTGCTTGAGTAACATTGTAACAAGGTTAACATATTGGAGATCATGTTTGTTTTTTTAAATAATTTACAAACACTTGTTACTAATCTTTACCTACATAGGCAGGGCGGGGCACCAAGGGGGTAGGGCGTGCGGGTTCATGCCACTAGGCAACACTGCCGCCACCTACGCGTGTTAGCTTAGTGGGTTATGTTCACGGTATTGTTTGCCAATGCGGTTGTTCAATGTGACCGTTGGAACTAGAGTTGGCATGAGTGTTTAATTACATTTAATTTATTTGAATAAAAAAAGGTTATAGGGTTGTTGTGGGCAGACGCTACTAGTGTTTTGGTGTTTCAGTGGTACTTGAGTGTAGAATTGACATGTTAGCGTAGGATTGGACGGGGCTAGGGTGGTATCCTTAGGTGTCCTTCCACCCATAGAATGTATACCTTTATATAAACAATGTCAACTTTAATAAACCATAGAAATACTTGTATGTGGTAGTGGTTAGATATAGTTTGATAATTTTACTCTCTGAAAGTTGGAACTAGTCTCACTATATAAGTGTATATATATTTTAAATTTTAAATTTTAAACTTGACGCTTTTGGAAATTGTCTAATGCATGGTTGATTACGTGTCTAACCTTATTATAATGGTGCGTCTATAGAAAATGCAAGGTTAAGGGGTAGCACACTTTGCAAGGTCAAGGGGCAACATGTACAAAGTCGGATGATGTTAACTTTTAGAGCGCTATGTTAAACATTACAAAATTACTTAGGGTTTGTTTGGTATGGGGTACTGGAATAGACGAGATAATGAAATGGACAAGGTAATGGAATAGACGAGGGAATGCAATAGATCATTTCTATTCTGTCTTGTTTGGTTAACATGTGAGAATAAAAAAAATTATTATAACGTAACACTCAAACATATATATCAATAGATTAAGCATTACATTTTAATGCATAGTTGTAATTAATACAAATTGGGTGAGACTAAACGTAAGGGGCGGATATAGCCTTTGAATAGGGGTAGCCCTCGCTATCCCTTGACGTTTCGGCGGTAGTGTAAAATTTGGAAAAATTTGACATTTTTTCGATTTCGCTGCCCTTATAGAAAAGAAAAGTTTGAAACGTTGCCCCTTAACGTTTTTTCTAAATCCGTCACTACTATACGTACCCCATATATGTTGAATACACCCTCTTATCAATGATGTGGCTGATTTAGTGAGTGCATTGTCTAGCACAACCCATACAAATTACATAGATCTACATATGGAGAGGTGTACATTTCGTTTTTTTTAATCAAACCCGGTTTGAATCAAATCCAGTTCCGGTTAGAAACCAATTTTGGAGAAATATATTTGAACCCATATAAATCAATTTGAGTCGGTTTGAAACCGGTTTTCTCAACGGGTTTTCAAAATCAGTTCGAGTCCAAACCAGTTTCAATGAGTGAACGAGATCTAGAACCGGCAGATAAACTGGCGGTTTGGTTGAGCTTCAAAATAAGTCTCGGGAAAACCGGTTTTGGAGGACCGGTTTAGGAACCGGTTTGGCCGGTTTTTGAAGGTACACAGTTTCTATAAGATACCTTTTAAAACTTCAAAACAAGAAGTTCTAATAATTCTCCCAAATTGAGAGAAACGAACGAACCCTCCGGTGAAGGCTTCTTGTCCGGCATCGATCGGTGTATCCATCGTCTTCATTGTTAACAAGTAATCATCTAACTTCAAACATCTTGATTCATCAAAAAATTGCTGTATTATTATCATCGTTGTCATTGTTTCATGCTCGCTTTCATATTTAGGGTTTTTTCATCGGTAATTTCAGTTTCAATATGTTTTTATTGGCGTTATGATTGCAAATTGATGTAGAATTTGTTACTGGAAAAAGGTTAAGTTGAAAACCTAAAGTTGAATCATGAAAGCTAATGCTGTATAGATGATGCAAATTGATGTTGATTTATTTACGAATTTGCCACTGAACTTATTCTATTTGTAGCCCTTTCTATGTAGTTTAATATGTTTTTAATTTTTTTTTGTCTCTAATTTATCATTCCAATGTCAATTTAGCAATTGAAATGGTAGCTATTAGCATCTAAATTCAGAAGGTAGTTTTTTTTTTTTAATTAAGGAAGTGTTTTGTTTTGAGCATGAGGCACTTGAAATTATAAACTGTAATTTGGAGCTATTTCCCCAATCTAACGAAATGTAGAATTTTGAAATCTAGTCTTGTTTATGCAAAATTCATATTAGAAATCTAGGATGGTTTTTGTGAAATTCATATATGCTAAAATTTTGAAAATGGTCATTTACGTATAATTATGTAAGACGTGATAATAAACTTGACGTTAGGCACCAAATCATCGAACATCCATCATAGTGTGAAGATTAATGGAAAGAAGAAAATACTATATAGGTGCATACCTTTTAGTAACCGTTGTTATGAGCTGAAGAAGAACAATATCTCTTTTGTTCTTAAGTTGATACGATGAAGTCTGAATGGATGACGTGAGATCTAAAACAAGAGTTTATATTTGATTTTTAAATACCGACCATAGTTCTTATTGAGCACAGTAGCTCACATGTTTGACCTTAAGCGATTCATGGCTTTAATCTATTAGAAAAAAAACACATGTTAATTTTGCTTACTTCTGTTATTTGGTACTGAATATTGTACTTTCCAATAGTTAAATTTCTAAGTTTTTATCTTATGTTTGGAGCCCTTTTCAGCTTAGGAACCTATCCTTACGAGTTACAATAAAATAATAGAGAGGGAAAGTGAATATGAATCACAATCAGCAATCAAACGAAGTTAGACATGATGATGAAAACGCACTTTCAGATTTTCTTGCTTCCTTAACGGACTACACCCCAACTGTAAGATTTACGAAAACACCATGAATTGTATCCGATTTCTCCATTTACTGTCAAAGAGTTAGTTAACACTTAACGTTTTTGTGCTATGTTTTCATACAGATTCCTGATGAGCTCGTGGAACATTACTTAGCCAAGAGTGGATTCCAGTGTCCAGATGTTCGATTGTAGGTTCTTGGTCTCCTCTTTATCATGTGTGACATGCATGCGATTTCTTGAACCTTAGGTCTTCACATAAATTGTTTACTATTCGTCAAACATTAGATGTCTCCATCTTATAAAGATAACATAGAGGAATTATGTGGATCCACATCAATATACTCAATTTACTTGCAATGATAATGCAATATGCAGTTAATATCGCGATATATCACCGATATATCAGTGATATATCGGTTATCGGTCCCCTTGTGAGATATCGGTGCAAAATATCGGTACCGATATTATTGGTGATATTTGACTGATATATCACCGATTTTCTCGATTATTGCTGCTATTGATGTTTTAAGTCTTTATTGTTAGTTGTTAGTGTTAAATGTTAGTGTTTTAAGTCTTAATCAGTTCCTACTTGCTACAATTGTAGTGTTTTGCAAGTTGGAAAAGGTTAATTTGTTAATGGTAGGAAAGCATACTGAAGTGTTAGTGTTAAATTGCTATATGCCTATATATATGAATTCAGGATGATATTAAAATTACCGATATCCCACCGCGATAACCGATATCTCAAATATCGGTCCTTGACTGATATCCATTTTTTTACCGCATTAACTACTTAGAATGCAACAATAAGTTCTAACATGATTTCTAAAATGATAGCTGTTTCGGTTCAATGACACTGACACATCCCAAGAAAGATATACCGGTGGTTCTCATGGGTGGAGGAAGGTTCACGTCACGTTAATGTGTTATCAGATTGTTTTATGCTAGTTGTATACTTTTATTTTAGATTACTAAGGTTTGTTTGGCTTTCCATGTACATTCATGTGGCTTTGTCAAAAGCAGTTACCTATTACTCATGTATGTAAATATGTATATGTGTGTGTGTGCTCATAGTAAGTACACATTACCAACTTTTCTCATTAGTCTGGCAACATAAGTGATATCATTTGCATTTCAGAACTAGGCTAGTAGCCGTTGCAGCTCAGAAGTTTGTTTCAGACATTGCAATTGATGCTCTTCAGTAAGTTTTGTAATTAATCAAATGTTTCTTATTCTATTGTCTTTCGATGAGTATCTGATTAGGGATTCTGACTTGCCAGAATGATGTAAAAAATTTATATTAAAATGAAAATTCGATTTTAATACACTTGGTCAACAATCGCCACATGGATAATGTATGATGTATCTCTTATTTTATCCCTTTTTGAATATTATCATAGGCACTGCAAAGCTAGACAGGCAGCTGTGGTCAGGGACAAAAAAGACAAGCAGCAAAGGGTAAAATAGTAAACATGCGTGTAGTTTCCTTTTTCGTTATTTTTTTTTTGCATTATTTAACTTTTCGGTTTAACAGGATAAACGCTTAATCATGAACATGGAAGACCTCTCCAAGGCTCTTCAAGAGGTAATTATCACTTTATATATATTCATGTCTTGCATACCAAACCAAAGTTCCTATCTGAGTTTATCACAAACATTTGACTTTTGTATAAATCAATATGCACATATAAACTTATAGGCACACAGTATTAATACTCTAAAGTTAGATTCAACTTACATAAATTATCCATCTAGAAGTTTGTTCTCTTGCTAATAATTAACAAGTCAATGATGGTTGTTATTGCAGTATGGCGTAAACGTTAAACACCAGGAGTATTTTGCTGATAACCCTTCAGCGGGACTAGAATCTGCTTCAAGAGAAGAATAAGCAGCTGCTGCTGCTGCTGATGACATGTGGTTAAGTACGATTTTTGACTTTGCTGTTGCGCTTTAAGCAATTTTAGACGATATACAAATGCTGTAAAAGATTAAACGTAATGAACGGTTAAGATGTATTTGAGCATGATTGGATCGTAAAGATCAGGCCTGGCAAATTTGACCTGCCATCCCAAAATTGGGTTGACATGGGTGGCTTTTCAAAAGTTTTGGGTTGATATGGGTAGCTGTTTCTTATTGAATGGGTCAGGGTGGGTTAATTGAGAGAGCCCTTTCTAACGAAATGGGTCAGAATGGATTGGTGTTATTATTCAAACGGGTCAGTATGGTTTGGCGCCATTTTTAAACTGGAGAGAACGGTGTATTTCTTTCTGGGTACATCAATTAATAAGTTGAGATAGAAGATAACATCTGTACAAATCTGATGTTGCAACCTGGTACGTGCGTTACTCATGCGTCACCGGTGCTGGTTACTCATGTGGAGCTGATTACGCGTAGAACGCTGGGTTAAGCGCGTATCGAAGCTAGGTTACACACGTTACATGGTGTAGGATGGGTGTTTTTCGGCCACGGTACACGTAACCGGCAATTTAACATGCTTAACCAACGCCGCGTGCATAACTGACACCTAAACGTGCGGAACGACACTGGAATGCACGTAACCAACATTAAACACGCGTAACCAAGGGCACACGTGTAACCGGCGTCGGTTACTCGTGCAAAGCCGGTTTTACGTCGAGTGCTATGTTAAGCGCTTACCACGGCCGGGTTACGTGCGTGTTCAAGCTGCGGTATGCGTAACCTGAGTAAAAACGCATAACATACGCTGAACGTATAATTGACACCTGAATGCGTGTAACCAACGCAGGTTATGCGTCAAGTTGAGCGGCTGGTTAAGTGCGTGTTGGGGCTTGGTAACGTGGCGCCAGATGTCTGTTTCCCGATCCTGGTACATGTAACCGGTTCCGCACACGTAACCAGCAATTAAACATGCGTAAACCGAGGCATGATCACGCGTAACCGGTGCCGAAAACTAGAAAGTCAAAACTTGGAGGTTGTCCAGTAATTGAATCAACCCAAAATAATCCTTTATTGAATCAACCTCGAATCCGCCCCGACCCAAACAAAAATAATCCTTTATTGAATCAACCCGTTTTGATCTGACCGACCCCCCAAACATGCCCGACCCTACCGGTTTGCCAGGCCTAGTTCTGTTGTGTACAATTGAGGTTATCGAAACAGATGAAAGCAGTTGACTTTAAATGGAAATTAGGCCCAACATAGTAATTACTTTTTTAGCTTATTTTTACCAAACCCATTCTTACCTAAATCCATCTTGACCCTTTTTTTAATTGGCATATCCTGACCCACACCCATTCTGACCCAAACTCATCCTACACAATCCAATCCGACCCACTCATTTTGCCACCTCTAGTAATGATGCAAACGAGCTATCAACACTTAAAGAAAAGCGCCGGGTTGCTTGATCCGGACCCACCGTACTCCCTGGTTTCTATTACCAATTTAAAACAAGGTAAACCAACACTCATTTATGTTCTTATGAGTAACTTGACCTGAGTCTGAGTTATAACACTACTATCTTTTATAATTTCTTACCAAAACTTATTAATTTGTTATTCTAAGTTGCATATCATGAATAGAATCAATGATTGAAAAATGTTTTCTTTTCTTAATTTTTTTTACTCCACCCTCTTGCTCTCCCATAGTCCCCTTCCATCTCGCATAACCCCTTCCTCATGAAGACGGTTCGTGTAGATGAACTTTTGCGGCGATAAACCAACGTTCGTTGCCCTTCTCTTCATGTTGGTGCCGGATAAGCTAGCGGATGTTCTGGAACGTCAGATTATGGGAGTTAAACATGTGAAGTTCATAAACCAACTCTATAATTAAATTAAAACTTTTCATTTGGACAAGCTTCGCCGAATTCAACTTTATGTCAAGATCTTTGACATTTGTAGGGTAACTATAATTACTCTACTAGTGTAAAATCACGATTTTTTTTCTTAGATTCATGAAATGAAGGCAGGTTTTGTTTTTTGATTTTTTTTATCACCTACTTAAGTATGATGTTTAATTGCAAAATTTAAAAAGAAAATCATAGTTTTACACTAGTAGAGTAATTATAATATTTGTAGTGTAATTATAATTACGCTACGGTTAAAAGTTTCATGAAACTTAACGTAATCTATATTTATACTATATAATAAAAGAAACCAACTTTGGGACACTTGTCATTATTCTAGACCATCCTTAATTGTAGATAATTATTATTTAATTTAAATTATTAAATATCAGTTAAATTAATATAAATCTTATCAACCCTAAATTATTGGCATAAACTTAACTTTAAATCGTAAAGTCTTATCTAAACTAAAAAGTATTGTTTTAGTTAACAGTAGATAAACATACATATTATTTATTGTTAATGTTATTATTGTTAACTATGAGAAATTATATTAAACAACTTATTAATAAAACCAAAATTTTAAAATAGTATTAACCTAATTTAAAAAATAATAAAAAAATCCATTTTGATTTAGAAAGATTTTTTTAACAATAGATAAACCCGTGTAATACACAGGGCTTTTAAATATATCACATTTTTTTTATTTGCTATATAAAATTAGATTTATTAAACCCGTACAATACACAGAGTTTTTTTAAAATATAACTTTTTTTTATTATTTAGTATAAAATTACATTTCATCAACCCGTCAATAGACAAGGTTTTTTTTTTTTAAATATAACTTTTTTATTGTTTGATATATAAATTTACATTTATTCAACCCGCACAACAAACGAGGTTCTTCAAGATATAATTTTAAAGATTTTTTTAACAATAGATAAACCCGTGTAATACACATGGTTTTTAAAGATATATCATTTTTTATTATTTGCTATATAAAATTAGATTTATCCAACCCAATACACGGAGTTTTTAAATTTTTTTTTTTATTATTTAGTATATAGAATTATATTTCTCTTCAAATCGTAAAGTCTTATCTAAACTAAAAAGCATTGTTTCACTTAACAGTAGATAAATATGCATATTATTTATTGTTAATGTTGTTATTGTTAACTATGAGAAATTATATTAAACAACTTATTAATCAAACCAAAATTTTAAAATAGTATTAACCTAATTTAAAAAATAATAAAAAATTCCATTTTGATTTAGAATTTTTTTAACAATAGATAAACCCATGTAATACACAGGGTTTTTAAATATATAACATTTTTTATTATTTGCTATATAAAATTAGATTTATTAAACCCGTACACTACACAGAGTTTTTTTAAAATATAACTTTTTTTTATTATTTAGTATATAATTACATTTATTTAACCCGTGAATACACAAGGTTTTTTTTAAATATAACTTTTTTTATTGTTTGGTATATAAATTTACATTTATTCAACCCGCACAACAAACGTGGTTCTTAAAGATATAATTTTAAAGATTTTTTTAACAATAGCTAAACCCGTGTAATACACAGGGTTTTTAAAGATATATCATTTTTTATTATCTGCTATATAAAATTAGATTTATTCAACTCGTACAATACACGAAGTTTTTTAAAATACAATTTTTTTATTATTTAGTATATAAAATTATATTTCTTCCACCTGCGAATACACAGGGTTTTTTTAAAATATAATTTTTTATTGTGTAGTATATAAAATTACATTTATTCAACACGCACAATAAACGAGGTTCTTTAAGATATAATTTTTTATTATTTAATATATAAAATTATATTTACTCAACACGTTTAATAAATGAGGTTTTTAAAAATATAATATTTTTTATTTAGTATATATAAAATTACATTTATTCAACCCGTGTAATACACGGGGTTCTAACCTAGTTTATTAAATAAATCACATCTAAAACAATATATCATTACAAAATCTCTCAACTTTCAAAATATGGATGTATATAAAAATAGTACCACAATTTAGTAAGGGTCTACATATTTACACACCTTATTGCCTATTTCCACACCTTTCAAGACGCCTCGTATAGAGCTATACAAGGCGTATAGGGTTGCTTTTCCGACCAGCTTCTGCACCAAGCACAATGTCACATCAGTCACATCAGACGGGGAATCTAGGTCTGTACGAGGGAAGGATACGAGGCACTAAGAGGCTTCGTATAGGCCTATACGAGGCGTCTTTAGTGACTGATTTGACTATACGTTTGACAAGTGACTTAAAGTTATACGGGTAGTATAGAGCTATACGAGGCGTCTATGTCTCACATAAAGTGCAAGATGCAGTGCATTCTTTGTCATTCATTCTGCTTCTTCTTGTTCCGTTTTTTCATTTCATTCATTCTGCTTCTTCGAAAGAATTGGCATTTGTGTTCTTATCATCCCGAAGTGTTGAAATGTCATCATACTGGGACGGCAACTATGTCTTCGGGCAGTATTCTAGCGACAACTGGGTGGCCAAAAGCGTTTCGGTAACAGTTATTAGCTTAAATATTTTAATTAGTTGTTGTTTTAGTTTATTATTTACTAATGATGATACGGTTGTTTATTTTGGATGAGTCTGGCGTTCCCGATTCTAATGAGCAAGAGGAGGTTGTGTCTAGTATACAAGGAGAACAAAACAAACCGTTTCTAGATTTGAACAAGCATCCCCCTGTTGATGAAACAGCCCCTGTAGACGACTCATACCATGCTTGTCAACCAAGTTATCCGACGCAACAAGGGTATCCAGATTATAGATACGGGTGTGAATACGGAGGAGACGGTGGATACGGAGGAGACGGTGGATACGGAGGAGACGGTGGATACAGTGGATACGGAGGATATGGTGGTTATGGTGGATATGGTAGATATGGTGGTGAGACACCTCCCATCTAGGACAGTCCGTACTTAAAAAAGCAGGTATTAATTACTATTTTTTTATTATTATTTAATTATTTTTATTATTTATTATTATTATTATTATTATTATTTTTATTATTAATATTATTATTATTATTATTATTATTATTATTATTAGTATTATTAATATTATTATTATTATTGTCGATGTTACAGGTTTTCAACTCTTTAGATGAACTAAAGAATCGGATACAAGAAATAGCAAACGCGGATGGTTTCGTTATTGTCACCCATCGATCAAAGAAAACCGGGGAAGAACCGGGAGGGTATGGCTTGAATGTGATCGTGGTGGTGAGCACCAGACTACAGCAACACTTAGAAAAGCCGGAAGCAAAAAAACCGGTTGCCCGTTTTACCTGCTGGCTGTGCGAAACCACCGTATGAAACCTGGGAGATTAAAGACGGAAAAATTGAACATAACCACGAACTTTGTGAGGACCTGTCGGCCCACGCGTTTGTGCGAAGGTTTACTCCAAGCAAAATGAAACTGATCGAGTAGCTGACAGCTCAAAACATGGAGTCGCGCAAAATATTTCAAACGATAAGGAAGCAGGACCCCGACAGGTTTCATGTTCAGAAAGACGTTCAAAACGTTGTGGCGAAGATTAGAGCCGAACAAAGACAAGGATTGACTCCCATGCAGTCACTAGAAAACATACTGATAAACAACGACTTTATTTACGAGACACGGGAGGAACCCAGAACAGAGATCGTAACAGAGATCTTCTTTCTTCATCGGGACTCGAGATGCATGTGGCGTGCATTCCCCCACGTCATGCTGATCGATGCGACGTACAAGACAAACATATACAATATGCCCTTTATCCAGATTGTTGGTATGACGCCTACCAACAAATCGTTTATTATCGCGTATGCCGTTGTTAGTAAAGAACGGGGTGATAACTTTGTGTGGGTGCTTGAGAGTGTCAAGTCAATGTTGGATGAATGTATGGAGCCACGTGTGATTTTAACGGATAGAGACCTAGCCCTTATGGGCGCGTGTGCTAAAGTATTTCCAGACACCTCCAGGCTTCTTTGCAGGTGGCACATACAACAAAATGTTATGAAGCACTGCAAGGGTGCCTTCACAGACGAAGACTGGAAGAAATTTTTATCATTCTAGGGGACATTGATTGAGTCTCCATCCATACCCATCTACGAGTACCACTTGCAACATGCGAAAGCGACTTGTGGAGTGCAAACGTTCTAGTAAGTTTTTATAATAACATACGACTCACCTATGCAAATTTTATTAAATTATTTTTACTTTTTAGGAGTCTTCAAATACGTGTACGATAACTGGCTAAAAGACTATAAGGAGATGTTCGTCTTTGCGTGGACTGATAAGAGGCGCAACTTTGGTAATCGTACCACAAACAGAGTTGAGAGCCAACACGCCAACTTAAAGAGATACGTCCTAGATAGGAGCTCGCTGGACCGTGTAGTTGGTTGTGTCCGGGATATAGTTGAGACACAGTTCGGTGAAATAAGGAAGACTTTTCGAGAAAGCATCGAAAAAAGAATGACCCACCACAAACACCCGTTGTTTCAACACCTACTTGGAAAAGTATCCCATACAGCCCTTAACTTGTTGAGGGGAGAGGCAATTAGGAAGCTAGATGTCTTGGAGCGCTTTCATTCATCGTGTGGTTGCCAAATGTGGCACAACTGTGGGTTTCCCTGTGCTTGTAGGATAGAAAAGTACATGCTTGAAGGTAATAATTGTTAAACGTACAACACTTGTGTGATATATTTCCGTTAATCATGTGACTTAAACAATGTTGTTTTTAACTGTGCAGAGCGTCCGATTCAACTCGAAGACATAGATGTCTTCTGGCGGAAACTTAACTTCCAAAGTTGTAAACTGATAGACGATGACGTGGACGTGGTCGAAGAGCTAAATATTGTTAGACAACAATTAGAGTCGCACCCCCCAGCTCAGCAAAAAAGCCTGATGTCAAAGATTAAAACGGTGTTGACTCCAAAGAAATCTACCAAGAAACCACCGGTTGTCCAACAAAATACTCGTGGCCGACCAACAACAAAGCAGGTACAACAAAGGTTGGACGAGGCCTCTCGTATAGATGAAGAATTGAGGAGAAGCTCATTCGGTGATGCAAACACGTGCTTTGAAGGTTCCCGACAAAGTAAGTACGATAAACCTCGCCACAGCTCGTACGTTCCGTCACAGGCCTCTCAACAGTCGGTTATAAGGTCCCAAAAACCCAAAGCGAGCCTAAGCCGTTCAAAGAGTTCTAAGAAGAAAGAGACACGAGATGCTCACGGTTTTCCTTTAATCATTGGGGACGAGTACGTGGGAATCATCAAACAGTTTAAGTATGCCATTCCGCCAGTGTTCCATCCGTACGTCTCGTGCATACGAAATGTGATGCTGGACGGTCATTGTGGGTTTCGGTCTGTGGCTGTGGGCTTAGGTATGGATCAGAGTTCATGGGGGCTCATTCGAAGGGACCTTGTCCAAGAAATGGATCAGAATGAATCGATCTAGTTCCCAATATTTGAAGCATGGGATAAAGGTTATTTTTACACGCATCGTCAGGGCCTAATTTGGGATTCAGTTTCCGGTTGTGGGGAGGATCACTGGATGGACTTCCCCTTAGCAGGACTTCTTATTGCACAAACGTACGGTATCGGGGTGCACCTGTTAACGCCAACCATGGGTGCGAGTTCCACTTTCTTCCCGATACTAAGTCCTCCGGCTAATCAAGAACCATTATTCATAACGCTTACACATGTTAACGAGAAGCACTTCATACATGTTAAGCTGGAAGGGGATTATCCAATGCCACCAGCACACGGGCTATGGTTGACCCACCGAACACCCCATATGGAACAATGGGAAGATATGTACTTGCCACGTCTAGAATGGTATACATCGATAATGAATCCTCCGCCAAGATCAAACCCCAGTCTTAATTACATCGACAGTGATACGGAAGAATGATTTTTGTAATTAATAGTATTTTTTTTATTAATTCCTATAATTTTCTACAATTTCTATAATTTTTTTTTTTATAATTTCTATCATTTTTCTATAATTAGAATTGATTAAAACAGGTTAATAACATTTTAATAAAAAAATTACAAATATACGACTCGTATAGAGCTAGACGTGTCGTATATGATTGATCAAAAGACCATTTTGCCCCTGGTATGCCCCCAATCTAGGCTTATTTCAGGGGCTAAAAGGTCATTCTACCTTCCCCAGACGCCTCGTATAGATCTATATCGGTCGTCTATTTGAGCGAGTTTTTGAAAATTTGAATTTTGAATATTTGAAAATCAAAATTTGAATTTTTTAAATAAGGACGATTCGTATAGATCTATACGAGGCGTCTATTGGGGCGGCAACAATTCTTTTTTTTTTTTACATTTGAATTTTGAAAATATTTTATGTTAATTACTAATATACCCCTGAAAGTCCCCAGTATAGGCATTTAACAGGGGCTTAAAGGTAATTTAAAAAGCTGGACGACGCGTATAGATCTATACGACCCATACAACTTAGGCGGCAACTTTTACACTTTTTCTTTTTTAATTATTAAAAAAATGTTTATTAAATGACCATTTTGCCCCTGTAAAGCCCCCAGTATAGGCTTTAGTCAGGGGCAAAATGGTAATTAACAATTCCAGAAATATCTTTTTGGATTGGTTAATTACCATTTTGCCCATGAATAATGCCTATACTGTGGGCTATACAGGGGCTAAATAGTCATTTAAGAAAAAGCATAGACGACGCGTATAGGTCTATACGAGTCGTCTATGCTTCGTATAAGCCTGGGGGGGCTTAGACGACCCTGGTTATTACCCCCAAACAAAAAAACAAACCCAAATACGGAGCACACACCTCTATACGCCTCGGATTAGTATTTCGACCGTATTTTCGAAGATTTGAAGCATCACTGGTACGTATTTCATCCCGTAGTTTAGTATTTTTGCCTCGTTTTTGCCTTTAGACCGTAGGTTTGCCCTGAAATTTGGTTTTTGTTGGGTTTGGAGGTTTGAATCTAAGGTTGAAGATGAAGCAGGTAGAACAGGACGCCGAGTATAGCCCTATACGAGGGCCATACGAGGCTCTGAAACTTTTTTTTTGTTATTAATGTTATTATTATTGTTATTATTATTGTTTTTATTATTATTATTATTATTGTTGTTAATATTATTATTATTATTATTATTATTATTATTGTTATTGTTATTTATTTATTAGTATTATTATTGTTATTATTATTATTTATTAGTATTATTATTGTTATTATTATTATTATTATTATTTATTAATTATTATTATTTATTATTATTATTGTTAATATTATTATTATTGTTATTGTTATTATTATTATTATTATTATTTATTTATTAGTATTATTATTGTTATTATTGTTATTATTATTATTTATTAATTATTATTATTATTAGTATTATTATTGTTATTATTATTATTATTTATTATTATTATTATTAATATTTATTATTATTATAGTTAATATTATTATTATTGTTATTATTATTTATTTATTAGTATTATTATTGTTATTATTATTATTTATTAATTATTATTATTATTAGTATTATTATTGTTATTATTATTATTTATTTATTTATTATTGTTTTTATACGTATACGTTATTTATTTGCAGATTGATTATGGAGGGCGATGACATTCAGATAGAGCTTGATGGGGCACCGCCGGGGGGTCAGCCGGTTCAGCAGGTTCAGCCGCTTCAGCAGGGTCAGCCGGTTCAGGAGGGTCCACGACGGAGACGGCGGCCGCCTCTGGATACGCTGCAGGGTTGTCCGTATCTAGAGTTTCCCTACGGCACCGATGCCGCCCGTCATTGCCAGAAGCTTAGGAGGATGCACATTGGATCGCATGCATCGATCGACTGAGATGCGATGGATGGGATTGCTGAGACGGCTAGAGTGCGTCGGTTTATACCTGTCGATTCGCAGTGGCATCGTCTTTTTGATTTGGCGCACACGCCGACCTACAGGGAGCTGCTGGTCGAGTTCCTTTCGTCATTAACATTTCACGCTCCTGGGGTCCTAGTGCCGCTTCCGTACCCAGATGATCCCCCTCCGCCTGAGGTTTCTTTCAGGCTCGCTGGCGTTTTGCGTGAGATGACGCTAGCAGAGTTTGCGGTGCATTGTGGTTTATACATGCAGGGGGAGATCGAGACTGAGGTTTACACAGCGGGGCTAGTGATGGTTGACAAACCCACTCTTGTAGGGTTTTGGCAGGTGATTGCGGGGGAAAATCATTGGGAGCACGACAAGTCGAAGGGGAGGGTGTCGTTTGTTAGGGACCCACTGTACAGGTACGTACGTTTATTACGGCAATTATTTTTGTTATGTGCATTGGTTATTAATCTCTGTTTCTGTATTTCGCTAACACCATCTGCAGGTATCTGCACCATTTGCTCGCTACTTCTATTTCAGCGCGCGGCTATAGCCGTGAGTGATGTACGACCACAGATCTTTTTTTCCTTTATTGTTTGTTGTATAGGAGGCCGTGCGCACTAGCACACGGTCTAGCCCAGTACTACGCCTCCGCCCATCACCGGCAGGAGCGCAGATTTTTGTATGGCGGGGCGTACGTGACCGTCATTGCCCGTTCATTGGGCCTCGTACTGCACCAGGACCCACATCTACGGACGTCGCCTGTCATGCCGACGCGGATGGGCATGCAGTCGCTGAGGGGGATGAAGGTAATCAAGAGGTTCCCCGTTGGCCCGCGGTTTAAAAACCGCGACGGGGGCATATGGACAGAGGAGCCCCTACCAGAGCATTTCGAGCCCGTTTATCCTCCTGCAGATCCTGCTGATGTAGTGCCCGTCGTGGAGGAGCCTCCGGAGGATGTAGACGGTGCAGCGGTGCCACAGCCACCGCCACCTGCCGGGGCGCCTCAGTTTCCACGTCACGTTATTCCAGGTCATGCCCCAGGAGCTGCGCTACATCCGGATGTACGAGCCGAGCTTGACAGGCTCAACGATTTGGTAGGTTGGCTGGTATAGGCCGAGCAGGATAGATGAGAGAGAGAGAGGGATTACCCCCGATACCGCTTCCACCGGCTCGAGCACCACATCAGTAGCAGCAGCCGCAGTAGCCATATCCGGATTCGGATTTGGATGCATAGACCTGTTGTTGTTTTTATTTTTATTATGGATGCACAGACTTATCTTATATATTTTTGTTATGGATGTACAAAGTTATCTTATATATATCATATTTATGTTTGTTTTCAGTTATTCGGTTACCTAATGATTGTTGTCTTAAATTGAGATAATACGGAAACAAAATATGTTTTGAATATAATACGGAAACAATATATCCCCTGAATATATTACGGAAACAATATTTGAATGAGATAAAATTTTAATCGGAAGAATAAAAAAGTAAAATGTTAAAAACATTATAATATTTAATCGATAAAATATATTTAAAGAGCCGATTTTTAAAATAGTTGATTTTTAAAAAACAAAAACTTTTTTATAGTGTAAAAAAAAAAAAAAAAAAAAAAACAAAACTTTTTTTAAAACCAAAAAAATTTTCAACCAAAAAACACATCTTCAAAAACTATCCAAAAAACCATACCAAAACCCACCAAAACACCCCTCATTTCAGCCAAAAAAAAAAAAAACCCTAGATTAGACGCTTCGTATAGGTGTGTACACTTCGTATAGGGTTCCTTAAACTTTGTGCCTGACACCCTCTGAGACCCCCTTGAATTCAGTGCTTAGACGCCTCGTATAGGCCTATACGAGGCGTCTAGGGCACAAAAAGTGTGAAAATAGGCGCAGAGGGTGTCCAAATATCTCCACCCTTTAGCAATACTAAATCTTTTCTTTGAATTCGTGAAAAAAAGGATTTTAATGTGATTATTTAATAAACTAGTATTCAAGCGACGCACGTTGCGGTGAAGAGAAGTTTTGTATACATCTTTCATGCTAATATAGATACAGTATAGCAATCGAAAAAGAAAACCTAAGTATAAATTCGTTACATGCGAAAAATAATATCGACACATGTTTTTTATCGATAAAATCTATAAACACGAATGGCAATACTGGTACCAATATTGTTCGGTCGGAATTGGTTTGGTTCGTGACGTATAAGTAGGATGTAACTACTCCCTATATACGATGAGTCAAGACAGCAACCTGCAGTCGCATATTTTCACTATACATGGAGTATAAAGATGTGATTGAGGTACGTACGTAGACAGTAGTGCTGGTCTTAGACCAGTTAAGCACACCCTTATACACCACATATAGTGCTAGACGTGGCGTATAGGGTTTGGGATTTAGTGACCTAAAAGTTTGTGCAATACCCCATACCACACATATCGGTCTATACGTGTCGTATCCAGTATGTCAATTTGATAATTCTAGGTGTTCCTTTAACACGACCTAGTTATACTGAATAACTTTTTTATCGGAATTGTGTCCGAATTTGCTACGCATCTTTTACAAAACTTTTTTGTACTGTTTTGTCGTTGTTTTATCAAAGAATTAGGGCTTTTCTTTTCATGGGAATACGTCGCAAATGAGTTGAAATTTACGACGATTTTTCTTTTTGCAAAGGAAACTTCCGTAGGAATTTAAGAAGCTTTTTAGTAGTGAATGTTTTTATGGTGTGTGCACCATAGGATACTAGTCCGCATGAAGAGGGGCGTTATACAGTGGCGGACATATGGCTTACCGGGGGGCAACCTCCGCTACGGCTTGGCGCGAAAAAATTTGGAAAAATTAGTGTAAATTTTGGAAAAATTTGACGTTTTTTCGATTTCGTTACGGCTTATTTATAAAACGTTACGACTTAGTTTCGTTTCTAGATCCGCCACTGGCGTTATATGTATGAATTTACAATAATCCTTGTTAAAGCAACCCATTGTTCTATTGAGATAGTAGTGCCACTCTAAAAACTAAACAATTTATTTCTCATTTAAGATTTCAACAATTTGTTTGAAGGAAATGATTAGTGATCTTCTCACATATGCTTTTTGGGTACGAGGTAAAGGGGTAATTTCTTACGGGCAACTAGAGAACCTTCCTCTTGCATGTTCAAATCTTCCTTCTTCATTCCAACAGGAACTTCCCAATCAAACCAGTAAAGAACGTTTGCTATTATGGACTCCATAGTTGTTAGAACTGTGTTCATTGCCGGGCAGGATCTTCGTCCCCCTCCGAAAGGAACCATCTCACAATTCCCACCTCCATATTCAACTTCAAGATTCTCAAACCTCTCTGGATAGAACTCAGCTGCATTCTCTCCCCATGTTTCTGGATCTCTCCCGATCGCCCACGCGTTAATTAAAACAGTTGTCCTAGGAAAGACATCATAACCACCAATCTGGCAATGGCTTAAACTTTCATGTGGGAGCAATAATGGGGCAGGTGGATGCAATCTTAGTGTCTCTTTCACCACCATTTTTAAGTATGTCATTTTGGTGGTATCCAGTTTGTCTTCTTTCTTTATTTTTCCTATGCAATTTCTGATTTCACTTTGCAACTTTTGCATCACTCTAGGACTTCTAGTGATCTCGGACATTGCCCAAACCATCGTCACAACTGTTGTATCAATCCCTCCTGTTAATACGTCCTGAAAAACGTTTATATCAGTTACATAACCTTTTATATATATTTCTTTGTTACAATCCAAAAATAAGAGAAATTCACAAAATAAAAGTTTACCATGATGAGAGCTTTCATGTCTTCTTTAGTTAATCGATAGCCAGAAGCATTCTCTATTGTAGATAACTCGACTAGAGTGTGGACAAAGTCATCATCATCACTTAATTTGGCAACAGTATGGTTCTTGTGTTCATCCACAATGGTTTCGATGTAGGCATCAAGATTACTAAAACATTTCGCGAGCTTACTATCCCATCCACTAAATCGGTCAATGAATCGACCTAACCATGGAAAAGAATCACCAAGTGATCCATTAAGTATTTCCATGGTTTCATCAAGCATCACTTCCCATGATGGACCCTTAAGGGGTTGTTCTCTATAGTTCTTACCAAACGCAAGCTTACACACCAACCCTTTTACTGTTGCTAAAAACACCTCATTTAGGTTTACCGCAACATTTGATGGTTGTAACATTAGAGAATGAACCATGCTTTTGATTTCGGTCACCAACACATTGTTATATGAGCTAGCTCTTTTGGGGCCCAAGAACTCAGACACCAAAATCTTGCGCATCTCCCTCCAGTGATCATTATGAGGCGCGAACGCTATGTCAAGATAGTTGTAAGATAGCCGTTTGGTGGCATGGGACGGAGGGCGAGAACAAAAGATGTGATCTTGATTTTTAAAGACTTGTTTGGCCATGGTAGAGGAAGATATGACAATGAAAGGTTTTGAACCAATATGTATTTGCATAAGGGGGCCATATTGTTTGGAAAGCTGCCATAAGGCTTGATGACGAGGTAAACCTATTAGTTGGTGCAAGTTTCCAACAATGGGAAGTTTGGGAGGGTTTGGGGGAAGTTTAGAGACAGATGTGGGCGACCTATATGATCTAAGAGTAAACAGAAACATGCAGGACATAGAGAGGACTAGTGTTGCAACAACAAGCCATAAAGGGAAGATAATGAAGATCTCCATGTGATTGATTATGGTCGTATGCATGGTTATTTATATGCTCATTTATAGTGGAGGCGTAGGCTCGGTTATTATTTACCTAATTATTATTGGATTAATATATTAAATTTGAAAGGTTTTTTGTTTGAGTGAGAATGTGAGACATCTCATTAGTTTTTTTAAAATTTTAAAGCTTGTCCGCGTTTTGCATATTAGATTAATTATTGTCATAATAGATGCATTGGTTTCCAAATATGTACCTACGTGTTTTTACAGATTATTGATATCCATTATCCATATTTCTAACAACACAACGTGTGTGTATTTGGCACCTTCGGTGACCCAAGTTTACCGCACGGCAAGGGGCCGCCAGCCCACCTTCGGTGATCGGTGAAGGACCAAAACGGTGAATACTCATCGAATGGAAAAACGTGAACGTTATGAAAAATGGAACGTTGGGGGTGACCGTTGGAAATTAAAAAAAAAATTGGGGGATATCGCAAAAAAATAAATTGGCCATTGAAAAATGAGATGTTTACTAAGCCACACGACCCGAGATGTTGTCGTTTATTCTAGCACGGAAACGTGATATCGCACAAAAATATAATTGGCCGTGCCCTTTATAAATTTTAGGGTTATTATGGTTTAATTTTCTAGTTTTAATTTTATGTAATGCGTTTTTTAAGTAATTGTAATTTTATTTTGTTTGATATATGTTCTATTTATTTTTAATGCATAATTTCTAGAAATAAAAAAACATAAAAAAAGAAATAAACTCCCCATGTGTTTGAGCACCACTAGTGTTTGAGTGTAAAATGGAGAGTTAACATGACATGAAATTATTGGCTAGACAAAAAGTTTACCACTCTCCATTTGGGGAGCACCCCTTCGACCCTAAGTTTTAACCGTAAAGATATCAATGTTAAAATATGAAATTTGAAATGATTAAACCACCTTTAAATTTATAAAAAAAAGAAAGAAACTCAATCCATGCTCCTTACATTCTTGTAAACATTGTGAAAAAGAAAAAAAAGAGTGCTCTTGGAAATGGTTTTCGCAAAATATGCTTGATCGGACAACGCACTAAGGGTATGTTTCACATGGAGCTTTAGGAGTTTTTAGAAGCCTTTTGGAGCTTCTAGCTTTAAGCTTTTAAGAAAAAACTTATACTCAATAGAAAACCTTTTTGGTTGAAGGAGCTTGAAGCTTTTAGGTTAGGAGCTTGAAGCTTTTGGTTGAATGCTTCTACTAGTAGCGTTTAGAAGAAGCTACAAGCTTTTAGGGAAAAAAAATGACCATTTTAACCTCTAAAGATAATGAACTTTTTAATGCACAAACTTTTTAAATTTTAGTTATGTCTATTTTTGTCATTTTATATATTTTATTAAAAGCTCCAGCTACTCTGTCAAACACCAAATATATTTAAAAAACTATAGCTACTAGCTACCAGCTATTAACCACCAACTAACAGCTTCCAGTCACCAGCTACTTTTACCAGACATTCTCTAAATAAGATTACACAAGGCCACATGTTGAAAAGACACGAAAATTAAATTGTAGCTGAACCAACAACAGATGGAAAAAAATAAATTAAGATAGCTTTCATAATAGATGATTAATTTGGCTAAAAGATATGTTGAAAACGTAGTTTGACCAATAGCATAAGATATAATTTTAATAATGAAAATAATAAAAGTAAGGCCTTCAAGGAAAAGAAATATATCAAATAAAACTAAGCTCAGTGGTTGCTAAACCGTTTTTTTTACTGGCTAATGTAGACACTCAAATTTTATCTATCAATATGCACAATTTCTTTCTCATGTGACTTGGAACATTCATATCCTCTTTATTATTTTCTACTTTAAAAATGTAATAAAAAATAATACTTTTTAAAATTTATCTCTCATTATACAAAATCTCTCACAACTCATTTACCAAACACGTATTTTATTTTATTACTCATTTTTATACACTTACAAATTATCTCTATATAAATTATAAAAATATGAATAGTGTTGTGTAATAACTAGAACCTATTAGCAATGTATAGAAGGGAATGAGAGTACAAGAGATAAATTTCTTATTGATATATTGTCATACAAAATACATGAGCCACTATATATAGGCTATAACATTAATACAAACATAATTGTGACATGGAAGTTAGAAATGTGGGTAGTCACTAAATAATGGATGCATTCATAACACTCCCCCTTGACTATCCACATAATGATTTTCTATTCTTTAATACGTTTGGTGATGCTGCCTCGTTAAAAACCTTGCTAGAAAAACCCAGTGGGACAAAACCTCAGCTAAGAGAAAAAGAGTGCAACGCGTATTGTCTCCCCCTCAGACATTTAGAAATACACATACACTGTTAACATTATACTACTAGATAATGTTTACACGATTCTTCAGGACCGATGTTAACTGATACTGCAGGACCAGTTATGTTGCCTCATTAAAACCTTACTAAGAAAAACCCAGCGGGACAAAACTTAGTCAAGGAAAAAGAGTACATACACTGTGTATATTATGGGTACATTACTCCCCCTCAATTTTACTTGTATATCTTGATGATGTTGAATCCAATCTTCTGTGACAATTGCTTGACTTGATATTTGGCGTAGTCTTCTTTGATTTGAGTGTTGTTCTCTACATTGTCTTCATATAGTATGGCTTGAACTTCTCTTGATCAACTCTAATCTACATACTTCTTAAATATGCTGAAATCTTCGACCTTCATAACTTGTATCTGGATTGAGATCGAACTCTATGCGAGTCTAATATATATCAATCATAACCCAGGACACCATATTGTTCTTGTGGAACTATCCCGTGTCTCGAGTTTGTAAATATGTCAAATAATTATTTAATGCGCTTTATAATTCTGCCTCGTTAAAAACCATGCCAGGAAAACCCAATGGGACAAAACCGTAGCTAAGTAAAAAGAGTACACTACGCATTTACATAATTAACAACATGATTTATGATGACGTTAAATTAGTACTTCGGGACCTATAAGATAAACTGATACTACTGGATCAGTTATGTTGTCTCGTTAAAAACCAATACATCTAGCAAGAACGTAATATCAGATGTCGTCTTGTTTGCAAGATATGTCAATGCTCTGATCGCAATTAAGTATGGTACTTCTTGACTAAGTAGTTTAACATCCCTTTCTTGGGGTTGATAAGAATTTTTTTTTCTATGTCAAGCGATCAGACAACCGTTCATGTACTCAACGAATGAGCTTTTTCTATATAATATCTTCTAGATGTAGTCAGATTGATGAGCAAAAATAGTACATATATACTCGAACTACAGGTCGAGAATAACTACACTTTGTAAAGGTCATTCAAAATTTTCCTTTTTAGTTTGAGAGTTCCCTCTCGATGATGTTTACATTATCACTGTAAGAGTGAAATCTTGTTAAATAGATGTAGCTCATTTTATCAAAATTATACCTCTCTTTTCAGAGTATAGTCGACTGTACCACATACGAGTAGTTTCCTTTAAGATTCATATATATAACACCTATGGGGTTATTGTTTCATAATGTTTTGAACATTTTTAATCCTTCAGAGGGTTTTCATACAGATGTCATTTGCAATTGTCTCATACATGTATACGGTGATGACATCCACAAGTTGTTTTATCTGAAGTCATTCTGAGATTGCGAGGCCGCTTAAACATCTAAAGATTATCGCTTCCACTACAGGGGTATACGTTTCCTCGTAATCAACTGCTGGGATTTGGGAAAAATCTTTATGTTAAAATGCGTGCCTTACATCGCAAAAACTCATTATTTACGTTTCCTTTTATTTAAGGACACCCATTTATAACCTACTGGTTTGACGTCTATGGGTGTTCGAACTGCTGGTTCGAAAACGTTTAGTTTGTCGAGCAAATTTAGTTCAACCTTAAGTCATGTAGCCATTTTTGGCTATTTGTGTGCGTACACTCTTGCACACTTTCTATATACGTAATCCCTTTTTTCCATCGATTACATCTATTGCTATAGCATAATCAAATATATCATTTTACACGTGTTTCATTATGGTTCCATATTGTACTTATTTTGTACATAATTCATCGCGATCTCATATTTGTTTGGTACTAGAGTTTCTTTTAGAACTCCATTAGCCTCTTTTGGGGTTTTGACAACAACCTTCTTTAAGGTTTAGTATGCAACCACTTCTGGGGTTTTCTATGCAACCACTTATGGTGTTTTATGTGCCACCTCTTTTGGGGTTACACCAACTGCGTTAATCTGCTCTTTTTGTGTTTGTGGGTTTTATCTTTTTGGAACCGATTTATCTCTCACAATTTATTAATATGATAATCATTTTGTGAGTACTTCCATTCGAGCAGATAAGTTTAAGCTGGTATATGTGACTTTGTTACCTTATTTGTGTTAGTGAATGCATCTTGTATTTCATTTGTTATTATTTGCAAATACACGCTCTTTCTTTTGGACTTCAGATTTGCATTGACCACTTCAGGGGTCGATATATAATATGATGCATTTTTTTTATGTTACCAGTCTTTCATTTTCTTGTCTCCCCCTAAGACTGGGAATATGATGTACATATCCCATTTTATATATTATGGTGGTACTATTGGTACATAGGCTACACAACAAAATATATAAAAAAAAATGGAAACTTGGTTCTCTTCAGGAGACCAGTTGTAATGAGGAGTATTTGTGATAAGCAGTTGGTTTTGAATTGATATAACCAATCGACGAATTCCGTCTCAACTACGTATGCCTCTCACTATATTTCACATTGTGCCCAACAATGATCCCTACAATTGGGTTGTCAAAGAACAGTGTTAAACCATGTAAAAAAACAACGTTCCATAGTGTTGGGCATATGCTACATACGGGTAGCTAAAAACTCATATGTAACCATGTATGAATGCCACAATCCACACAACTGTACATTTCAATGGTCCCATATAAGAGGGATTGTTTGTAGGAGTTTATTGTTTGGAAGGACATAAAAATTTATTTGCCAAAAAAAAAAAAAAAAAAACTAACTAGACATATGATAAGGCATTTTGGGAGCAATGTTTTTAGATTACTTAGAGGTGCTAAGGTGTCGGTTAGCATGTTTGATTGTTTAGCATATCATGATGCTATCTTGATGACCTATTTGGTCATGCCATGTGGTGAACGTATAAATATTCTAGTAACTTCTGGTTACTCACCACATTTGATTTAATGGAATATTGTGGAAAATTAGTATCATTTATAGTAACTTCTAATATAGTCTTCTGGCCGTATTTGCTATACTCCCATACAACATTTATGGTGGCATCATTACAATTTTCATTGTTATGTATATGATCATAACCTTTGAATTGATCATCATCACATTCATATTAGAGAATGGATTAGAACCACAGAACTTTCATGCTTGTTGTTTCAAACTTTATATATATTCTTTAACAATTAATGATATTTGACGATGAAAATTGTTTTTTGCTTAATGGATTATGATATATATTTTTCTCATCACATTCTCTTCAAGGAATGGAATAGAGTTAGAAAACTTTCCTGGTGACTATTTCAAACCTTATATATCAATAGCGCATTTGAGGTTTGACAAGTGGAAATTGTTTTATTCCACATGTATAACTAATCTTTTCACCACATAACATCAATTATATGACCGAATCATTAAGATTTATCAACCCAAAATCTTACAAGCATCAATAATTTTACAATAAGCTTTAGTGAGTTTGAAACTTCGAATGTCATATTATAAATAAATCTTGATCACCATTCAATCATATTTATAACGTGTGATCATATGCACAACTTTAATTTAGCTGCTTCATTGAAGACTGTTTATATACATAAACAATGACATATTAATGTACAAAGTCAAATTGTACAATATATAATTGATATAAGATGTCTTCTCATCAAATACAATATAATAAAATACATATAATTAACTTGCCTTACTGCCATGATTGAATATTAAAATATATCAAGAACACTATTAAAAAGGTTTATGGTAATATGTAAAAGTGATGATTATACAATGCATCACTTTATATTATGTCACTATAATTTAAAACATAAACAAAAGTCACTATCAACTTTCTTGATCATATAATAACATATGAATCTTTATTACTTGTAAATAAGCTTTCTTATACTAATAAATTTTGTTGCTCAAGAAAATATAACAGGCATCTTGAGAATTTTTGTGACATGTTAATTTGCAAATAATACTTTTTACCACACAAATATTTTATAGAATCAAATCACATATTTAAATATCTAATAGCAACTAAAGGGCTTATACAATTGGAAGAACAATGATATACAACAAAGTTGACTAAGTAGTTGTCATATTATAACATATTATCATATAAACATGTGCATTATTGTAAATTCATTAACAGAATTGCACTAATGATTATTTTCAAATAGAACTATTAGACATCACCTTTTAATACCAATTGTATTTTGGTAGTTCATCATAAATTGTCTAAATACTAATAACAAAAACTAATTAATGGACAAATCAAAATTCATAACCATAATAATAAAAGCACATAATGATTTAGAATTTGTAATGTCTCTTTGAAAACCCCAAAAACTAATTAATGAACCAATCAAAACTCATAACCATAATAATAAAAACACATAATGATATCAAAACTCATAACCATAATAATAAAAGCACATAATGATTTAGAATTTGTAATGTCTCTTTGAAAACCCCAAAAACTAATTAATGGACCAATCAAAACTCATAACCATAATAATAAAAACACATAATGATATCAAAACTCATAACCATAATAATAAAAGCACATAATGATTTAGAATTTGTAATGTCTCTTTGAAAACCCCAAAAACTAATTAATGGACCAATCAAAACTCATAACCATAATAATAAAAACACATAATGATATCAAAACTCATAACCATAATAATAAAAGCACATAATTATTTAGAATTTGTAATGTCTCTTTGAAACCTCAAAAACTAATTAATGGACCAATCAAAACTCATAACCATAATAATAAAAACACATAATGATATCAAAACTCATAACCATAATAATAAAAGCACATAATGATTTAGAATTTGTAATGTCTATTTGAAACCCCAAAAACTAATTAATGGACCAATCAAAACTCATAACCATAATAATAAAAGCACATAATGATATCAAAACTCATAACCATAATAATAAAAGCACATAATGATTTAGAATTTTTAATGTCTCTTTGAAACCCCAAAAACTAATTAATGGACCAATCAAAACTCATAACCATAATAATAAAAGCAATTTATCCCACAAGTAATAAATCGATTACAATTCAAAAACCAAAACTAAATCTTTCAAGAGTTAGTTGACATACAAGTAGAATTATATTATTAAAATCTTTAGAGTAGTTTCAAAATAACCAATTGTGGAGATTTAAATATATATTGCATATTTGGGACAACTAAATTTAACGCATAAATTCACTAGATACTTCAACTTTTCAAACCATTAATGAAACATACCTATTCAGTTTAGTGTACCAAAACTTCCCTTGAAATCCAATAAAATATTTAATGATAAAAGGGAGATAACCAAGATGTGTAAGAAATTAGGTACAATATTGTAAATAATCAATTAGAGAAACTGGAAAACCCATTGTGTTTCTGGTTTACTTTTGCTTTCTTTTCTTCACATCTCAATGTTTTTCGTAGGTGTTTGTTTGTGAAAGAAAACTATTCAGATACGTTAACACATAGGAAAGTAAACAAAGAAGTAAAAACATTATGATCCTGGTTAAATAAGGATGATATCAATGTTGGTCATCATTAATTTTAATCTTAAATCATAACCAATAAAAAATATCAAGAAAAGCGTAAGTTAATATTAGAGTTTTATCATACCAACAATCGATGAGAAAAGAGGAAATAAAATTAAAACAATTAAGGGTTTTCATACCAGATCAACAATTTTGTCTTTTATCTCTTTCGCCAACGTTGATACGACATGGTGTCTTGTGTTGATACAATCCAACTTCAAAAGCAATTCGTGCTGATAACGTGTTGTGTAATAACTAGAACCTATTAGCAATGTATAGAAGGGAATGAGAGTACAAGAGATAAATTTCTTATTGATATATTGTCATACAAAATACATGAGCCACTATATATAGGCTATAACATTAATACAAACATAATTGTGACATGGGAGTTAGAAATGTGGGTAGTCACTAAATAATGGATGCAATCATAACAAATAGTATTTTTTTCCTTTATTCAATTTCGTCATTTATTATGAAACTTTTTCATTTGCAAATTAAGGAGTTTAGTTATTGTATTTTTTTTCTTTTACTTTAACTAAATTACTTTTCTATCACTAAATAGTTTTTTTTAACGAACAAGTTAATACCGTTTTAGACATATTTTTTAACCTTTTTTTTGTTATAACGAGTGTGACGAAGGTCTTTTTTTAACGAACGCGCCAATACTCTTTTGAACATATTTTTTAATTTTTATTTTTTCTTGCTATAACGAGCGCACCAAAACTGGCCAAGTTTCTATGGTTTATCTTTTTTTTTTACCTTTGTTATTTACTATATTGTTTTACCTTTCTTATTATTTGAATGTTTAGAGCCGAGTTACGGCGCATAAAGCATAACATGTTTAAAATCATTTTATTTAATTTTTACAAATTTATTTATCGGTTGTACATGGTGAGCTATACGTTCTGAATTTTAACTGTGCCCCTGTGCAACACGCGGGTAACTACGACTCTAGTCACAATAATTTGATGGAAGATAAATAGTAGTTTTTCATATATGAAAAGTTAGGGGATGGGTTTTTCAAAATATAAGGGTGGGGTAAAGAAATATTAGATGAGATTTAGTGAGCTTTTAGTAGATTTTTTTTTGAAACTTTAAGGATGGGGGAGGAGTTGATGGATAGGATATGAATGCTATAAGATTTTTTATACCCTAAACTACTACATGGAAAGAAATCATTTCCTTCACACTTGATACAGCTAAGCTATAAGTCTTGTTCAATTAAGCTAAAAGAGGAATAATTGAAATGCAATTTAACACAAAAATTTCACCATATCCATTTATTATTATGTTATTTTTATTATTATCGATCATACAATATCCGTTAATTGGTATATTAATCATTACGTAAATATGTGAGCTTTAACTTGCAAGCATTCAAAACTTGTAAATTCGTAAACTTGTACACATGTAATCAGGGGCGGACCCACATACGATGGATCGGGGTCCACGGACCCCAATGTTTTCTAAAAAAATAGTAGAACCGGTATGTTAATTTTTTTATGGACCCATGCCAATATTATTTAATCCTTATTAATGTGATTGAAATATGCAAATACAAGAGTTTAGTGAACATTTTGGTGAGGTAACAATCGAATTACTTACGTGTTGAGTTCGGATGATAATTTTAGTGCGTCTAATATTTAAAAGATAAGTTTGGCTGAGTTATATCCGTTTGATTTTCGTAGGAACAACTTAAAATATTTGTGATTTTTTTTTTCTTCCATTTCAATGATATCTTTTGTTTACTGTGTGTTTTCTAATGAATAAGGATCATATAGTTTTATCTAATATTGTACTTTATTATGTTTCTCGCCCTGCCCCGGCCAACAATTGACCCGAAAATTCTAACGTTTAGTTGTAAAAAATCTAAACAGCGAAAATGGGACCCCAGTGGAAAAAAATCTTGGGTCCGCCACTGCATGTAATCCCGTATACATGCAAACTTATAAATTTGTAAACTTATGAACAGTAACTCTCAAACATGTAAATCGTAAACAAATAATTTACATACAAAAATCAAAACTGTAGCAGCCATGAAAAATTCTTATCTGTTCCTAGCTAGCTATACACTACTAAAAAACTGTCTTGTTTCCGACCAAGGTTTTTGTCGGAAAACGGCGTTTCCGACCAATTTCCGTCAGAAATACGTTTGTCGGAAAAACCCTTGTAGGAAAATATTTCCGACAAGCATCCGACTAAATTGGCGACAAATTTCCGACAAAAAAGAAGTTACTATATCCGAAAAAGTCCCGACCAAAAGGTTGAATAAAGAAATATATCAAATAGTTAGCAATTAATTTTTAGAAATTATAAAATGAGATAAAATAAGATTGAAATTACTTATAAGGGTTATGATATAATATGAAGTTTATTTGGCTAAGAAGGATAGGAAGTAATCTTGACCATCCATTTATTTAATCAATGGCTAAGATTAAATGAGGGAAATTGAATGAAAGAAAAGAGGCGCGTGAGTTTGTTTAGGGGCATTCTAGTCAATTTAAGGCAATAGTTTCTCTCTCCTCCAATTCCCCCCAATTTTTTAAACGTTAATAACTCTTTCATATGACATTATTTTTTTATAAAAATTGCACAAAAAAAAAACGAGCATTTTTTTTATCTTTAAAACGAGTATACTATTGCTATATTTTGGAAAAAAAAAATCTAAAACCCAGTTGCGTAAAACGCAACGGAAAAAACCCAGTTGCGTAAAACACAATAGAAAAAAAAAACCTAAAAAATGACATTTTTCTAAAACGCAATGCACAAAAAACACAAAGAAATGTCTTATTTGTAAAACGCAAAGGCCAGAAAATACAAAGAAATGTCTTATTTCTAAAACGCAATAGCTTAAAAACACAAAAGAAAGTGTACTTTCTAAAACGCAATGGACTAAAAACACATAAAAATGTGTTTTTACCTAAAACGCAATGCACAAAAAACACAAAGAAATGTCTTATTTCTAAAACGCAATGGCCAGAAAACAATTAAAATGTCTATTTTCTAAAACGCAATGGACTGAAAACACATAAAAATATGTTTTACCTAAAACGCAATGCACAAAAAACACAAAGAAATGTCTTATTTATAAAACGCAATGGCCAGAAAACACTTAAAAATGTCTCATTTCTAAAATGCAATGGCCTAAAAAAACAAAAGAAAGTGTTCTCTTTAAAACGCAATTGACTGAAAACACCTAAAATTGTGTTTTATCTAAAACGCAATGACTAAAAACACTTAAAAAATGTGTTTTCCTAAAACGCAATGGCCAGAAAACACATAAAAATGTCTTAGTTCTAAAACACAATGGCCTAAAAACACCAAAGAAACTATTCTCTCTAAAACGCATTAAACCAGGACAATAGTTTTGTCTGTGAATTGCCTGAACCAGGAAGTAGAGATCAAAAGGCTGTCTACGAATGCAGTTTTCCAGAGGCAATTTACAGAAAATTAAATTTTCTGATGCATTTTTATTAAATTTACAGACAATAGTTATGTGACAACTGGCACAAACCGGTAATTTCCGTACACCTTAATTATTATTTAATGACTGCAATTATGTGCTTAAACGTCAACATTGTCTGATTACAAACTATACAAGTGAATTCATGCACGTTTTATACTACAAAATAATGCTTTGTGCATTAACGAGAGCGTTGCGTCAAAAATACTAGTAAACTCACCGGTAAAACACAATATCTCAACAACTCTGCAGAAAGCAGTCAGACATTAGAATTGAGGCCTAGGTGTAGGTCCAACGACAAGAATGCATTAAAACCCAAGAGTACATACAAGGGTTAACATATAGACGCTCCGAAAGCTAAAATACGCACTAAAAAGCACGCAAAACGCACTTTAAGTGCATAATTTTTCTAAATTCAGCTATAACCAGCTTTTAAACATATAAATATTATGCCGAATTTACGTTCTATCATCCAGAATATTTCCCTAAGTGTCGGGAATTGAAAGGGGTGCAAAAGGGTACAAGAAAGACGCTAAACGGTGCAATTTAACACTTAAGGAACCGGTATTTAACCGAACGACCGGACATTACCCGGGACACCAAATTTTTGCCAAACACATTATTTATTTAATTCTTGGCTAGTCGTGATCCCCGAACACCCTAACACACACTAAAAAGCAACTAACTAACATATATAAGCACATTACTTGAAATCTAACTAGTTCTTACCATCTAGTTACAAAATACTTACAACCAACCCCCCCCCCCCCCCCCCCCCCCCCCGCCAACCGAATCAGTCACAAGGACCATCACCCCCATACCTCATATCTTGTGCTAAGATTACATCCATTAATTTATTAGATTTTGCTTGAAGATCTTGCCAAGATTTATGACCATATCTATTTAAGTAAGGCCCATGATACTACATCATTTCACAAGATTTACCCTCTCTCCTCACTCTCTTCTTCCTCTCTTTCGGCTCACCCCCAAACCGCCACCATCACCACCACATAACCACCATCTCATCCATTTTTGAGCTTCCTTCAAGTGTAGAAGAAGGATCAAAGGAGCTTGAACTTGTGGTGCTTCAAAAGGGCTTGTTTCTTGCTTGTTCTTCATCTTTTTCTCATCATCTTCATCACTAGATCCTACCATAGCCTTGTGCTAGTAGTAAGTTACTTGTACACCCTTGATCATCTTGTTTTTGTAGTTACAAGTTGTAGTATGATGTATGAACACTAGAAGAATTTAAACAAGAACAAGAACACTAAGATGATGAATATGAAACTTTACATGAAACTTGGACATAAAAGATTATATGAAGATGGAATCTTATTGGATGAGGGTTGGTTAAATCATGCTTGATATTTGATCGTTGGTTCCTTGATAAACCCGTTGTTCGGACATTGGTTGATACGATTTAGTAACATTTAAACTATGAAGAAACATGCTGATTTGCATTTTCAGCCAACTTCAACGGGCTGTAAACTGATCATTATAATTCGAAAAACTGATTTTCTGAAGTCTAATATATGTATTTTCGAAAAACGAAGCAAATGGCACTGGAATCATATTTTTTTGAGGTCGTTTCCTATTTTTAAAGACCCGTTTTGTAACAGCAGCTAAGGCTGAGTTTTTACTACAGTAAATGAGTGATATGTTTTTAGTCATAACTTGAAACCCATGTTGAATCAGCTCATGAAAATTGTACTGTAGATGACCACTGTCGTCGTAGTAATTCTCCCACTGGAATTTCGTAAATCGGACTCACGATAAATTTTAGACGAATTAATCCGTAAACTGCAATCAGAAAGCGACAAATCTGATTGCAGTCCGGGAAATAAATTTTTATAAAATATTGGTAATGAACTGGACCCCAAAATTTTTAGACAATAATATTTGGACCGTATAAGACATTCTTTAAAAATTTGGGAATTTTTGGAATAAGTTCACCATTTTATTAAAATGTCCGAAAACAGTCCAGTTTTATATATTAAAACTGAAACGACAAAAGTAGTATCTTGCATGTCAGAATGTCGGGTTGATTATTTGAGAACGATCTAACGTGTTATATGTTAAAGAAAATGATATGCTACTTAGCATGGACACCTCCATTTACAAAGGAGACTATGGCGAAATTTTCTGAAAATCCTAACACTTAGTAAATATTTTCTAGACAAATGTTTGCTAGTGTGTTCTAAACTATGCTTTTCGAATATAAACCTCGCCATAATTTTTGTAACAAAAATACACATACAACATACAAGACACATAATTCGGGTGCAAAATACAAGAAACTTATATTTATTTTTTTGAGAAAATAATATAAGTAAGACACATAGTTAAAAATATAAATTATTTTTAACACAAGAATACGTATACAAAAGATAGTGACTTGTACTTGTGCGATACAAGTCTAGTGACTAACGTTAAGAAAACACGTATAGGTCACGACGTTAATTAAGCAAATCCGGTGAAGTTTACGTCGCAAGGAACGCAAAGTTGTGAGTTCATGCTCCCCCTTTTCTTTTAACTGTTTTCAGTTTTATAACTTGGGGGTGAAATACATGTTACAATGTTTACAAATGGTAAGATGGAGTACAAAAACATTCAAGTGAAACATTCTAGATCATGTCTCGAATAGGGTACCATAAGCACCATTAATCAACGTATACATTCAGACCGCGGAACAAAATGTTAGATCTAATGGGTTTCAGGCAACCCCACTCTTGGCCTACTTTTACCAATGAGTGCTTCTGTGTCTCAGTCAAAGTCGACAAAAATGCCTAGGTTTGGTGGCTTCCTATGTCGTGACACATGTTAGTGGCCTTGCAAACCACTAGCGATCTCACACATTCAAACATTCATAGTACAGTTACAGATACGTGTTACAGATACATTCAAACATTCATAGTACAGTTACAGATACGTTTTACAAGTTACATTCAAACATTCATACATTCTACAAGTTACATACCATAATTTCATTCAAGTATTTAAACATTCAAAACAATCACTGCATGAATTCACACCAACATTATGTTGACGTTTTTCAAAACTCACATGTATTTAAGGTAATTAGTGGATGTGCGCGCGGTCTTACTCATGCTCGTGGGTGTCGTTTATGTTTATCATTCAATAAAGTTGTAACTTTTCAGACAAAATGCTGTCTTGTGATGTAAACACTCAAACCATGTTTTCAGTTATGTAATGTTTGGCATTTTGAAGTTATTTTATGAGCATGTAGTATGTTTACCTTTCGTATGCAATATGAGCACCTTTCATGATCACACCTCGTGCTTCCGCCGCAGAAAGGGGTGTGACAGATTGGTATCAGAGCTGCGATTGTAGTGAACCAGGATTCCTTCTCGAGTCTAGACTACAATCACTAGGATCCTTTCACGAAAGCGATTTTTCAAAAAAGTTTTCATTGCATAAAACGTCCCGCGACATCCACTACCTGAAACTGTCTACATGAGTCAAGAAGAGACACTACGAGACTTAGGGTGCACAGGAGTAGCACTTGTCCGTGACTAAGAATTTCTGACAATTATGTGTGATAATTGGCATATACATATACTAGAAGTAGGATACCACTAGTAAACATGACTTTACCTAAAAACAATGGCCTATCTGAAGGAAGAAATACGAGGATGAAACGAACTATGCGGACTATGCAAGGAGTTACGTAATTATGGATGCATACATAATTATGGAATTCAGTGCATAGAAATCACAGCAAGTCTTGTCACGTATAGATTCCCTCAGTGCAAGAAAAGGTCAAACGTGAACACCAGCCTATTAAATACTCTGCTAGAGTAATAATTGTTTGATGTCACTTATGTAGTATATGCCTGTGTATATATATACTACTACTGTCTAGTATGACGATATCAAACAAATGTCTAACCCTGTTGTGTTATGTTCTGTCAGAACATGGCACCCAGGAAAGATGTGAACGCTCGTGATCAACCTCCTCCTCCCCCACTGCCAAAGACTGCTGAAGAGCTGAACGCTCTACTAGAGGAAAGAATCTCCGCAGCTATCGCCCACTACGAGGCAACCCGTACTGCAGACAGTGGTGGACCAAGCAATGCCAGACGTAATGGGAATGAAGATTCATCTGGAGGAAACGCAGCTCAGGGCTGCACTTTCAAGCAGTTTCTCGACTGCAAACCAATGAACTACGACGGCACAGGAGGTGCAGTAGCGTTTGTACGCTGGACAGAGAAGACTGAAGCTACCATCCGTATGAGCAAGTGTACCACTGATCAGCAAGTCACCTTCGCTACTGGGTTGTTTGTTGATGAAGCTCTGACTTGGTGGAACTTGCAGGTCCAAACTTTGGGTAATGATGCCGCGTATGGCCTAACTCGGGATGAACTGAAGGAAAGAATGAGAGAGAAGTATTGCTCTCGTGCTGAACTCCAAAGACTAGAAACGGAGTTCTGGCACTTGACCATGGAAAGTGCTGACATTAATGGTTATACTCGAAGGTTCCATGATCTGTCTAGAGTGCTTCCCTACCAGGTGACTCCCGAATTTAAGCGCGTAGAACGTTACATTTGGGGACTGGCCCCAGAGTTTCGCGGCATGGTAAACTTGTTGAGTCGGGTGAAGTTGTTAGAGGTTGCACATTGGAACTTGGTGAACGAAGATTTAGCATCGACCTTTTACCTATTCAATTGGGTAGCTTCGATGTAGTGGTTTGAATGGACTGGTTGTCCAAGAACAAAGCTGAAGCTATTTGTCATGAGAAAATCATTCGCATCCCTTTGGCGAATGACGAAACTCTCATCGTACATGGAGAAAAACGAGACGCGCCTCTATGAATCATCAGTTGCATGAAGGCACAGAAGTGCTTAAGGAAAGGATGTGTTGCCTTCCTAGCTCACGTGGTAGATAAGAAAGCTGAGGAGCCGAAACTCGAAGACATTCCTGTGGTGAAGGAATTCTCTGATGTTTTTCCCGAAGATCTGCCAGGACTACCTCCGCAACGACAAGTCGAATTCCGTATAGACTTGATTCCCGGAGCTTCTCCTGTAGCCAAGGCACCCTATCGGCTCGCACCATCCGAAATGCAAGAATTTTCTACACAACTCCAAGAGTTGTTGGATAAAGGATTCATAAGGCCAAGCTTCTCGCCTTGGGGAGCTCCAGTATTGTTCGTGAAAAAGAAGGATGGAACTCTGCGGATGTGTATCGACTACAGAGAACTGAACAAGCTCACAATCAAGAATCGGTACCCGCTACCGAGGATTGATGACTTATTTGATCAGTTGCAAGGATCAAGCTACTATTCCAAGATCGACCTTCGATCTGGATACCATCAGTTAAAGATACAAGAGGAAAGCGTACCAAAGACTGCATTCAGAACGCGCTATGGGCATTACGAGTTCCTTGTGATGCCATTCGGACTGACAAACGCGCCAGCGGTATTATGGACCTGATGAACCGCGTATGCAAACCATATCTCGATAAATTCGTGATTGTATTTATCGATGATATCCTGATTTACTCGCAAACGAAAGAAGAACACGAGCAACACCTTAGAACTATTCTAGAACTACTAAAGAAAGCGAAACTTTATGCAAAGTTCTCGAAATGCGAATTCTGGATTCGCGAAGTACAATTTCTGGGTCATGTTGTGAATGAGAAGGGTATTCATGTAGACCCATCAAAGATTGAAGCAATAAAGAATTGGGAAGCTCCCAAAAACCCAACAGAAGTTCGTCAATTTTTAGGCTTAGCGGGCTATTATCGGCTATTCATTGAGAATTTCTCAAAGATAGCTCAACCGCTGACGACCCTTAAGCAAAAAGACAAGAAGTACGACTGGGGTGACAAACAGGAAGAAGCCTTTCAGCTACTAAAAAATAAGCTATGCGATGCACCAATACTAACATTACCCGAAGGCACTGAAGACTTCGTGGTATACTGCGACGCTTCACGACAAGGTTTGGGTTGCGTGCTCATGCAACACCAAAAAGTCATCGCTTATGCTTCAAGATAATTGAAGGTTCACGAAAGACACTATACCACTCACGACTTGGAACTTGGTGCGGTGGTATTCGCCTTGAAGATTTGGCGACATTATTTATATGGTACTCGATGTACAATCTTCACAGATCACAAAAGCCTACAACACATATTTGATCAGAAGGAATTAAATATGTGTCAACGACGTTGGGTCGAGTTGCTGAACGATTATGACTGTGAGATTAAGTACCATCCGGGAAAAGCAAACGTTGTAGCAGACCGAAAAGAAAGGGTTAAGACCCTAAGGGTTCGAGCGTTAGAAATGACTATTCGAACGAACCTCACTGCACGTATTCGTGACGCACAACAAGGAGATCTTAAGGAAGAAAACCGTAAGGCTGAATACCTCCGGGGTGCATTGAAATATATGGTGCTAAATGAAGAGGGAACCTTGTACTTTAAGAAGCGCATTTGGGTTCTGCTCTATGGTGGCATACGAGAAGTCGTTCTTGATGAAGCACACAAGTCAAGATACTCGATCCATCCAGGATCAGACAAGTTGTATCAAGACTTAAAAGAATACTATTGGTGGCCGAGACTTAAAAGCGATGTTGCTGTCTATGTTGGAAAATGCCTAACCTGTGCTACGGTTAAGGCCGAATATCAGAAACCGTCCGGCCTACTACAACAACCAGAGATACCCATGTGGAAGTGGGAGCAAATCTCGATGGACTTCATAACAAAATTACCCAGGACCCCGAGAGGGCACGATATGATATGGGTGATAGTTGATCGATTGACGAAATCTGCGCATTTCCTACCAATCCGAGAAAAGGATAACACTGGAAAACTCGCTGAGATATACTTAAAAGAAATTGTGGCATGACATGGAGTGCCAATCTCAATTATTTCAGACAGAGATGGACGCTTTGTCTCAAGAATCTGGCAATCCTTTCAGGAAACCTTTGGATCTCAGCTAGATCTAAGCACGGCATTCCATCCACAAACAGACGACCAGAGCGAACGGACTATACACACGTTGGAAGATATGCTTCGCGCATGCGTCATGGATCTAGGCGGCAGTTGGGATACTCAACTACCTTTAGTTGAGTTTTCCTACAATAACAATTATCATACGAGTATAAAAGCCGCACCATTCGAAGCTCTGTGTGGCCGTAAATGCCGCTCGCCCTTATGCTGGGCAGACGCTGGAGATAAACGTATGGTTGACCCTGAACTTGTACAAGAGACAACCGACAAGATTACGCAGATCCGAGAGCGCATTAAGGCGGCTCGAGATCGATAAAAGAGCTACGCTGATCGAAGACGGAAACCATTAGAATTCGAGGTGGGAGACAAAGTGTTGTTAAAGGTCTCACCTTGGAAGGGCGTAGTCAGATTCGGAAAGCGTGGAAAGCTGAACCCACGATACATCGGACCATTCAGAATCTTACAAAGAATTGGTACCGTGGCATACAAGTTGGAATTACCGGAAGAACTTAATGGAGTACATGATACGTTTCATGTATCCAATCTCAAGAAGAGTCCAACACAAGAAAACGTGATCATCCCGGTGGATGAAGTGCATATTGATGACGCCCTCCGATTTACAGAACAACCCGTTGAGGTTACCGACTGGAAAGTCAACAAGACCAGGAGGAGCACTGTCAAACTTGTCAAAGTACGTTGGAACTCTAAGCACGAACCCGAGTACACGTGGGAACGTGAAGACCAGTTCAAAGAAAAGTATCCCCACCTGTTCAAGAAGACTCCTGCGAGAGTTAGTTCAGCCTGAATTTCGGGACGAAATTCTTTTAACGGGGGGAGACTGTGACAACTGGCACAAACCGGTAATTTATGTACACCTTAATTATTATTTAATGACTGCAATTATGTGCTTAAACGTCAACATTGTCTGATTACAAACTATACAAGTGAATTCATGCACGTTTTATACTACAAAATAATGCTTTGTGCATTAACGAGAGCACTGCGTCAAAAATACTAGTAAACTCACCGGTAAAACACAATATGTCAACAACTCTGCAGAAAGCAGTTAGACATTAGAATTGAGGCTTAGGTGTAGGTCCAACGACAAGAATGCATTAAAACCCAAGAGTACATACAAGGGTTAACATATAGACGCTCCGAAAGCTAAAATACGCACTAAAAAGCACCCGAAACGCACTTTAAGTGCAGAATTTTTCTAAATTCAGCTATAACCCGCTTTTAAACATATAAATATTATGCCGAATTTACGTTCTATCATCCAGAATATTTCCCTAAGTGTCGGGAATTGAAAGGGGTGCAAAAGGGTACAAGAAAGACGCTAAACGGTGCAATTTAACACTTAACGAACCGGTATTTAACCGAATGACCGGACATTACCCGGGACACCAAATTTTTGCCAAACACATTATTTATTTAATTCTTGGCTAGTCTTGAAATCTAACTAGTTCTTACCATCTAGTTACCAAATACTTACAACCCCCCCCCCCCCCCCAACTGAATCGGTCACAAGGACCATCACCCCCTTACCTCATATCTTGTGCTAAGATTACATCCATTTATTTATTAGATTTTGCTTGAAGATCTTTCCAAGATATATGACCATATCTATTTAAGTAAGGCCCATGATACTACATCATTTCACAAGATTTACCCTCTCTCCTCACTCTCTTCTTCCTCTCTTTTGGCTCACCCCCAAACCGCCACCATCACCACCACATAACCACCATCTCATCCATTTTTGAGCTTCCTTCAAGTGTAGAAGAAGGATCAAAGGAGCTTGAACTTGTGGTGCTTCAAAAGGGCTTGTTTCTTGCTTGTTCCTCATCTTTTTCTCATCATCTTCATCACTAGATCCTACCCTAGCCTTGTGCTAGTAGTAAGTTACTTGTACACCCTTGATCATCTTGTTTTTGTAGTTACAAGTTGTAGTATGATGTATGAACACTAGAAGAATTTAAACAAGAACACTAAGATGATGAATATGAAACTTTACATGAAACTTGGACATAAAAGATTATATGAAGATGGAATCTTATTGGATGAGGGTTGGTTAAATCATGCTTGATATTTGATCGTTGGTTCCTTGATAAACCCGTTGTTCGGACATTGGTTGATACGATTTAGTAACATTTAAACTATGAAGAAACATGCTGATTTGCATTTTCAGCCAACTTCAACGGGCTGTAAACTGATCATTATAATTCGAAAAACTGATTTTCTGAAGTCTAAATTATGTATTTTCGAAAAAAGAAGCAAATGGCACTGGAATCATATTTTTTTGAGGCCGTTTACTATTTTTAAAGACCCGTTTTGTAACAGCAGCTAAGGCTGAGTTTTTAGTGCAGTAAATGAGTGATATGTTTTTAGTCATAACTTGAAACCCATGTTGAATCAGCTCATCAAAATTGTACTGTAGATGACCACCGTCGTCGTAGTAATTCTTCCACTGGAATTTCGTAAATCGGACTCACGATAAATTTTAGGCGAATTAATCCGTAAACTGCAATCAGAAAGCGAAAAATCTGATTGCAGTCCGGGAAATAAATTTTTATAAAATATTGGTAATGAACTGGACCCCGAAATTTTTAGACAATAATATCTGGACCGTATAAGACATTCTGTAAAAAAATGGGAATTTTTGGAATAAGTTAACCATTTTATTAAAATGTCCGAAAACAGTCTAGTTTTATATATTAAAACTGAAACGACAAAAGTAGTATCTTGCATGTCAGAATGTCGGGTTGATTATTTGAGAACGATCTAACGTGTTATATGTTAAAGAAAATGATATGCTACTTAGCATGGACACCTCCATTTACAAAAGGAGACTATGGGGAAATTTTCTGAAAATCCTAAAACTTAGTAAATATTTTCTAGACAAATGTTTGCTAGTGTGTTCTAAACTATGCTTTTCGAATATAAACCTCGCCATAATTTTTGTAACAAAAATACACATACAACATACAAGACACATAATTCGGGTGCAAAATACAAGAAACTTTTATTTTTTTTTTGAGAAAATAATATAAGTAAGACACATAGTTAAAAATATAAATTATTTTTAACACAAGAATACGTATACAAAAGATAGTGACTTGTACTTGTGCGATACAAGTCTAGTGACTAACGTTAAGAAAACACGTATAGGTCACGACGTTAATTAAGCAAATCCGGTGAAGTTTACGTCGCAAGGAACGCAAAGTTGTGAGTTCATGCTCCCCCTTTTCTTTTAACTGTTTTCAGTTTTATAACTTCGGGGGTGAAATACGTGTTACAATGTTTACAAATGGTAAGATGGAGTATAAAAACATTCAAGTGAAACATTCTAGATCATGTCTCGAATAGGTTACCATAAGCACCATTAATCAACGTATACATTCAGACCGCGGAACAAAAGGTTAGATCTAATGGGTTTCAGGCAACCCCACTCTTGGCCTACTTCTACCAATGAGTGCTTCTGTGTCTCAATCAAAGTCGGCAAAAATGCCTAGGTTTGGTGGCTTCCTATGTCGTGACACATGTTAGTGGCCTTGCAAACCACTAGCGATCTCACACATTCAAACATTCATAGCACAGTTACAGATACGTGTTACAGATACATTCAAACATTCATAGTACAGTTACATATACGTTTTACAAGTTACATTCAAACATTCATACATTCTACAAGTTACATACCATGATTTCATTCAAGTATTTAAACATTCAAAATAATCACTGCATGAATTCACACCAACATTATGTTGGCGTTTTTCCAAAACTCACATGTATTTAAGGTAAATAGTGGATGCGCGCGCGGTCTTACTCATGCTCGTGGGTGTCGTTTATGTTTATCATTCAATAAAGTTGTAACTTTTTTGACAAAATGCTGTCTTGTGATGTAAACACTCAAACCATGTTTTCAGTTATGTAATGTTTGGCATTTTGAAGTGTTATTTTATGAGCATGTAGTATGTTTACCTTTCGTATGCAATGAGAACCTTTCATGATCACACCTCATGCTTCCGCCGCAGAAAGGGGTGTGACAGATTGGTATCAGAGCTGCGATTGTAGTGAACCAGGATTCCTTCTTGAGTCTAGACTACAATCACTAGGATCCTTTCACGAAAGCGATTTTTCAAAAAGTTTTCATTGCATAAAACGTCCCGCGACATCCACTACCTGAAACTGTCTACATGAGTCAAGAAGAAACACTACGAGACTTAGGGTGCACAGGAGTAGCACTTGTCTGTGACTAAGAATTTCTGACAATTATGTGTGATAATTGGCATATACATATACTAGAAGTAGGATACCACTAGTAAACATGACTTTACCTAAAAACAATGGCCTATCTGAAGGAAGAAATACGAGGATGAAACGAACTGTGTGGACTGTGCAAGGAGCTACGTAATTATGGATGCATACATAATTATGGAATTTAGTGCACAGAAATCACAGCAAGTCTTGTCACGTATATATTCCCTCAGTGCAAGAAAAGGTCAAACGTGAACACCAGCCTATTAAATACTCTGCTAGAGTAATAATTGTTTGATGTCACTTATGTAGTGTATGCCTGTGTATATATATACTACTACTGTCTAGTATGACGATATCAAACAAATGTCTAACCCTGTTGTGTTATGTTCTGTCAGAACATGGCACCCCACTACGAGCTGAACGCCAAAGACTGCTGAAGAGCTGAACGCTCTACTAGAGGAAAGAATCTCTGCAGCTATCGCCCACTACGAGGCAACCCGTACTGCAGACAGTGGTGGACCAAGAAATGCCAGACGTAATGGGAATGGAGATTCATCTGGAGGGAACGCAGCTCAGGGCTGCACTTTCAAGCAGTTTCTCGACTGCAAACCAATAAACTACGACGACACAGGAGGTGCAGTAGCGTTTTTACGCTGGACAGAGAAGACTGAAGCTACCATCCGTATGAGCAAGTGTACCGCTGATCAGCAAGTCACCTTCGCTACTGGGTTGTTTGTTGATGAAGCTCTGACTTGGTGGAACTTGCAAGTCCAAACTTTGGGTGATGATGCCGCGTAAGGCCTAACTCGGGATGAACTGAAGGAAAGAATGAGAGAGAAGTATTGCTCTCGTGCTGAACTCCAAAGACTGGAAACAGAGTTCTGGCACTTGACCATGGAAAGTGCTGACATTAATGGTTATACTCGAAGGTTCCACGATCTGTCTAGAGTGCTTCCCTACATGGTGACTCCACAATTTAAGCGTGTAGAACGTTACATTTGGGGACTGCCCCCAGAGTTTCGCGGCATGGTAAACTTGTTGAGTCGGGCGAAGTTGTTAGAGGTTGCACATTGGAACTTGGTGAACGAAGATTTAGCATCGACCTTTTACCTATTCAATTGGGTAGCTTCGATGTAGTGGTTGGAATGGACTGGTTGTCCAAGAACAAAGCTGAAGCTATTTGTCATGAGAAAATCATTCGCATCCCTTTGGCGAATGACGAAACTCTCATCGTACATGGAGAAAAACGAGACGCGCCTCTATGAATCATCAGTTGCATGAAGGCACAGAAGTGCTTAAGGAAAGGATGTGTTGCCTTCCTAGCTCACGTGGTAGATAAGAAAGCTGAGGAGCCGAAACTAGAAGACATTCCTGTGGTGAAGGAATTCTCTGATGTTTTTCCCGAAGATCTGCCAGGACTACCTCCGCAACGACAAGTCGAATTCCGTATAGACTTGGTTCCCGGAGCGGCTCCTGTAGCCAAGGCACCCTATCGGCTCGCACCATCCGAAATGCAAGAATTATCTACACAACCCCAAGAGTTGTTGGATAAAGGTTTCATAAGGCCAAGCTTCTCGCCTTGGGGAGCTCCAGTATTGTTCGTGAAAAAGAAGGATGGAACTATGCGGATGTGTATCGACTACAGAGAACTGAACAAGCTCACAATCAAGAATCGGTACCCGCTACCGAGGATTGATGACTTATTTGATCAGTTGCAGGGATCAAGCTACTATTCCAAGATCGACCTTCGATCTGGATACCATCAGTTAAAGATACAAGAGGAAAGCGTACCAAAGACTGCATTCAGAACGCGCTATGGGCATTACGAGTTCCTTGTGATGCCATTCGGACTGACAAACGCGCCAGCGGTATTATGGACCTGATGAACCGCGTATGCAAACCATATCTCGATAAATTCGTGATTGTATTTATCGATGATATCCTGATTTACTCGCAAACGAAAGAAGAACACGAGCAACACCTTAGAACTATTCTAGAACTACTAAAGAAAGAGAAACTTTATGCAAAGTTCTCGAAATGCGAATTCTGGATTCGCGAAGTACAATTTCTGGGTCATGTTGTGAATGAGAAGGGTATTCATGTAGACCCATCCAAGATTGAAGCAATAAAGAATTGGGAAGCTCCCAAAAACCCAACTGAAGTTCGTCAATTTTTGGGCTTACCGGGCTATTATCGGCGATTCATTGAGAATTTCTCAAAGATAGCTCAACCGCTGACGACCCTTACGCAAAAAGACAAGAAGTACGACTGGGGTGACAAACAGGAAGAAGCCTTTCAGCTACTAAAAAATAAGCTATGCGATGCACCAATACTAACATTACCCGAAGGAACTGAAGACTTCGTGGTATACTGCGACGCTTCACGACAAGGTTTGGGTTGCGTGCTCATGCAACGCCAAAAAGTCATCGCTTATGCTTCAAGACAATTGAAGGTTCATGAAAGAAACTATACCACTCACGACTTGGAACTTGGTGCGGTGGTATTCGCCTTGAAGATTTGGCGACATTATTTATATGGTACTCGATGTACAATCTTCACAGATCACAAAAGCCTACAACACATATTTGATCAGAAGGAATTAAATATGTGTCAACGACGTTGGGTCGAGTTGCTGAACGATTATGACTGTGAGATTAAGTACCATCCGGGAAAAGCAAACGTTGTAGCAGACCGAAAAGAAAGGGTTAAGACCCTAAGGGTTCGAGCGTTAGAAATGACTATTCGGACGAACCTCACTGCACGTATTCGTGACGCACAACAAGGAGATCTTAAGGAAGAAAACCGTAAGGCTGAATACCTCCGGGGTGCATTGAAATATATGGTGCCAAATGAAGAGGGAACCTTGTACTTTAAGAAGCGCATTTGGGTTCCGCTCTATGGTGGCATACGAGAAGTCGTTCTTGATGAAGCACACAAGTCAAGATACTCGATCCATCCAGGATCGGACAAGATGTATCAAGACTTAAAAGAATACTATTGGTGGCCGAGACTTAAAAGCGATGTTGCTGTCTATGTTGGAAAATGCCTAACCTATGCTAAGGTTAAGGTCGAATATCAGAAACCGTCCAGCCTACTACAACAACCAGAGATACCCATGTGGAAGTGGGAGCAAATCTCGATGGACTTCATAACAAAATTACCCAGGACCCCGAGAGGGCACGATATGATATGGGTGATAGTTGATCGATTGATGAAATCTGCGCATTTCCTACCAATCCGAGAAAAGGATAACACTGGAAAACTCGCTGAGATATACTTAAAAGAAATTGTGGCACGACATGGAGTGCCAATCTCAATTATTTCAGACAGAGATGGACGCTTTGTCTCAAGAATCTGGCAATCCTTTCAGGAAGCCTTTGGATCTCAGCTAGATCTAAGCACGGCATTCCATCCACAAACAGATGGCCAGAGCGAACGGACTATACAAACGTTGGAAGATATGCTTCGCGCATGCGTCATGGATCTAGGCGGCAGTTGGGATACTCATTTACCTTTAGTTGAGTTTTCCTACAATAACAGTTATCATACGAGTATAAAAGCCGCACCGTTCGAAGCTCTGTATGGTCGCAAGTGCTGCTCGCCCTTATGCTGGGCAGACGCTGGAGATAAACGTATGGTTGATCCTGAACTTGTACAAGAGACAACCGACAAGATTACGCAGATCCGAGAGCGCATTAAGGCGGCTCGAGATCGACAAAAGAGCTACGCTGATCGAAGATGGAAACCATTAGAATTCGAGGTGGGAGACAAAGTGTTGTTAAAGGACTCACCTTGGAAGGGCGTAGTCAGATTCAGAAAGCGTGGAAAGCTGAACCCACGATACATCGGACCATTAAAAATCTTACAAAGAATTGGTACCGTGGCATACAAGTTGGAATTACCGGAAGAACTTAATGGAGTACATGATACGTTTCATGTATCCAATCTCAAGAAGAGTCCAACACAAGAAAACGTGATCATCCCGGTGGATGAAGTGCATATTGATGACGCCCTCTGATTTACAGAACAACCCGTTGAGGTTACCGACTGGAAAGTCAACAAGACCAGGAGGAGCACTGTCAAACTTGTCAAAGTACGTTGGAACTCTAAGCACGGACCCGAGTACACGTGGGAACGTGAAGACCAGTTCAAAGAAAAGTATCCCCACCTGTTCAAGAAGACTCCTGCGAGAGTTAGTTCAGCCTGAATTTCGGGACGAAATTCTTTTAATGGGGGGAGACTGTGACAACTGGCACAAACCGGTAATTTCCGTACACCTTAATTATTATTTAATGACTGCAATTATGTGCGTAAACGTCAACATTGTCTGATTACAAACTATACAAGTGAATTCATGCACGTTTTATACTACAAAATAATGCTTTGTGCATTAACGAGAGCGCTGCGTCAAAAATACTAGTAAACTCACCGGTAAAACACAATATGTCAACAACTCTGCAGAAAGCAGTCAGATATTAGAATTGAGGCCTAGGTGTAGGTCCAACGACAAGAATGCATTAAAACCCAAGAGTACATACAAGGGTTAACATATAGACGCTCCGAAAGCTAAAATACGCACTAAAAAGCACCCAAAACGCACTTTAAGTGCAGAATTTTTCTAAATTCAGCTATAACCCGCTTTTAAACATATAAATATTATGCCGAATTTACGTTCTATCGTCTAGAATATTTCCCTAAGTGTTGGGAATTGAAAGGGGGGGGGGGTGCAAAAGGGTACAAGAAAGACGCTAAACGGTGCAATTTAACACTTAACGAACCGGTATTTAACCGAGACTGGACATTACCCGGGACACCAAATTTTTGCCAAACACATTATTTATTTAATTCTTGGCTAGTCGTGATCCCCGAACACCCTAACACCCACTAAAAAGCAAGAAACTAACATATATAAGCACATTACTTGAAATCTAACTAGTTCTTACCATCTAGTTACAAAATACTTACAACCAACCCCCCCCCCCCCCAACCGAATCGGTCACAAGGACCATCACCCCCATACCTCATATCTTGTGCTAAGATTACATCCATTTATTTATTAGATTTTGCTTGAAGATCTTGCCAAGATATATGACCATATCTATTTAAGTAAGGCCCATGATACTACATCATTTCACAAGATTTACCCTCTCTCCTCAGTCTCTTCTTCCTCTCTTTCGGCTCACCCCCAAACCGCCACCATCACCACCACATAACCACCATCTCATCCATTTTTTGAGCTTCCTTCAAGTGTAGAAGAAGGATCAAAGGAGCTTGAACTTGTGGTGCTTCAAAAGGGCTTGTTTCTTGCTTGTTCTTCATCTTTTTCTCATCATCTTCATCACTAGATCCTACCCTAGCCTTGTGCTAGTAGTAAGTTACTTGTACACCCTTGATCATCTTGTTTTTGTAGTTACAAGTTGTAGTATGATGTATGAACACTAGAAGAATTTAAACAAGAACACTAAGATGATGAATATGAAACTTTACATGAAACTTGGACATAAAAGATTATATGAAGATGGAATCTTATTGGATGAGGGTTGGTTAAATCATGCTTGATATTTGATCATTGGTTCCTTGATAAACCCGTTGTTCGGACATTGGTTGATACGATTTAGTAACATTTAAACTATGAAGAAACATGCTGATTTGCATTTTCAGCCAACTTCAACGGGCTGTAAACTGATCATTATAATTCGAAAAACTGATTTTCTGAAGTCTAAATTATGTATTTTCGAAAAACGAAGCAAATGGCACTGAAATCATATTTTTTTGAGGTCGTTTACTATTTTTAAAGACCCGTTTTGTAACAGCAGCTAAGGCTGAGTTTTTACTGCAGTAAATGAGTGATATGTTTTTAGTCATAACTTGAAACCCATGTTGAATCAGCTCATGAAAATTGTACTGTAGATGACCACTGTCGTCGTAGTAATTCTCCCACTGGAATTTCGTAAATCGGACTCACGATAAATTTTAGACGAATTAATCCGTAAACTGCAATCAGAAAGCGACAAATCTGATTGCAGTCCGGGAAATAAATTTTTATAAAATATTGATAATGAACTGGACCCCGAAATTTTTAGACAATAATATTTGGACCGTATAAGACATTCTGTAAAAAATTGGGAATTTTTGGAATAAGTTAACAATTTTATTAAAATTTTCGAAAACAGTCTAGTTTTATATATTAAAACTGAAACGACAAAAGTAGTATCTTGCATGTCTGAATGTCGGGTTGATTATTTGAGAACGATCTAACGTGTTATATGTTAAAGAAAATGATATGCTACTTAGCATGGACACCTCCATTTACAAAGGAGACTATGGCGAAATTTTCTGAAAATCCTAACACTTAGTAAATATTTTCTAGACAAATGTTTGCTAGTGTGTTCTAAACTATGCTTTTCGAATATAAACCTCGCCATAATTTTTGTAACAAAAATACACATACAACATACAAGACACATAATTCGGGTGCAAAATACAAGAAACTTATATTTTTTTTTGAGAAAATAATATAAGTAAGACACATAGTTAAAAATATAAATTATTTTTAACACAACAATACGTATACAAAAGATAGTGACTTGTACTTGTGCGATACAAGTCTAGTGACTAACGTTAAGAAAACACGTATAGGTCACGACGTTAATTAAGCAAATCCGAGGAAGTTTACGACACAAGGAATGCAAAGTTGTGAGTTCATGCTCCCCCTTTTCTTTTTACTGTTTTCAGTTTTATAACTTCGGGGGTGAAATGCATGTTACAATGTTTACAAATGGTAAGATGGAGTACAAAAACATTCAAGTGAAACATTCTAGATCATGTCTCGAATAGGGTACCATAAGCACCATTAATTAACGTATACATTCAGACCGCATAACAAAAGGTTAGATCTAATGGGTTTCAGGCAACCCCACTCTTGGCCTACTTCTACCAATGAGTGCTTCTGTGTCTCAGTCAAAGTCGACAAAAATGCCTAGGTTTGGTGGCTTCCTATGTCGTGACACATGTTAGGGGCCTTGCAAACCACTAGCGATCTCACACATTCAAACATTCATAGTACAGTTACAGATACGTGTTACAGATACTTTAAACATTCATAGTACATTTATATATACGTTTTACAAGTTACATTCAAACATTCATACATTCTACAAGTTACATACCATGATTTCATTCAAGTATTTAAACATTCAAAACAATCACTGCATGAATTCACACCAACATTATGTTGGAGTTTTTCCAAAAGTCACATATATTCAGGTAATTAGTGGATATGCGCGCGGTCTTACTCATGCTCGTGGGTGTCGTTTATGTTTATCATTCAATAAGGTTGTAACTTTTCAGACAAAATGCTGTCTTGTGATGTAAACACTCAAACCATGTTTTCAGTTATGTAATGTTTGGCATTTTGAAGTTATTTTATGAGCATGTAGTATGTTTACCTTTCGTATGCAATGAGAACCTTTCATGATCACACCTCAAGCTTCCGCCGCAGAAAGGGGTGTGACAAGTTATGCAGCTCAACCCCAGCCAGGGGCTCTGCCCCCTGGACCCTGCCAGGGGCTGCCACCCCTGGGACCCTGCTACCAGGGGCTCTGCCCCCGGACCCGCACCAAGATCGTAAAACGCAATGACTAAATCAAAAACTCAGATCATAAAAATGAAATTAAAGAATTTCTTACATGGATCGAAGCCGCTTTCTTTAATGATTGACGAAATTTGAATGATTTAAACACTTATCAGCGATCGAATCGAACGGATCGAGTGATTATCTTCAAAATCACCGGAAAAAACGAGATTTTGTATAATTAAACTGGGTTTTCTTCAAAAAAGCTGAAGAACACGTTGATTGGGTGTTTGAATCAATGATTGGTGACGAAAATCACACAATAATGTAGTGATTATTGAGATAGAAAGTGAAGAAATGGTTGAAGATGATGGGTTTTGAAGTTACTGGGGAGAAGAAGGAAGAAGAAAGGATAAGATTGACTAAAATACCCTTCCTCTTTATTTTAAATTTTGCCACATGTCCTAATCCTATTGCTTCCTAGCCAAAATAAACTTTCTATTTGATCCTTACCCTTACTTATAATTAGAAAATATTAAATAGTTCTTAATACATATATAATAAATATTATGTTTTATTATTATTATTATTGTTTTTAATTAAATTGTTTGATTTTAGAAATATAATACGAACGAGTGAAATACAAGTAACATGAAACATAATATTAAATTTACGAAATTGTAATATGTAGCATGACCAACTACTTTATTATATTGATGATATTGATATTGATTGATTATTGATGCTCCTCTCACGTAAATAAATATCGAAAGAGAAACGAAGATGTAGTTTAGCCAATATATGTTTGCACGTGTGTGAAACAAATTTACAAAAAATCTAGCATAATATTGATGGATGTTGAAACTTGAAAGATACAACGACGATGTACTTTAGCCAATATATGTTTGCACGTGTGTGAAACAAATTTACAAAAAATCTAGCATAATATTGATGGACGTTGAAACTTGAAAGATACAATGAAGATGTAGTTTAGCCAATATATGTTTGCACGTGTGTGAAACAAATCAAAAGTAAACAGTTGAACCAACCACAAATAGAAACACTAATAGGAAGATCAATATCTACCGATGAGGTGGTGATCAAGATCTACCAGACATCCTCGTCATCATCTAAAACTTTATTTGAGACGAAGAATCAGCTCGACGAAGACTAATAGCTGATGACGAAGACTGACAGCTCGACGAAGAACTGTTCTTCGTAATCACCATGCCATTTTGATCCCTACGAACAATAAGGTGTCGACGAAGATTCACATAGGCCGACGAAGACTGAAGATGGGCCGACGAAGAATCAAAAATGGCTGATTCTAACTAAAGGTTCGTGGCACTTTGTTGTTCAACAAAAAATCACTCTTTGTTGGATCTAACTAAAGGGTTCGTTGGATCTACCTGACGAAGAAGAATCAAATTCAACGAAGAATGGAGTCTTCGTGACAACCATTTTTCGTAGTGCATTCTGGTATATAGTCTTCGTGGGTCTATAGACATGGACGAACACTCCTCAATCTTCGTTGCATGGAGTGTTCGTCGCCTGGATACTTCGTGGCATGGAGGGTTCGTCACAAAGGAGACTCTTCGCCGGGAATGTTCGTGGCTCACTTTTGGATCAGATCTGAAGAAACCCTATCTTCTCTCACAGCCGCCACCCACCTTCAAGAACACAGCCACTGTTTCTTTTGCAGATTTGACGAAAATCACTTCAAAAGTGATATTTGATGATGAAAACTTGATTATTTTGGTGTAAAACATAAAACCCAACTCTTGTGTATAGCCTGTTTCATCTAGACCCGCATATTTCGGTCTAGATCTGGGTTTTTCTTATTTTCGCCATTTTTACATCTTGAACAAAAATCACAAGAATCACAGATCTAGAGCACATGTGATTTAGCAAACGGTTAGATTTACTAAATCGGGTACCATGGCTCTGATACCAATTGTAGGTTCGTGATTTCGGACCGAAACCGTGATTAGTGAGTGATTATGTTCAAGACGGGAAAGATTAGATACAAACAAACAACTTCTTTGTATTAATCGGTAGTATAACATTACAAAGCGGCCCGATTACAAGATAACCGAACTAATACCAAAGGAGTATACATCCAGGGAGACACCAAGTGGTGATCTCTCCCCAAACACTAAAACTCTCTGTGAACTCTCTCACAGCTCTCTCACGTGCAAATGAACCAAAGGGTTGCTATTTATAGCCACACCCCTTTGTCTTGCAAACACACACGGTCAAACACATAACCCTCTCGTTTGACCACTTCAAACGAGCGGGTCAATACACATTCGTTTGACCGTTACGCTAACTATTACATTATCAGTATAAAAATAAAACTAATCTATTCGAACAGCATCGGACACAAAAACTGCACCAACAGATAAGCTTTATAGATCAGGGAGTAAAATGACTATTTTTAAAGAACTGGGGCAAAACCGGTAAAACGACCAAACCACAGGGAGCAAAATGCAAAATTTACTCTGTTTCTTATTTATATTGAAATTATCAAAGATGAATTAAATAGAGTTAATTACACAGATGGACCCTGTGGTTTATAACCAGTTTCACCTTTGGGTTCTAACTTTTTTTTAACAAGTTTAGGTTTTATGGTTTCAATTTTGTAAAACTTTTGGGTACTAACACCAAAATTATCAATATAATGACTAAAATACCCTTTTATTTTTTTTAATTTTATCAATGTAACACCTTTGGGTACTAACAACTAATTTTATTTAAGTTTAAATCAATTTTACAAAATCTTTTTTTTTATTTTCATCTTTATTATATCTCTTAACTAACATTAAATCTATTTATTTTTTTATTTTTTATAAGTAAATATTTATATATAATTTTTAAGAAATGATAAATAATTTAGCACGATAGAAGTTGCTCAAAATCTTAAATAATTAAAAATTCAATAGGTATAATAATAGTTGGTAATGTGCAAATAAATTATTATTAAGATATTAGGTTAAAACTCCGTGTATTACACGCGTTTAATGTATCAAACTTAGTTTTAATTTTTGTAACTTTAAATAGATGGAATTAAATAATATAAAACCAATAACAATAATAATAAAAGATTGTATCTCATCGGAACTAAAGTGTTTCCTAAGCACATAGATACACAAATAAAATAGAGACGTCATGGTTCACACTGACGGGTGGTCCGTAGGACAACCCTCTATGTTGTTAAAAGACAAGTTTATCCCTCATTTAATTGTGTAATTATCTTGAATTAGATAACTACGGTTGCTTATGTTTCAGGTACATTCGGAGCTTAAAAGTGTGGAAATGAAGCTTCGGAATAGGCGCGGTTGGATTAGAGATTGAAAGATGGAGAATACATGAAGAAAATAATTTATTAGAACTGAAGAATTAAGAAGATAGCATGATAGAGGACGGAATTACGAGAACGGAGGCGAAAACGGTGAAGAAAACGGAGTTGAAACGCAAAAGTTATGCTGAAAACAAAATTTCATACTTCACCGTAACTTACGGTGGTACCGTAATTTACGGTAGACCCTAGTATTTTTCGACCACCGTAAGGCAGTAAAGACCCACCGTAACACTTTTTGGTCCACCGTAACTTACGGTGGTACCGTAATTTACGGTGGAGGCTGCGAGGAAAACGTAACTGCCCTCATTTAATCAGTTTTATGGTGTCTTTTCAACTATTCTCATCATTGGTCGGTTAGGGAACATACTAGGGGCGATTTTGGCTGTTCTTGCTTGGTTCTAAACAATTTCTAACATTCGGTTTGTGATTTCGATTCGTATGAACATTGAACTTATTGTTATGATGATTCACCAAGCTATGTCCGGCTAAAACTTTTGGTGATCATCTTAGGTGAAGGTTTCTCTTGAACATTTGTGTGTTTATTTCTGAATTTCTAGAATGATAACTTCTGTTTGCTTGATTATCATGGTGTATGCATAATTGTTTGTAGCTTGTTAATTGATAATGCAATTTCTAGTCTCAATCGTACGTTCTTGGTGCCGTTGGCAATCGAGATATCACGGGAAGGGTTAGGGTTGGTTATTGATTAATTGATCATCGAGAAACAACCTCGCGTTTATATAATCCGAGTACTTTGTTCCCTTTTATCACTTCAATTATTTATGCACGAGTTATGTCTATGTAACTCTTTCTAGTTGGAATTTCACACAATTGTTAAAAGAAACTGAATCCTAAGATGGTCATTGTTCTCCTAATATGTTAAACAACTAATTTTGATTTGCAATTAGTTATTAATTTAGTTTTCTAAAACAACAATTTAAATCATTGATCTTTATTTTCTTCAAATTAGGTTAATTGTAGTTTAATCGCAAAGCTATATAATCGACATATTTTCCACATACTCCCTGAGTTCGATACCCTTTTACCACTATCTATAGTTGTTATTGGGATTAAATTTGCGTGTACCACGACAAGCACGTCACACACCGTCTCAAAATGTGCCAAGTAATTGAACGTAACGAACAAATTAGATTAGATTATACATTTTTACGATTTTACTACAAAATATATTAAATTAGTTGTAGTTATTTTTAAACAATTTTTCTCGATTATGCTACATATTTTGATTTATTAATTTAACTAATTTTCGGATATTATATTCGTGTGTTTTCAAGATTGCTATGGATTTTAATAGATACTTATTATATCATTTGTTTCATTATTTAATTTATATTTTAAAGAGTTTTTATATATTCATAATATTAGTTAGATATTTATCTAGTATTATTTAGTAATATTATTAATAAATAATAAATGGAGCGGACGTTTTCTGACTTTTTTAATTTATATTTATAAATAAAAAAATAAAAAGATTTTATGTTAATTAAGAGATATAATAAAAATATGAAAATAATAATAAATAGATTTTGTAAAATTAATTTAAACTTAAATAAAATTAGGTGCTAGTAAACAAAGGTGTTACATTGATAAAATTAAAAAGAATGGAAGGGTATTTTAGTCATTATATTGATAATTTTGGTATTAGTACCCAAATGTGTTACAAAATTGAAACCATAAAACCTAAACCTGTTAAAAAAAAGTTAGTACCCAAAGGTGAAACTAACTATAAACCATAGGGTCCATCTGTGTAATTAACTCAATTAAATATTAAGTTTTAACATATGTTTTATTAGGACACTTTAATGATAAGATTCTAAATAATTTTGTAATAATTTAAAGTAATCAAGGTTAAAAGTTTCAAGAAACTTAACGTAATTTATTAATATATCACATCTAAAACAATATATCTGTCGAATACCCAAATCCCGGTGACGTTCAATGGATCTTCCCTGACGTCCAGATATTCCGTTCCTTGTAGCTACAAAAGAATAAACCGTTAGCCTCGTCACGGAGGGCCCCGGGGGGGGGGGGGGGGGGATCCGTGACCAAGCTCCGGCGTGAGAGTAAGTAAACTTGCTGGAGAGTAAGAGGAGCTTCTTCCGATGAGTGTGATCACCGGAATGTTTCCTCTTTGGTGCGAATCTAATAAATACGTGTGTGTGTATTGAATGTATAGGAATATTTGTCGGAGTTAATGAGAGAAGAGTAAATAGGGGAATATTAAATGTGATACCTTCGATGTTATTGCCCTTCTTCTTATATAAGTCTTGGGACCTTATCTTGCATGTGAGATATTTGTTGAGACGATCCAACGGTTTTAGGAAGTCTTCGAGGGGCTCAGACACGTGTCTGACCCCTAACGGTTAGATTGGCAGCGTTATTTAATGTTCCGGCAGGAGAAGTACCATGCCAGCCAAGATACTCTTCTTATTAGTCATTAATGGTGACCTGCATGCTCTGAATCCTCGTTTCCCGCTTGTTTTGTAAAAGGTAGAACCTTAGTGGGCAAGTTAGACCATGGCTGGGCTCATATCTTGTTGGGCCCGTATGTAGGCAGCCCAAAGCGGGTAAAAATGGGGTTTCCCATTGGCCCGTCGTCAAGTCATCTTTAGTCCCTGGGTCTGAGACCCGAGGCTCATGATCCGGGGCTGAATCATAACTGTTCAAAAGGAGGGCTTACTTTCTTGGGCTTTAGGTGCGGGCCCACTTCTGATCGATTATAATGAGTTGCTCCTTTTTTCAAAAGCCATCATTTCACCAAATGCTGACGGCGGGAATTAATCCCCTAGAGACACGTGCATCTTTTTGAATTTCGAAGGGACGAATGACAAGACGGTTTCCTGTGTGTCAGTTACCCTCTTTAAATACCCCCTTATCCTTCTCGAACCCTCATTTAACTTCCGTCATTATTCTCTGTTTCTTACCTTCTTTACCCTCTTCCGATCACAATTTTCTTTTCAGATATGAGTCATTCCGGTCGTCTTGCCATTAAGTCAGTTTTAACGGCGAAGGATCTACAGTCTTTTGTCGAGACGTACAACATTCCTGAGCAGTTTTCCCTTACCTTGCCGGGCCCCAACGAACCGGCAGAATGTACACCGGATAGAATTCCCCTTTATACATTGGCATTTTCTTCTTGCGGAGTCCGGTATCCTCTTTCCCCTTTCAAGGTTGCTTTGCTTCGTCATTTCGGGGTTCACTTTTCTCAGTTGCATCCCCTAGGGTTCATGAGAGTGGTGCACTTCGAGTTGTCCTGTGCGGCCGTTTCTGGTGAACCTTCCGTCCCCTTGTTTTGCATGTTCTATAAACTGATCTCCGATGGAGATTGGTTTACCTTTGCCAAGAGACAGAACAGCGTGTCAAAGCCCTGTTATACTTTTATGCCAATCTCCACTTACCCGAAGGATTGGAAAAGCAGGTTCATTTTTGTCTCCGCTGCCATGATACCAGAATCCCCATTGCCTAAGAATGTCGACGCCATTATTGAAGATACTGTTCCTACCCTATCAGCTAATGAGACTGTTCAGTGGAAACGCATGTATGAAAACCCTACGAGGGCTTTTACTTTTTCCGAAGGAGTTTTGGCCATGGGAGGGTTGAGTCCTTCCTACCCTGTTCGTCCCAAGGCTTTCTTTGGTAAAAAAGGTATCCTTTTGCCTTGGATCTGCATTTGTCTGTTTTTGTTTCTTGGTATTTGTGCAGTCATCTTTAGTGTCTTTCTTTCACAGAGTTGACTTTGTGGAGGCTGCTTCAGGGAGATTCTAAGGATGTGAAGTTTGTAGTTGGTGATGAAGTTGATCCGGGCTTGAACCGGAGTGGGGCGATGCAGGTTATTGGGGGGTCTGCCCAGGCTGGGGGCTCCGTTGCTGCAGAAGGGGGTGAGGAAACCTTCTCTGATGGGGAGGAGAGTTCCCCTAATCCTGCCCCTGTCAAGCATTCTGATCAAAGCGATGATGAAGCTCTGGAGGTTCGTTTAGTTCGTAAGAGGAAAGCTAAAAGTCCTAAGCCAGCCCCTGTTCCTCGTGATATCCGACAAAGGCTCCGGAGTGCCAGTGGGCAGAAACCCCCCCCCCCCCTCATCGAAGGCTGCTTCCGAACTTCCCCCTGTAGGGGTTAAGGGTTCTCTGTCCAAACACCTGAGATCTTCGAGTCTTGTGAGTGCACCTTTGCTGGTGAGTTCCTTTTTCTTCTTGTTTATCTGCCCCACATCTGTTTTATTTCTGATGTTCTTTTTCTTTTTGTGCAGGGGAGTTCTCGTGATCCCATAGAGATCCCTACTGGTCCCTCATCTTCCCGTGTTCGGGACAAAACCCCGAAAGTAGGCATGGCTCATTTTACCTCGGCCTTTGAACTCTCACCTCTTCATGCTACGGGGACCAGTAGACCCACTCAACCTGAGGGTCCTGCTCATCGGTCCCTTTTGGCTCCTCTGTTTGCCGATGCTATCCCCTTCACCTATGTCCCCAAATGGAAGGTAACTCACTCCTCGGTGATAGGGACTCCTGAGGCTGCTAGGGACTTTCTGAGTCATGCTGTCCCTCCCTCCCATAAATTCGTGAACTCTGCTTTGAGGGATGATCTTTTCGAGGATCAGTATAGCATGTCTCTTTGTGAGAGCTTCTTCACGGGTGCTGGCATGCTGCAGCGGATTGATGATTTGAGGAGGGCGAATGATGGTCTCAAGGGTGAGCTTAAGACTTCTCAGTCTGTTGCTGCTGAACTCAGGTGCCAAGTGGTTGAAGCTGAGAGAAAGTTGCAGGAGGAGAAGGTATATAGCCTTTCTCCTTCTCTTCCCCCGCCTTTTTTTTTATACATATACCTTCCAACAATTTTGTGGATTTTTTATGATGTTTTTTTCCCAGGGGGCTGGAGCCATGTTGGAGCGAAAGGAACGAGCCTGGGAAAGAGAGATAGCGATGCTGGTCGAGGAGAAGGATGAACTGGCTGCTGAGTTAAAGCATCTGAAGGAAGTTGTCCCCGTTTCTCAGGAGTAGTTGAATACCATGTATGCAGATTATGGGATAACTTCTGATGATAATCAGCGACTGGCCAAAGAGAAACATTGGTTGATCACCGAGGGTTTTGCAGCTTTCCTTACTGCAGTCTCTCAGTCAGAAGAATTCAAGAGTGGCCTGGAGGAGGTGTATAGGGCGTACCGGGATGTTGGCTACCAGGCTGGGTTGAAGGATGGGTATAACTACTCTGCTCAGGGTCTGGGCAGAAAAGAAACTCCGCTTTATAATTCCAAAGCTAAGAAGCGGTTGTCCAAGCTGGATCAGGAGCTCAGAGCCAAGACCCCGGCTATTCTCAAGAAGATCCTGGAGCATCCCATGATATCCATAGATGAACTAAAGGCCCTGTTCTCCTCCACTGGTCCCTCGTCTCCAAAGTCTGTTTCTGGGGGTGGTTCCCTGTGATCCCTGAACATTAATCACTTTCGATATGGTTGTAATTTGGATAACTTGCTTACCCTGGGATACTTAGACTTTTTTGGGTGTTTGGAAGGAGGTCCTTTGTGTTGGGGGCCTCCTTGGTATCTAATCATGCAACTTTATGACTGTGTGTTGTTTTCTTGCCCTTTGCTTGTTTTCTGTCGTGGTTTTTCATATTGCAGGGGCTTTTGCCAGGAATCAAGTCGGCGCTTTCCTGAAGACCTTTGGGTTGTTTTGCAAGAAGCTGTGTTTTGGCCTAAGTTTGTTGTGCTTGTTGTTTTGTATGCTAGTTGCTTTTGCCAAGGTTATTAGGGCTTTTCTTTGTACATTTATTTTGCAAATAAATAAAGAAAGGCTTCTTTTTGTAGTTTGTTTACAGAAGTGTGTTGTATTTATGGTTTGTTTGAGAAACCAAGATTGTCTGTTCGAGGCCAATCGCTGGATAGTTTTATAATGTGAGATTATGCTCTTAGTTTGATTTGTCCGCTTTCTTTGGGTTAGCTAGACCCTATTTCGCCCCACAGCCGGGATTTTGGTATGTTTGGCATACCTTATACACGTGTGTTCATTTGTTAGTTAGGTTTATAGTGTTTCTGGGCACGTCTGCCAAGATATAATACCTGTTATTTTACCAAAAGGGGACAAGTTAGTTGTCCATTTATCATTCATTCCTTGGGGATTAAGCCCCAAACTAATAGTTACATATTACAAAAGTGGCTCTTTAGCCGTTTTTCCTGGGGGTTCACCCCTGATGCGTGTGAAGTGTTATATATATTAGGTGTATATTTTAAGCCCTTTAACACTTTTTTAGCCAAGTTTTAAATTTATAAAACACGATATTTACTAACACTAAACACACATATGGGCAAGTGCACCCATCGTGAGCGTAGTATAGTGTTGGTAAGATACCGAGGTCGTCCAAGGACACAAGAGCTTTTAGTACCGGTTTATCCTCAACATCTAATCAAATCAAAAAGTTTAGAAAAATGTTTTAAGCTATGAAAAATAAAAACTAACTAAAATGCTGAAAAAAAAAAAAATAAAGAAAAAAAAAAAAACAGATAGACAAGATGAATCACTTGGTTCCGACTCGTGTATAGTGTAACCTTTGATTATTTCCGCACTTTTGCACTTATTTAAGAGATTATCTTAGTTATTGTAGTATGCCCCTCTTTTGAAGGCGACGTTACCCTCAACCCAGTAGTTTGAGTCAGCAAGGATACAATCCTAAAGGGTCGGATTATTGAAAGATAATTATTTAAGTTATTAATGCAAATTATGGTAGGCCCCTCTTTTGGAGGTGACGTTACCCTCGACTAAGTAGTCTGAGTCAGCAGGGATACAGTCCTAAATAGCCGGGTTATATTATTAATAGTAGTTAACTTATGAGGGGATCAAAGAGTTTGGACCCCCGCCATCCAATACCGTTAAGTATTGAAGGAGGTCCTACTAAATTTGACCCAGGTCCATTGCAGGACCTCTAAACGCTGAACAATGGCAAGACTTTTACCAAACCGTTCCCTTAACCCCCGACCAGGTAGCCAACATACCTCCATATAGACCGTGGAGATATGAATGGTGAAAATCTTTTATTTTATATAGACAGTAAAATAATGTCAAGACACCACGGACAAACGATAAGGAAGAATCACGTTCAACATAAGAAACTAGTTATTAAAGTCATTAATACAAAACCAAGTAAAAAATACGAAAAGATTAGAAATAAAAAGTATTACACTAGACACTTTGTCTTCACCAAGTGATGTAAGAGACTTAGGCAAACATGGTCTTGATTGTCAAGAACTCTTACGATCAATCTTGGATCCCGAGACGACTCACACACTCTATGATGGACAATGGATGATGGTGGTGGATGATGGTGTTATGGTGGTGGTAGGTGGTGGGTGAAGTGTGAGAGAGGTGGTGTACCAAGGGATGGTTTGAGCTTGAGCCAAGCACTCCTATTTATAGGCTGAACAGAAGCTCGGGCACGGCCCCGTGTCCAGTGGGCACGGCCCCGTGTCCACATCCTCTCTTTCTTCATTTAATGCAGCTTGTCTTTATTAGTTGACCACGCCCCCGTGTCCGCTGAGCACGACCCCGTGTGCAGAAGAATCTTTGTACTATGAAGATTTGCCTAGATTGTGCGAATCTTATAGTTGACCACGACCCCGTGTCCACTGAGCACGGCCCCGTGGTGGGCAATAGAAGCTTCTACCACTTTGTCTTTTTTGCTGACACTTGGGCACGCCCCCGTGCTGGCTGAGCACGGGGCGTGTTCAGTCTTCTGTCTTCTTGTTTTGCTTGGGAAGATGCTGTCGTGGGGTCGGGCATGTCACGTTTGTTCCTTTTCTTGTATTTATGTTAGATTTTGCTGTCTTTTTGCTTCTTTTGTTAATTTGAGCTCATTTAATCCTGAAAATACAAAAGGAAGACACAAGCATACTTTTTCCAACATTAGTACTAAAAAAGAGTTAGTTTTATGCCACAATTGATGTAATTTATATGTTGAATTTTGCACACATCAAATACCCCCACACTTGAATCTTTGCTTGTCCTCAAGCAAAACTCTTTATAATGTGGCTTTACACTCCCAAATGGAATGGGTAGAGAAGAAGGTTTTTGGGCTTGTCATAGAGTGTCGGGATTTCCAAGATTCTTTATTTAGTTTTATTTTTATTTATTTACAATCCTATTCGTCATGATTTATTTAAAACTTTTCATAAGGGAAATTACTTATTAGGGCATAACATGCCTCTTTAAAATTCTATTTATATACAAGTTCACATACCTCACGGGGATCACTCAACACTCGGCCGAAAATGTATTTTTGTGGATCACTCGAGAGCGGCATGGAACTTACTCCTACCATAGGCTTGCCAAGCAATCAATCCTCCTCCTTCTTAACTTATATACCTTTGTAAATATCAAGAGGACTTTTTGGGTGAAGGGTTAGGCTTGGGTTAAAGGTAGGTGGTTGGGTTAGTGGTTAGTAGAAAAGGGCGAAAGGCGTAACAAGCGTCGGTTTTCGTAAGACTTTTTATTTTTGTAACTTTTATTTTGATGAAGCTATTATTCAAACAAAGTTATTTTTGATGAACTTGTTTGTTTATTTTCTTTTGCTTCATCATCAACACATTTTTTTTTGAAAAGTCATACGAAAAACCGAGCTAGTTACTAAAACAAAGGGTTAAAAATGAAAAAGGTTTTGGTGGGTAAAAGGGTGTTTGGTTTGGGTTATGAAATGAAAAGGTTTAGGCTCAAAGGGGCTAACTAGGGGGATTTTGGGTAGGTGGTAAAAAAAAAGAAAAATAATGGTGTAGAAATAAAAAGGGTTAGTCCTAATGCCTCCATCATTTACTTACTCGGGTTTAAGTTGGTAAGGACCGGGAATGTAACGTCATGGCAAGTTCTAGAGTCGTAAGAACCAAGCGGCTATTCACACAAGAAACGAAAAATGAGCATTTAGTCTAATGATATGTAATTGTATGCTCAATAAAGGCTCAAAACTCACTTTTGTGGGAATGGGTTTTTTATGTGATCAAGTATATATAATCAAATTTTAACTAAGCTTGTCATGCCTTTTCATAATTTTCTTATGTTGGTTCTTTTTATCACGACGCTATCGGTTGTAAATTCGTAAAAATATAACCTTTTTAGAACTTGAAATTCCCAAGTTAAACCTAAACAAGTAAAAAAAATTGAAAATTTTTGAAAAAATTTTGGGGTGATTAGCGGTTCCAATAGAGTTTTGTGTAAGGCTTGTATTTAGGACTTTGCAAGATTCAAGGTTTTAGCATCCCCCCCACACTTAAATTACACATTGTCCTCAATGTGTCCCAAAAATAAGTTTTTAGGTTGATTGAATGTGTAAAAAGGTGTAAAAAGCAAAAATTTTGTGTTACTGGGCACTGGACACGGCCCCGTGCCTGGTGGGCACGACCCCGTGTTCAGGTGCCAGTAACGAAAACTTACAGAAGGTGGACACGGGGGCATGTTGGGTGGACACGTCCCCGTGTCTGTCAAAGTCTGTAGAATTAAAACAAACAGCAGGTTCAGGGGAGTGGGCATGGGGGCGTGTCGGCTGGACACGGCCCCGTGTGGACAATCTGCAAGGTTGAAAAACAGGTTTCTTTCTTCGGTTTTCCTGTCCTGGCTTTAGTAGTACTAATGCTTAGTACTCTAAGCCTCGTATGTACCTGCTTAATCAATAAACACCATACCACACCATAACAAACATCCTAATTCTACCAAGTTCAACATCCATGTCAACAAAGTTAAAAGGAAAATAAATGCAGGAATTAAAAGAAGTTAGGGAAAGTAAATTGTTCAACACTTGGCACGCAGGCCTTAAATTCTTCGAGATAGAAAAAGGTTAACCTGGGGAATCATGAACTAACCGCTTCTTCCTCCGCTCCACCCGCCTAGTCAATATCTTCATCCTCATCATCATCATCTCCACCGTGCCCGGCAATGTACTCCCGGATATTGCCGATATCATCTTGGATATCGGATATGTTTCTCTCGATCGCCCCAACCCGGTTGTACGTGTTGCTTGCCATATTGTAGGTTTTCCTGGTGCACATGAGGTTTTCCTGCAACAAATCATGCAAACTTTGGAAGTTAGGAAAACCGCCTCCTGAGGAGGAGGATTGGCCCGGATCACCATGGGGCTGGTATTGGTATTGTTGATGTTGTGGAGCGTGGAGGACAAGTGCCTCTTGCGGGTTACATGCATGCCCTTGCATCCTTTGGAAGCTCACCGTCCCGTCTTCAGCCTCATAGATTAGGTTCATTGAGCGGCAGATGTGTATATCCACCCTACCCAACCATGGGCTCCTTCCGAATGACCTAGGTTTGTTGGTGAAGTGCTTGAAGAGACGGTACACCCATCCTCCAAAGAAAATGGGGGTTGGTGCAGAAGCAAGGCGGTTCAGATGCATGTTTCGGAGCATGAGGAAAGGAACATCGAGATGCCTATGGTTATGGATACAGTGGAGGACAACAAGATCTCTTAACCCAACGACGCCGCCGCTATCATGCCTTTGACTAAGAGAGTAGCCGAGGAGCCTATGGATGTATCAGTAGAGCGGATCCCTCAACTTTGTGCTCTTCGTGCTGCTCGGATTGTAGTACCCTTCACCAATCTGAGCCCACGCGGCTTGGCGATCGTTTTCGTCTATCTCTCGCATCCCTCCGGTATTTTCGTCGTTTCCCGCATCCTCTTCCGCATACAACCCAACAATCGACCCAAATTGTGCCATAGAGATCGAATACCTAGTTCCGCCACATCGGAATGCTACCCCATCATTGTCGAATGGGTCGCACCTTGAGTTGAATGTGAAGGTGCTATAGAATTCCAAAGTGCATTCGTGGATGGAACGGAGTCGAGTTGTTAAAGCGACTCTTAGTGGTCCCGTGACAAGGTTGTTGAAGCGGTCGAGTTGGTTCACCAATGTTAACAAATCCGTACATGCTTGCCTTGGGTATTCCTCCGGCCTTGTTTGAAGTACTTCGTACCTAGCCCTCGCATCGAGCTCATTTGCGTTAAACCTTGTGAACTTCCTTGCCATCTGAAAGAATACACCAAAAGTTAGCACGAAACAATAGTATTTTCGGACAAAACTGCAAACAGTGGGCTGGACACGACCCCGTGTTCAGCGGACACGGCCCCGTGTCCAGGCGTCTGTTACACAAAAAATCCATTTTTCAACCCGGTTTCGAAAACTTGAAAATTTTTGGTCCAATGGGTGCGGTTTCCCCCGAAAATGAAACCCCAAGTGCCGTTTTTCCCAAAACAACCCGTTTACCCTATCAATTTTATTTTTTTTCAGTTCAAAAACAAGGGTTTGTGGTTTTTGTGAGAAATCGGGCGAATCTATGAACAATACAAGTGGATTTACTTCCCATAATACTAATCTAACTAAATGCTAATAGATCTAAACAAAAAATTGAGGTTCGATCCGGATGAACTTCAAGAACCCCTAGATTTTTTCCCAAATTTTTGGTGTTTTAACTACATGCAAGTAACTAATCTAACTAAGAATAGTGATAGAATCATACCTTGATGTTGTTAAAATGATAGGAGACGTTGAAAATCTGTGGAAAATCGCCAGGAACCAGAGTGTTTTCGGGGAAACGGGGCGTGTGGAATGAAGGAAATGTTATGAAAAAAGGGGTTTTATCCCGACTGCAACGCGGACACGGCCCCATGTCCAGCGGACACGGCCTCGTGCCGAGCAAAGTTTTGAAAATTATTATTATTATTTTTTTTGTGCTTGTGTGAGTGCCCGTTGTTTCCCAAAAAGTTTGGTTGGAAGACTTACCGATTTAAATGTCGTCCTTATCGTTCACAACTTACCAGGTATGACGATGGTTTCATTCTTCAACCGTTTGAAGCGAGATCTCCTCCTCTTCATCCTCAATGAATCCTTGATAGAGTTTCAGCCGTTGGCCATTGACTTTGAATGGAGGCCCAGTTCGAGATTTAATTTCTACTGCACCGTGTGGGAAAATATGGGTGACGGAAAAAGGTCCTGACCGCCTAGACTTTAATTTACCAGGAAACAATCGAAGTCGTGAATTAAACAAAAGAACTAGATCTCTACTCGAAATTCATTAGGTTTAATATGTTTGTCATGCAAATTTTTCATTCTTTCCTTATAAATTTCGGATTTTGAGTATGCATAATTCCTAAGTTCGTCTAATTCATTTAATTGACAAAATCGATTTTTACCAGCAAATTCTAAATCTAAGTTTACATTTTTGATTGCCCAATAGGCTTTGTGTGCAATTTCTACTGGCAAGTGACAACTTTTTCCATAGACTAGCTTATATGGGGTTGTACCTATTGTTGTTTTATAAGCAGTTCGAAAAGCCCATAAAGCATCATCTAATTTATTTGCCCATTCCTTTTTATTTAACCCTACGGTTTTTTCGAGTATTCGTTTTAAACCTCTATTAGTCACTTCGGCTTGTCCGTTTGTTTGAGGGTGATATGCTGTTGAGACCCAGTGATAGACCCCATATCTTGTTAAAAATTTTTCAAGTTGATGGTTGCAAAAATGGGTACCTCTATCACTTATTAATGCTTTAGGTGTGCCAAAACGAGAGAATAATTTCTTCAGAAATCTTACCACGACTCTTCCATCATTCGTTGGAAGTGCCTCGGCCTCGGCCCATTTCGACAAGTAGTCTACTGCCACAAGTATATATTTGTTTCCTTTCGACGGTGGGAAAGGTCCCATAAAGTCGAGTCCCCACACATCAAAAATTTCACAAACAAGAATGCCATTTTGTGGCATTTCATTTTTGGAAGAAATATTACCTGTTCTTTGGCAAGCATCACATGTTTTGACAAGACTTTGGGCGTCTTTGTAAATGGTTGGCCAATAAAATCCTGAATCAAATACCTTTCGTGCGGTACTAGCGGCACCATGATGCCCTCCGTATGGACCTTCATGACAATGGCGGAGAATTCTTCGTGCTTCGCTACCATGTACGCATCGTCGGACGAGTTGGTCGGCACACATTTTGAAAAGATATGGATCTTCCCAAAAATAGTGTTTCACATTGGCAAAGAATTTTTTTTCTTTGATGATGTGGCCAACCTTTTGCGACTATACCGCTAGCTAGGTAGTTAGCATAGTCGGCGTACCATGGTTCTTCCTTATATTCCACCATTTCCAGGGACTCAGTCGGGAATTTTTCGTTGAATTGCTCGTCCCTGGTTGCCTCCAAAGCTGGGTCTTCCAAGCGCGAAAGATGATCTGCTGCGGTATTTTCTGCTCCTCTTTTATCTTTGATTTCGATATCAAATTCTTGGAGGAGTAGAATCCACCGAATCAAACGTGGTTTTGCGTCCTGCTTTTTGAAGAGATATCGAATGGCTGCATGATCTATATAGACTATAGTTTTAGAAAGAACAAGATAAGAACGAAATTTATCAAAAGCAAATACCACAGCTAGTAATTCTTTTTCAGTTGTTGTGTAATTTTCTTGTGCATCATTAAGTGTTTTACTAGCATAATAAATTGGGTGGAAATGCTTTTCTTTTCTTTGTCCCAAGACAGCTCCAACTGCAAAGTCACTAGCATCACACATGATTTCGAAAGGAAATTTCCAATCAGGCGCTATCATGATAGGTGCATTGACTAACATTTCCTTTAGGGTTAGAAATGCTTGATTGCAATCCTTGTCAAAGATGAAAGGGGCATCTTTTTCAAGTAATTTTGTTAGAGGCCTTGAGATTTTAGAAAAGTCTTTGATAAACCGCCTATAAAATCCGGCATGCCCTAGGAAACTTCTGATAGCTCTTACGGAGGATGGAGGTGGTAATCTAGAAATGGTATCTATTTTGGCTCGATCCACCTCCATTCCTTCGCTTGAGATCTTGTGACCGAGTACTATTCCCTCCGTTACCATGAAATGGCATTTTTCCCAATTAAGGGCGAGGTTAGTTTCCTCACATCGGGATAGCATTCGTTCAAGGTTATCGAGGCATTGGTCGTATGAATCCCCAAAGATAGAAAAGTCGTCCATGAAGACTTCAATTGTCTTTTCTATCATGTCGTGGAAAATGGCTACCATGCAACGTTGGAATGTTGCAGGGGCATTACATAGACCAAACGACATGCGTCGATAAGCAAAAGTTCCATAGGGACATGTGAAAGTTGTCTTTTCTTGGTCTTCGGGTGCTATCGGGATTTGAAAGTAACCTGAAAAACCATCCAAGAAACAATAAAATTTATGACCGGATAATCTTTCTAACATTTGATCAATGAAGGGTAAAGGAAAGTGATATTTTCTTGTTGCTTCATTTAATCGTCTATAATCTATACATACTCTCCATCCTGTGACGGTTCTCATGGGTATTAATTCATTTTTTTCGTTAGTTATCACCGTCATACCTCCTTTCTTTGGAACTACTTATACGGGACTCACCCAAGGACTATCGGAGATAGGATAGATAAGTCCGGCGTCAAGTAATTTGATGACTTCGTTTTTAACCACTTCTTGAACATTTGGATTTACTTGACGTTGTGGTTGTATTACCGATTTGTAGTCATCATTCATTAAAATTTTGTGCGTACACATGGAAGGGCTAATTCCTTTTATGTCTACAAGTTTCCAAGCGATCGCGTTTTTATGTTTTTTCAAAAGACTAACTAATTTTTCTTTTTCTAAGCTATCTAATTTAGACGAAATAATTACAGGTAAATTACCATCTTTGTCTAGAAAAGCATATTCCAAACCTTTTGGAAGTTCTTTGAGCTCAAGTGGTGGGTCTTTAGGAGACTCCTTATTCGGTTGCTCATTTCGATCAAGAACTTTAAAAGTTTGTTCTATGGCGACCTCTTCTTCAACAAAGTGGTCAATCTTTTCACTTGTATCGGGTGGTTCATCTTCATCTTCAATTAGGGGGTCATTATTGCCGAATGGATATTTCATTGACCGTTCAAGATCGACACTTCTTTTAAATGCCCCTAATTGAAGAGGTAGATTGTTGAACTTCCGGTTTTTCAAAGCTTCGTGAGTTTTTACAAATGGTCATCCCAACACTAGAGGAGCGTCATCGAGGATGACAAAGTCGGTCGGGATTACCATTTGATTTGTTTTAACCAAGACATCTTCAACTATACCGATTGATTTTATTACTTTCCGATTGGATAGAAAAATGGGTATTTGAAGTGGAGAAAAATCACTAATGCTTAATTTTTCGAAAATGTAGTTAGGCATTATGTTAACACAAAGATCTTTATCAATTGTGACATTACTAATAAACGAATTTTGAAAGAAACATGGAACCGGTGTAATGTTAATTTCAAATGGGTCTTCTTTTATTAGTGAGGTTTGATCATTAGTTAACTTAACACTTACCGTTTCGTCAATTTTAGTGTTAGTGTTTAACTCTTTTAAAAACTTAGCATGAGTGGGAACTAAACAATGATTTTCAAAAGAAGGTGACAAGAGATTAATTTCTTCAAAATTAGACTCTTCTTGAATTTTATCATTAACGGACTCACCTTTTTCGTTGTTTAACTCATGTGTTGGTTTTTCACTTGTTTGTTCTTCCATTTTTACACTTTCAGTTATCTCTTCCTTTTTTAATTCTTCTCTTGCGCGGGACTCCTCTTCCATTGCGCAAGATTCTTTTATATAGCGATAGATAACTCTAAGGTGTTCTAATATCCTATCGGTCACTTCGGTTATTGAAAAAGAATCGGGATTTTCAAAGCTTGAATCCGGTTGTTCGATCCTTTGTTCCTCATAATACCCATATGAAGTAGATGGTTCACACCATTGTTCTTCATTGTAAGCATATGATGGATAAGGGTCATTATTTTGTTCTTCATAATACTCATATGAGGTGGGTTGTTCACGCCATGGTTCCTCATAGTAAGCATACGAAGGTGGTGGCTCATATCTTGGTTCCTCAAAGTATGAGTATGAAGGTTCATACCTTGGTTCATCAAAATATGAGTATGAGGGAGGAGGTTCATACCTTTGGTCTTCATAGGATGTGTATGAAGTTGATGGTTCGTACCTGGGTTCCTCATAGTAGGTGTATGAAGTGGATGGTTGATATGAGTGATTATATTGAACCGAGTGCGGATTACTACAATTAGTGCAATAGTTACTCCTATAATCATCCTCCTCATAGGTGTAATTGTAACCTCCTGAGTATTGATCCATAAGAATCACTCAGCAGACCACAACCAAGTCTCGAGATCAGAAAATAAAAATAAAAACGGAAACAGAGGCTGGACACGGCCCCGTGTACATAATCTGTATCTGGGCGTTTTAATTAAATTTACTGATTTCTTTGAGCTAAGGGCGTGTTCAGTGAGCACGGCCCGTGTTCAAGCTACTGTTACTGGGTATTTTATGAAAAATGTGCAGCACGGCCCGTGTTCAGTGAGCAAGGCCCGTGTTCAGGTTACTGTAAATGCAAAACTAATCTAAAATGCAGAAAAATGTGCACGCGTTTAAAAAGGTTTTGAAAAACAGATTAGGCCGTCGATTTTAAGCTTTCTTAAAATCCTTGTGTCCCCGGCAACGGCGCCAAAAACTTGATGCGTGTGAAGTGTTATGTATATTAGGTGTATATTTTAAGCCCTTTAACACTTTTTTAGCCAAGTTTTAAATTTATAAAACACGATATTTACTAACACTAAACACACATATGGGCAAGTGCACCCATCGTGAGCGTAGTATAGTGTTGGTAAGATACCGAGGTCGTCCAAGGACACAAGAGCTTTTAGTACCGGTTTATCCTCAACGTCTAATCAAATAAAAAAGTTTAGAAAAATGTTTTAAGCTAAGAAAAATAAAAACTAACTAAAATGCTAAAAAATAAAAATAAAAGAAAAAAAAAAAACAGATTGACAAGATGAATCACTTGGTTCCGACTCGTGTATAGTGTAACCTTTGATTATTTCCGCACTTTTGCACTTATTTAAGAGATTATCTTAGTTATTGTAGTATGCCCCTCTTTTAAAGGTGACGTTACCCTCAACCCAGTAGTTTGAGTCAGCAAGGATACAATCCTAAAGGGTCGGATTATTGAAAGATAATTAATTAAGTTATTAATGCAAATTATGGTAGGCCCCTCTTTTGGAGGTGACGTTACCCTCGACTAAGTAGTCTGAGTCAGCAGGGATACAGTACTAAATAGCCGGGTTATAGTATTAATAGTAGTTAACTTATGAGGGGATCAAAGAGTTTGGAACCCCGCCATCCAATACCGTTAAGTATTGAAGGAGGTCCTACTAAATTTGACCCAGGTCCATTGCAGGACCTCTAAACGCTGAACAATGGCAAGACTCTTACCAAACCGTTCCCTTAACCCCCGACCAGGTAGCCAACATACCTCCATATAGACCGTGGAGATATGAATGGTGAAAATCTTTTATTTTATACAGACAGTAAAATAATGTCAAGACACCACGGACAAACGATAAGGAAGAATCACCTTCAACATAAGAAACTAGTTATTAAAGTCATTAATACAAAACCAAGTAAAAAGTGCGAAAAGATTAGAAATAAAAAGTATTACACTAGACACTTTGTCTTCACCAAGTGATGTAAGAGACTTAGGCAAACATGGCCTTGATTGTCAAGAACTCTTACGATCAATCTTGGATCCCGAGACGACTCACACACTCTATGATGGACAATGGATGATGGTGGTGGATGATGGTGTTATGGTGGTGGTGGGTGGTGGGTGAAGTGTGAGAGAGGTGGTGTGCCAAGGGATGGTTTGAGCTTGAGCCAAGCACTCCTATTTATAGGCTGAACAGAAGCTCGGGCACGGCCCCGTGTCCAGTGGGCACGGCCCTGTGTCCACATCCTCTCTTTCTTCATTTATTGCAGCTTGTCTTTATTAGTTGACCACGCCCCCGTGTCCGCTGAGCACGACCCCGTGTGCAGAATAATCTTTGTACAATGAAGATTTTCCTAGATTGTGCGAATCTTATAGTTGACCACGGCCCCGTGTCCACTGAGCACGGCCCCGTGGTGGGCAATAGAAGCTTCTACCACTTTGTCTTTTCTGCTGACACTTGGGCACGCCCCCGTGCTGGCTGAGCACGGGGCGTGTTCAGTCTTCTGTCTTCTTGTTTTGCTTGGGAAGATGCTGTCGTGGGGTCGGGCATGTCACGTTTGTTCATTTTCTTGTATTTATGTTAGATTTTGCTGTCTTTTTGCTTCTTTTGTTAATTTGAGCTCATTTAATCCTGAAAATACAAAAGGAAGACAAAAGCATACTTTTTCCAACATTAGTACTAAAAAAGGGTTAGTTTTATGCCACAATTGATGTAATTTATATGTTGTATTTTGCACACATCACCCCATATATGTAGTACTTCCTAAGTTGCATGAGGTTCCACGTCCTGGGGACCTCCTTGCCTTGGAGAGTTTCCAACTTGCAGCTTCCTTTGCCATTTACCCATATGACCCGGTAGGGCCCTTCCCAGTTGGGACCTAGTTTTCCGGTGTTCTCTTGTAGGCTGGCTTTGTTTGCTCTTAGGACCAAATCCCCCGGGACGAGGCCAAGCTTTCTCATCTTGGCATTGTAATAGCTTTCCAGCTGCTTCTTATACTTGGCCTCCCTGACCGCCGCCACTTCTCTCCTTTCCTCCAGCAAGTTCAGGTTCATCCGGAGGTCTTGTTCGTTTTCTGCCTCCCTGAGCTTCATCCTTGCAGTCGGGGTTCCTATTTCAGCCGGGATGACTGCCTCCGTCCCGTAAGTTAAGCTGAAAGTTGTTTCCCCATTGCAGTTCTTGGGGGTGGTCCTGTATGCCCATAGTACAAACGGTAGCTCCACCAACCATCCTTTTTGTTTCCTCCCGAGTCTTCCCTTTATCCCTTTGATAACACTTTGGTTGGCTCTTTCTACCAGTCCATTGCTTTGGGCATGAGTGACGGAGGTAAACACCTGCTATATGTGCATCTGTTCGCACCATGGCTTGAAGGGTCTTCCAGCGAATTGGACATGGTTATCACTTACTAGCTCCTTTGGGACTCCGTATCTGCAGATGATGTTGTCCAATACAAATCGCCTCATCTGCTCCCTGGTTATTTTTGCCAAGGGCCTTGCTTCGATCCACTTGGTAAAATAATAAATAGCAACCACCACATACTTGACTCCTCCTGGACCTTCTGGAAACGGTCCGATTATGTCGATGGCCCATTTTTGGAAGGGCCAGGACGTTGAGACTGGTATCATCAGGTGTTTGTGTCGATGAGTCATAGGTGCATGTATCTAGCAATTATCACATTTCTTGATCTCTTCAGATGCTGTTTCGTACATTCGAGGCCAATAGAATCCCGCATTCATTGCCTTTGCTACTATCGTCCTTGGCCCCGAATGCATTCCACAAATTCCCTCATGCATCTCCCTATTCACATACTCAGCTTCTTCCATGTCAACACACTTCAGGAATGGGCCCAGGTATGATCTCCGGTACAGTTCTCCGTCAACCATCTCATATTGCAAGGCCTTTACCCTTATCTTCCTAGCTTCCCAGTCTCCCTCGAGTAGTGTCCCGTCTCTGAGGAACTTTACAATCGGTGTCATCCATGTTTCTTGTGTGTTTTCCACTGTAGCTACCTCCTCTGTGTTGAGGGAAGGGGAGGTTAGGACTTCCACTTTGACTTCCTTGGCTAGGTGATCAAATGCTACTGAGGCTAGCTTACTGAGGGCATCAGACTTTCTGTTTCTCCCCCGGGGGATGTATTTCAGCTTAAAAGTTTTGAATACCTTGGCCGTCTCCTTGACTTTTGCCACGTACTGAGCCATGGTGTTGTCTTTGGCCTCATATTCTCCTTGGTATTGCCTGACTACCAGCTGCGAGTCAGTACTGGCCTCCAAATGCTTAGCTTTCATCTTTCCTGCCAGCCTCATCCCTGCTAAGAGGGCTTCATATTCTGCAGTATTGTTGGTGTTTTCGAAGTCCAGTCTTATGGCGTAGGTCAGCTCAACTCCTTCAGGGCTTATCAAAGTAATACCTGCTCCGCTCCCCTCTTCGCTGGAGGCTCCATCTGTGAACAGTTTCCACACAACCTCGTCTTCCTTCTCTTTTTCTTCTCTTTCCAACGCTTCCCATTTTAGGAGTTCTTTTTCTTCATCCTCAGGGACTTCTGCTAAGAAGTCGGCCAGTATTTGTCCTTTCATGGCTGTCCTGGGTTTGAACTCCAGGGAGTGTTCTCCAAGTTCCACGGCCCATTTAGCCAACCGTCCCGACAGCTTCGGCCTCCTGAGCACCTTTTGGAGGGGTTGATCTGTTATCAGGGTGATCTTGTGCCCTTGGAAATACCTCCTGAGCCTCCGGGATGCAAAAACAAGGGCCAATGCTAACTTCTCCAAAGGCATGTAGCGTTCCTCGGGGCCTTTAAGCGTTCTACTAATGAAGTATATTGGTATCTGCTTTCCCTCCCTTTCCATCATCATGACCGCACTTATGGTTGTTTTTGAGGCGGACATATATAAGAGTAATTGCTCTCCGGGCACTGAAGTGGCCAGTGTTGGGAGTTTGCATATATAAGCTTTCATTTCTTGAAAGGTTGCCTTCGCCTCGGAGGTCCATTTAAACCTGTCTGTCTGGAGACAGTACTTCAGCACTTTAATGAAGGGGAGGGTCCTGTCAGCTACTTTTGACAAAAAATGGTTCAGTGCAATTAGCCTCCCGTTCAGTTGCTGGATGTCTTTCAGGGACCTGGGAGATCGCATTTCGGCCACAGCTTGAGTTTTCTCCGGGTTAGCTTTGATTCCGCCCTTAGTGACTACTACTCCCAAGAATTTTCCCTCTTCTACCCCAAAACAACACTTCCCGCGGTTTAGCTTCATATTCACATCTTGCATAGTGCGGAGGGTCTCAGCTATGTCATCTATCATGGCCATCTCCGTCAGGCTCTTGATAACGATGTCATCAACGTATACCTCCAGGTTCCTCCCCTGTTGTTCTCTGAAGAGGGTGTTCATAAATCTTTGATATGTGGCCCCAACATTTTTAAGACCGAAGGGCATTTTGGTATAGCAAAATATCCCTTCGTCTGTGATGAATGCGGTTTTTTCCTCGTCTTCTATTGACATTTGAATCTGATGGTATCCTTTGTAGGCATCTAAGAAGCATTTCAGGGGATACTAGGATAAGGAGTCCACTTGGACGTCTATCTCTGGGAGATGGTAGCAGTCCTTGGGACATGCTTTGTTCAAATCTTGAAAGTCAATGCACATCCGCCACCCTCCATCCTTCTTCTGGACCATAACCGGGTTAGCAACCCAAGATGGGTATTTCACTTCCCTCACTATTCCGGCTCTGAGTAACTTCCTGGTTTCTTCACAGGCGGCCCTCCTCTTACTGGGACCCATGCTTCGTTTTTTCTGCTTCACTGGCTTTGCCTAGGTGTATGTATTGAGCCGGTGTTCAGTTAGGCTTCTTGGGATTCCTGTCATGTCCCCATGTTGAAATGCAAACACATCTATGTTGAGAAGGAGCAGTTCCTTGAGAGCACTCTTGCACTTGTCGCTTAGGTGACTTCCTACTTTAACCGTTTGTTCCGGGAACCTGTCGCAAAGGACCCATTCCTCGACCCCCTCCTTCTGGGGCTTCTCGGATGCTTCCCCTTCAGATACGGAGGAAACCACTTCGTATGCAGAATTTAACCAAGCCAAGCCCTTTGGCGTCTGGAACACTAAGGCTCCGTGTGGGGTGGATGCTTGTGCTTGCAGGTCCCCAATTCCAGGTCTTCCAAGGATTGCGTTGTACTTTGAGGGTGCTCGGACCACTGTGAAAGTTAGGTTTATAGTTCGGACACGGTCTCCTATCCCAACTGTGAATGGGAGCCTGATCTTTCCCAAGGGGTGTGACACACTGTTGTTGAATCCTACCAGAGGGATTGAGTCCTCCTCAAGCCTGTCTCTTACATCCCTGTTGAACCTGAGGAAACTGTGCTCGTATATAACTTCTACCCTAGATCCCCCGTCCACATGTATTCTGGCCACTTTGTCGCCAGCTATTACGGCTGAGATGTTCAGTGGGAGCCGCTGCACCTCACTTTCCTCCAGGTGCGGCATTAGAATGGGAGCTTTCATGCAGTCCGGGGAGCCCAGGATTCTGGCCTTTACACTTCTGGTGGTATCAAATTCATTCCTCCTTCTGATCATATCTACATCTGCCCTCCTAGGCTCCCTGCATCTTTCCCTCTGCGATCCCCCCTCATTCCTTAATTTCCTTAACCAAATGGGCCAGTTTTCCCGTTTTCACCGCGGTTTCTATTTCCCTCTTTAGGTACATGCAATCATCAGTCTTATGGCCAAATCCTTTGTGAAAGTCACAATATTCGTTTGGTTGTGCCTTTGGCCCAGGCTTTATGGGTGGTGGTCTTAGGAAGGAGCTCTTCACCCTCTCAGTGGCCAATATTTCACTTGGGGTCTTGGTGAGAGGGGTGAAGCTGTCTGAGTAGGGGGATGGGCCTCTCCCCCGAGGTCTATATGGGGAGTACGAGGGTCTTGCCCTATCATGCAACATTCTATCAAAAACAGGTTTTCGGGAATAAGGTGTACCTTTGTCAAGGGGTTTTGCGACTGGGGTGACCCTTCGGGGTAGGGTATCTGTCTCCTTAGCCTTGCTGACTGTGTCTTTGCCTCTGACGAAGGCTCTAACCCTGTCCATGAGATTATCAAACGAGTGTGGGAACTCTTCCCCCAGTTTCTCACATAGCTGTGCATGCTTTAACCCGTTTATGAAGCCGCTGATCTTCATGACCTCCGAGACATCCTTTATGTTCATGCTTTCCTTAACAAACCTCTCCATGTATTGGTCTATCCGTTTGTTGTCCCTTTGCCTAATGTGCAAAATTTTGTTTAGGTTCTTGACCATCTTTCTTTGTTGACCAAAGTTTCTCAGGAACTTTTCACTCAGCTCTTCGTAGCTATCAATCCCCCCAGGAGGGAGGCTGTCGAACCAGAGCCGAGCCCCCTCCATCAAGGTCTGTACAAACATGTGGCACCAAACTGGCATGAGCCACCGCCCCAGTTGTCCCACCCCCTGAAAGCATGGAGATGGTCCTCAGGGTCTTTTGTCCCATCATACCGGTCAAAGTTTGGGGGTAGCTTTGTCTTTGGGGGCATTGGTGCTTCTGCAATCCTCCGGGTGAACTTTGAGACTTCAGCCAAGTCTCGCGGGAGGTTGGGTTGATCCAGGCCGTCGTTGTTCAGATTCACCTTTTCCTTTTCTTTTCCTTTTGGTTTCTTTCCCGTGATGAGATCCTCCCTTTCTTCCGAAGACATCTGTCTAAGGGCTGTCATGAACGTTTCCAGTGGGTCACTTCCACTGCCCTTATTTTGAGGATCTGCCCCATCTTGGTTGGAGGGTGTATCGAACGATAGTCTAGCCCTGAGGCTGTCAAGCTTTTCCTGTCTTTCCAGGTCTTTGAGACACTTTTTTAGTCTCTCTTTATGCATGGCAACAAAATCCGGGGTGATGGTCTCTTCCTTTTCCAGAATTTCCCTTTGATTCTCATTTTCTTCTTCAAGAGTTATATCTTCCACTGTAACCTTGTCATGGTCGTTCTGCACCGTCTGGGTGACATGTGAACCGGGTGTGGTGTCCATGCTGCTGTTTCAGGAACGGGTTATCTATAACGTCGGAGTTCAGTGTGGAGACACCGGTCAAGCTGATGTCCCACGGATGGCGCCAATGTCGAATCCCCAAATCCCGGTGACGTTCAATGGATCTTCGCTGACATCCAGATATTCCGTTCCTTGTAGCTACAAAAGAATAAACCGTTAGCCTCGTCACGGAGGGCCCCGGGGGGGGGATCCGTGACCAAGCTCCGGCGTGAGAGTAAGTAAACTTTCCGGAGAGTAAGAGGAGCTTCTTCCGATGAGTGTGATCACCGGAATGTTTCCTCTTTGGTGTGAATCTAATAAATACGTGTGTGTGTATTGAATGTATAGGAATATTTGTGGGAGTTAATGAGAGAAGAGTAAATAGGGGAATATTAAATGTGATACCTCCGATGTTATTGCCCTTCTTCTTATATAAGTCTTGGGACCTTATCTTGCATGTGAGATATTTGTTGAGAAGATCCAATGGTTTTAGGAGGTCTTCGAGGGGCCCAGACACGTGTCTGACCCCTAATGGTTAGATTGGCAGCGTTATTTAATGTTCCGGCAGGAGAAGTACCATGCCAGCCAAGATTGTAGGATCGTTTTCTGATCCGAACGAGTCGGTTAGAAGAGTTTTTCACCAAAACAAGAGGCGGAAACAAGTGTTTCGGTGTAATTCAGCAACTATTCACCTTTAACTGTTGTTTATATTGATATCCGAACGATTACAGACCTGACAACACTTCGGCAGCACTTCGTGGCTAACCGGAAGACAATCACCTAGAGCTATCATCTGATTTCGCTCCAAGACCCTATTTATATGAGTGTTGATTTCGCTCATGTGTACACTTGACACATGAGCGATACCTTACATGCCATATGAGCGATACCATCCTATGCCATAAAAGCGATACCCTATGACTAATGAGCGAAATCTGTTTTGTACACACAAACGAAATCAGCTATAGAACTTTGACCGAAATCCAATATTAACATACTAACTCCTTTGTCTTCTTGTGAGATTATGTCATGATGTCATCACACTTATGATGTCATCTTTGAATGGAATGACATCATGCTTGAACAATCTCCGCAACAAAACTGAGATACGACTGAAGACGTAGACGACAGACGGATGCACCAACAAACTCCCCCTCGGATGTTGACGGAGTCTTCAGTGTCGAGTCTTCAATTGTCAATCTACAATCTTTATCGATCTTCAATCTTCCTCTGAAGTATTTGTCATTGCAAGAATCCTCAATCAATCTCTTACTCTTTCTCGTAATCTTCAGAATCTGAATCTGGCTCTACTATCTTCAGACTCCCTCTCGATGTCATCAGACTCCCCCTTTTGCTAAACTGGGATTGCAGTCTGGAATTCACTCTCCACAGATTATTAGATTGTAATCTGCCACTTCATCACACTCAGGTTTCGGAACCTAGTTAACCTGCAAAAACTCTACCCAAAAATAAATTTTCTGATAACCATTTTGTGGATAAGATTTTCAAATCTAATTTACCACATGTAGGAATAACATTTTATAGCAAAACTTTTCTTATTTCATTTCAAAAATCTTCAAACACTTTCACCCAAACCATTTGTTCATCATGTTTAGTACTCGGAATTTTGAAAATCAGCTTTCCAAAATCAGTTGTCGAAAATCTTTTTAGATTTTTCAAAATTTATGCTAAAACACACTAAAATCTTTTTGGATTTTTGAAAGAAAATAAATGCAGAAATGAAATATTTACAAACAATATTTTTGTGAGTTTGTGTAAGAGGATCATATCAGTTTTTGAGACCAATCACCAACACCGTTAAGCTTCATTTCATTTTAAGCTCTAAACGATTCACTTAGATTGTCAGTATGTTTGTCCACTTAAATTTTCACACAAAGTTCAATTGATCCGAGATATGAGATTAATGTTTTAAGCTCTTGAACTTATTCGTGTGTCCCACTACTTGAATATACTCCCGTATCCAGATCCCAATATTCAGTCTTACAGGTGAGTATACCACAGATGATATCTGTCAGGGGAATAAATTATAGTACGAGGGCCGTGAGAGCTCAGGTCGATCTTTCGATACACAGAGAGATGACGGCTTTGACTTTTGGTGTGTCCCCTTTAGAGGATCTTTTGCATTACAACAGCAGCGACTATCAATTTTATTGTTTCATCAGCTTGCTGAGGGCGATGCTATGTTTCAAGCATTTGCAGAAAACATTATCCGGGGACTAGGTCAGAAATTTCTTTCAGCAGAAGTCCCGGGATAATACCCCAGATATCACTTAGCATAAAGACCTAGTATCTCAGAATAAGGGACCTTTCAAACAAGATTTCAGGGGTTACCTATATATCCAAGTTTGTGTTAACCCACAGAACAAGCAAGTTTGAAATTTAGGTTTATATCTCGTCACAATCTACTAGATGTGCAAAAACCTACTGGCACATCATCAGTGAGACCGTTTATCACTTTTTATCTTACCAATTCTTTAGCATGTTGTGATCGTCCACTGATGTACTATCATTTCCTCTTTTATGCAACAAAAACTCATTTTTCATTTTATCATGTTTTTGACTTTTTCAAATTTTCAAATGTTTTTGGATTTTCTAAAATTTCTTACTCCCCTTAAAATGCAAACACATTTTAGGAAATTTGAAAACAAACTATACAAGAACATGACAACTAATATCGAATTGCCTCAATTCGCCATCCACTTGGCATAAACAATCAGAACTCCCCCTCACAACAAACTATTTTCCCATTATGATTTCAAAACACTTAAGTTTGTTTTAATCAAATGGTTTTTCCGGAAAATAAGTTTTGTTGAATTTACCACTTGTAAAATTGGGGATCAAAACATCTCATTGTTTTACCAATCGTATGTAGGAAATCAGATACAACTTAATGTCCCTGATTTACCACTTGTAAAATCAATCCAATTCAACTTCTGAACCGCTTGTAAAAATCACAACCATACAACTTAAACCTGCTTTTCAACCAATTTACCATCTTTTGGATGAATTCTCAAGATGCCGATTCCTACTCCTCACTTACCAACCTGGGAGTTCCGGCAAGTCCTGCAAAACTTCTCAAAAACACATTATACAAACATGATAAAGAATGATGCCGATTCATGATCCACAATTACCAACTTGGGATCTCCGGCAAGTCAGGTTTTTACTCTTTGAAGAATATGTCCACCCAAGCCTGGCCTTCCTTGGGTGTAACAACCTCTTCTTCATTTTTACTTTCAGCGAACCTGTGACCTCCTCTTTTGGCAGCGTAAAATTCTTTAACACCTTTAACCTTACTATTGACCATTTTGCCAAAAATGTGTTTCACAGTTCCGTTAAAAGCCTTATCAACATCAAATTTTTTCTTGTCAGAATAAAATTGATTTGAAATTTCAACTTTTCCAACTTTCTTCATAAAATTTTCAGCACACAACGGTGGAAAATTTTCATCGTTCATAGTTGGAACTGATTTCTCAACACGTGGCTCCTCTGATTTTGTGGAATCAGATTCATCACCAGAATTATTACCTGAACCCTTCACAACCCATTTTTGATTTATTACATTTTATTTTCTTTTTACCACATTCTTAGAACATTCACCAATCTCAAAGGTCGAATTTTCAAAACCAGTAAATGGTTTGGTTGTAAGTTCAGTTTTCTCCACAACTTTCTCTTTCAATTTACCAGATACTTCCTGTTTTGGTTTGAATATTTTCGGACAATTCCTAGCAACATGACCAGTAATCTTGCACTGAAAACAGGTTCTGGTTTCTATCTTCTTTGGCACAGCATTTTTCTTCAACTCTTCTTGCTTCTTGGCAAGGAATTCCTGATTTGTCTGCTTTCTGAATGCTTGCTCTTTCTCATCATCTAAAGTATTTCCTGAAACAAACACAGTTTTTGGTTTAGAAAATTTTTCATTTTTATAATTTCTCGGTGGTACAAAACCTAATCCTTTCTTTTTGTAATTACGATTATGGTTTGGTTTCTTTTGGAAACGGTAACCACAATTGTAACCCATTTTCTTGTTAATTATTTGTTGATCTCTTGAAGTGTATTGTTTAGGTTTTCCATTAAGATTTGAATCTTTTATTTCAAAAATATTAATTTCTGTGATTTTAAAAACCTTTTGAATCATTTCAAATCTAACACTTCTTATTGGAAAAATCTCATCAGAATATAATTTGTCAGAATCTTTCAAAGTATATGCCACTTTAAATGATTCATCATTCAAATTAGATTTTGATATCAAAAACTTTTTATCGTAAACCCGTTTGTCCTTTTTGACTGTTGACTTTGACGTATCGGACTCAGACTTTGACTTGAATTTGGACTCCGGTTTTGACTCCTCACAATCATCTTTATCTAACACCTGATCGACCACACTTTTTATCAACTTTGACTCATGATCAGTATCGGACGACGTGTACGTGACATCAATATTTTCTGGCAAGTTATCCGACGGCCCAGACTCCCATTGTAAGTTTATTGCCTTTTCGACTCTTTCGGAATTTGGATTTCGAGGTAAAAATCCATTTTCGACCGGGGGCGGACATCTAGTGTAGACCACACTTGATTTCTTACCAGAAGTCTTCACTTCATCTTTTGTCACAGATTTCTTTTCTTCAGACATTTTCATTTCTTCAAATGTCTTCAAATTCTCCACTACTGGATAAATCCTGTCAACAACAAAAGAAGAACATGAGTAACTGTTTAATAACTTTTTAACTTTCTCAGTCTCTATCTTCTGTGTTGCCAGCTCCAACTCTAAATCAGCACATTTCTTGATATAAAAGTTAGCGTCATCCAGCTGTCTAAGATATGCTACTTTCAAAGTATTCATCGCCATTGCTTGTTCACCACTCGAATCAGTATATTTGTTAATTTCTCTGTTCATTGTGTCATACGATTCTTTCAACTTGTGAATATTGTGCAATAACTCATTGTTTTGTTTGATTAACGAATCACAGTTCATGCACTTTTCAGAAACTTCAACTCGTTCTTCATCAATCTTCACTTCATATTCTGGAACTTCTTTGACACTTCTGCTCGATTGTAAAAACTCAGCTCTTCTTCTTTTCTCAGCTTTCGCTTCGTTCTTCAATCTCTCTTCTTCTTCTTCCTCTTCTTTGTTCTTCCTTCGTCTTTCTTCAGCTGCTTCCATGACTTTTCTGCATCTTTCTGCACATTTCAAATCATAAGCATTAGCAAAAAAAAACATTAACATTTGAAGTGTCTTTAGACATCTCTTTGGCCATAAATTCTTGATCTGGACAAAAATTGTCCCAATTGAAACCTTCAGCCAGTTTTTCATCATCTTGTTCTGCCAAACACACTTTGCTGTTTATTGGAACATATTTATCCCAACTGAATCCACCATCCTTTCCCAGACAAGCTTTCTTTGAATCTTTAATCTGCATCATTCCATGTGCAGTTTGTGCCTGATGCAATGCTGGTGGTGTGATTTGATGATAAATCGCCTTTTTGTGATAATCGTTGTTTCCAAAAGGATTTTGGGCTCCAGTAGCTTCACGATTTTTGCACTCTCTCTTGAAATGCCCCTTTTCCCTGCAACGAAAACATGTAACTTTTGACTTATCAAAGCCTAAATTTGAAACACTTGCATCAAGAAAATCATTTCTTCCCGTGATTTGTTTAAACTTCTCAGCTCTTCTCATTACACTGGCCATGCACCATTTAATATCCATCAATTCCATTTCCTCAGCATCGATTTGATCGTAATCCTCTTTCGTGAGCATTGGATTACCGATCTTTCCGGCCACAAAACTACTATATGACTCTAACACCATTCCCAACAAAGACATTTGATTTTTGGCAACTTCTTCAGAATAATCTTGATCACTTTCAAGATTTAATACAATATTGCATTGAAGTTTTCTTCCATTCTTTGTTGCAGAAATGTTTGGATCGAATGATGAAAATCTAGTGTTGCTTGATCCCTGGGATGATTTCTTTTCAGAAGAATCTTTCACACTGTAAGCAGTTTCTATTTTCGAAGAAAAATTTGACTTTTCGTTGACACCACCTTTGTAATACAAGCTGATATCTTGTTCTCCATCGTAATTCTTCATCCTAGCAATCTTCCTCTGCTCCATCTCCTGAGCTTCCAGATGCTTGATAAAATCTCCCAGTGTCATTTTCTTATAATCTGTTTTGTTTGACCGCAGCATCATCAGAAATGTTCCCCATGTTTCATATGGTAGCGCATCTGCAAGTTTTTCAACCAATTCATCAGTATCTTTCTTAACACCAAGTTTCGTCATATTTCTCACCAAGTTACAATATCTATCAATTAATTGCTTGACACTCTCATTTTTCAATCCCCGAAATAAGTCAAATTCCTTTTTCATGAGAGACATCTTATTCCTGAGCATATCGTCACTTCCAGTAAACTTTGCTTCCAACTCTGTCCATATCGAATATGCAGTTCCACCATGTTGAAGTAGTATCAAAATATCTTCTTTTATCACTTGCTGAAGCAGACTCACCATCAATTTCTCATCTCGATATTTCTTTTTATCTACAGTACTCATTTCTCTAAGTGTCAACGGAGTACCATTCACAACATCGTTCTTTGTGGGCTTAACATACGGCTCTTCAGTGTGTTCCCACGCATCCAAGTGATACGCCTCAACCCAATTTCCAAACCTTTCGGACCATCCATTGTAATAATCAATATCCATGAGTTTGGGTGGTTTCTGAGACGTCCCGGTTTCATTTTCATACAAAGCACTCTGAGTGATTGTAACTGGACTAGCAAAAGCATTGTAGAACTCGTTCTCCATGTTTCGAATTTTCAAAATGAGCTGTATCACCTTGTAAAATACCTGACAACACTTCTGATTAACTTCGTGTGATCGTAATATAATCCAAATGAATCTTTTGCCGACAAGATAACAACTATACTCAAATTGATTTGACCAAGACTCTTTAAGATACCAAAACTGTGATTGGGCCTATATATCCACTAAGCTAACAAAAACAATTGTGATCACATGGGCTGCTCTTCAATCGATTTGAACTTTGAGCTGACAACAAATGATAATCTCCCAACCTTGACTTTAGTGATCCGAAGATGTATGATGGACTTATAACAAACACCCACTAAGCCGACAACTTTATTGAATTCACATGCAATTCTGATTACTTTCACATATATATCCACAAATTGACAAACCTACTCAACGACAATTCATACACACCAAATAGAATGAATGACATATGCAATTATAGAAAACATGTAACCGATTTTAATTCCAACCAAATGATGACTATTGATCAAAATAAGACACGTATCATATACAATCACATGCAATCTGACATCTTATGACACTTCATAGACTCTTATACACACATCGATGTAAGCACACAATCTTTATCAACTCTACATGCATACAAATACCAATCCCACTAACTTTCTAATTAAACCTCACCTGCAACATGCAATTTTGACTAAAAAACAACCATGTGACAGACTGTTATCATGTTAAATGAATTACACAAAACAATGAACATTCACGTGAATTCCTAAGTGTCACTATAAGCACAAACTTCAAAGTGTCTTAATATCAGAATCATGGTGACCAAATAAGCGGAATCAACAAAGTACATATAAGCGGAATCAAAGTGTTCATATGAGCGGAATTAACATGTTCTGATTACGTCACTTTTTTTACGAGTTCACATGAACGAAAACTCGAAAAATCTAAGATCTAAGTCGAATTTAATTCTGAAAATCACAAGGATTTGTTACTTCATAATTCCGAGCAATATGTGAAAAACTGAACCGATTTTGACCGTAAAAAGTTTTGTTTTTCGAAAAAGAAAGGTGTAGAAACAGAAATTTCGGCTGAATTGTAAAAATCTCTTCTTCACTGGCTCTGATACCACTTGTAGGATCGTTTTCTGATCCGAACGAGTCGGTTAGAAGAGTTTTTCACCAAAACAAGAGGCGGAAACAAGTGTTTCGGTGTAATTCAGCAACTATTCACCTTTAACTGTTGTTTATATTGATATCCGAACGATTACAGACCTGACAACACTTTGGCAGCACTTCGTGGCTAACCGGAAGACAATCACCTAGAACTATCATCTGATTTCGCTCCAAGACCCTATTTATATGAGTGTTGATTTCGCTCATGTGTACACTTGACACATGAGCGATACCTTACATGCCATATGAGCGATACCATCCTATGCCATAAAAGCGATACCCTATGACTAATGAGCGAAATCTGTTTTGTACACACAAACGAAATCAGCTATAGAACTTTGACCGAAATCCAATATTAACATACTAACTCCTTTGTCTTCTTGTGAGATTATGTCATGATGTCATCACACTTATGATGTCATCTTTGAATGGAATGACATCATGCTTGAACAATCTCCGCAACAAAACTGAGATACGACTGAAGACGTAGACGACAGACGTAGTGCACCAACAAACTCCCCCTCGGATGTTGACGGAGTCTTCAGTGTCGAGTCTTTAATTGTCAATCTACAATCTTTATTAGTCTTCAATCTTCCTCTGAAGTATTTGTCATTGCAAGAATCCTTATTCTCTATCTTCATCATCAACAAACTCCTCTCTCTCAAATGTTGAATATCATGATGTCTTCAGACTCCCCCTCTCAATCTGCTGGGATTGTAGTCTGGAATTCACTTTCCACGGGTTCTTAGATCGTAACCTGGCACTCATCTAACTCAGGTTTCGGAACCTGACCAACCTGCAAAAACTCTACCCAAAAATAAATTTTCTGATAACCATTTTGTGGATAAGATTTTCAAATCTAATTTACCACATGCAGGAATAACATTTTATAGCAAAACTTTTCTCATTTCATTTCAAAAATCTTCAAACACTTTCACCCAAACCATTTGTTCATCATGTTTAGCACTCGGAATTTTGAAAATCAGCTTTCCAAAATCAGTTGTCGAAAATCTTTTTGAATTTTTCAAAATTTATGCTAAAACACACTAAAATCTTTTTGGATTTTTGAAAGAAATGAAATGCAATAAAGAAATATTTACAAATAATATTTTTGTGAGTTCGTGCAAGAGGATCATATCAGTTTTTGAGACCAATCACCAACACCGTTAAGCTTCATTTCATTTTAAGCTCTAAACGATTCACTTAGATTGTCAGTATACTTGTCCATTTAAATTTTCACACAAAGTTCAACTGCTTCGAGATATGCAATTAGTGTCTTAAGTACTTAAACTCAATCGCGTGTCCCACCTCAGAATATACTCCCGTATCCAGATCCCAATATTCAGTCTTACAGGTAATTATGACACAAATGATATCTGTAGGGGTTAATAAATTATGAAGAATCATGAGAGCTCAGGTCAGAACTACCGTTCAGCAGAGAGATCATGACTCAACTTGTGGGTATGTCCCTTTTAGAGGATCTTTTTTACAACAGCATTGCTAAGCAATTTTATTGTCTTATCATATATGCTGAGGGTGATGCTATGTTTCAAGCATTTGCAGAAAGTATTATTCGAGGACTAGGTCAGAACCATCGTTCAGCAGAAGTCCCAGAATAATACCCCAGACATCATTGAGTATAAAGACCTAGTATATCAGAATACGAGACCTTTCAAACGAGATTTCGGGGGTTACCCATATATCCGAGAGATGTATCCCCACGATATAAGCAAGTTTGAAATTTATGTTTATATCTCGTCACAATCTACTAAATGTGCAAAAACCTACTGGCATATCATCAGTGAGACCGTTTATTACTTTTAACTTTTCAAATCTTTAGCGTGTTGTGATAGTCAACTGATGTACTATCATTTCCTCTTTTATGCAACAAAAACTCATTTTTCATTTTATCATGTTTTTGGCTTTTTCAAATTGTAGGATCGTTTTCGGATCCGAACGAGTCGGTTAGAAGAGTTTTTCACCAAAACAAGAGGCGGAAACAAGTGTTTCGGTGTAATTCAGCACATATTCACTTTAATCTGTTGTTTGTATTGATAACGAATGCGATTACAGACCTAACAACACTTCGGCAGCACTTCGTGGCTCACCGGAAGACAATCACCTACAACTATGTGTGATTTCGTTTTTGTGTCCTATTTATAGTCTGACCTATTTCGCTTATATGTACAATCCATATAAGCGATACCTAACACTAGCCATATAAGCGAAATCTATCTTGGACACATGAGCGGAATCATCGAGACCACATAAGCGGAATAATCGAAATCAGTCTGACCACATGAGCGGAATTATCTAATATATGTTGACCGAAAATCAAATCTCACATGCCAATCCTTTTGTCTTTTATGAATTGATGTCATGGTGTCATCACACTTATGATGTCATCTTTGAATGGAATGACATCATGCTTGAACAATCTCCGCAACAAAACTGAGATACGACTGAAGACGTAGACGACAGACGGATGCACCAACAAAGATACTCTTCTTATCAGTCATTAATGGTGACCTGCATGCTCTGAATCCTCGTTTCCCGCTTGTTTTGTAAAAGGTAGAACCTTAGTGGGCAAGTTAGACCATGGCTGGGCTCATATCTTGTTGGGCCCGCATGTAGGCGGCCCAAAGCGGGTAAAAATGGGGTTTCCCATTGGCCCGTCGTCAATATCATTACATTATCTCTCAACTTTCGAAATATGGATGTATATAAAAATAGTACCACAATTTAGTAATACTAAATCTTTTCTTTGAATTCGTGAAAAAAGGATTTTAATGTGATATATTTAATAAACTAGTATCCGAGCGCCGCGCGTTGGTGAAGAGACGTTTTGTATACATCTTTCATGCTAATATAGATACAAAATAGCAGAGACTGGCATGTTTTGCGAATTACAGACATCATGTTACAGTTAGATAACAAAAATGAAACAATAAAATTACAATATTAGTATTGAATCAGCTCCGTGGTGGAATTTCAGTCAATATCGATTTGATTCGTTACGGTGTCGCTTGTTATAGCAATAAAAAAAGGAAACCTAAATATAAATCCGTTACATGCAAAAAAATAATATCGACACATGTTTTTCATCGATAAAATCTATGAAAATGAATGGCAATACTGCTACCAATATTGTTTGGTCAGAATTGGTTTGGTTCATGACGTATAAATACGATGTAACTATAAGGCTGGCAAATCGTGTCTTAATAGGTTTAATAGGTTTCTGACGGCGCGCACAACATAAGTTTCAAACATGATTACGACTCGTTTAACTACTTTCTACCTCATGTTTATAAAACAGTTTTATGTTTTATGTATAAAGATGAATAAATGATAGATCCTAACATTGTAATTTTAATTATTTTAAAAATTAAAAAAGTCAAAGGGTGTATTTTTCAGTCAAACAGGTCTAATCGTGTCTTAACAGGTACCCAATTGACAGCTACTAACTACTCCCTATATACAATGAGTCAAGACAACAACCCTCAATCACATCTTTTCACTATACATGGAGTATAAAGATGTGATTGAGGTATGTACGTAGACAGTAGTGCTGGTCTTAGACAAGTTAAGCACACCCTTATACACCATATATAGTGTTGGACATGGCGTATAGTGTTTGGGATTTAGTGGTTTGACACCAGCAGCCGGCCTAAAAGTTTGTGCAATACCCCATACCACACATATAAGTCTATACGTGCCGTATCCAGGTTATCAATTTGCTAATTCTAGGTGTTCCTTTAAAACGACCCATAATTATATCTGTTTTGAATGAAGGAATTATGTTGCTTAATTACAGAATGGGAACATGATACATATATATAGGAGGCAATATTACACATAGGGACCTCCATAAATCACAACTTAAACAAATATATAATATTATCTAACATCCCCCCGCAAGCTAAACGGTGGAGGACCAAGACGTAGCATTTGACGGAGGACATTGAATTGAGAAGACGGAAGACTCTTTGTAAAAATGTCAGCCACCTGAAGCTTGGTTGGAATAAGTTTAGTAGTTAATTTCCCGGCAGCAACCAGCTTACGCAAGAAATGATAATCAAGATCTATGTGTTTAGTTCGTTTATGAGCCACCGGATTCTGAGTGAGAAAAATTGCACTTTGATTGTCACACAAAATTGTCGGCCTGCTCGGTGGAAGGGCATAAAGTTCCTGAAGAAGATGAGTTAACCACACAATTTCTGCGACCGTGTTTGCCATGGCCCGATATTTTGATTCACAACTAGAGCGAGCAACAGTTGGTTGCTTCTTTACACTCCATGAAATGAGATTGCCACCCAAAAATATTGAATATCCATAAGTGGAACGTCTTGTTTCCAAGCAGTGAGCCCAATCAGCATCAGAGTAACCAAGCAGCATCGTCTGAGTGGGTCGACTGTAATGCAATCCATAAGAGATAGTCCCTTTAAGATAGCGCAAGATCCGTTTTACTTCCTGGAAGTGAGCTGTGGTGGGAGCATGCAAAAACTGACTGACTTGATTCACAGCGTATGAGATGTTAGGCCTCATGATCGTCAAGTACTGGAGAGCACCTACAATAGACCGGTATAGAGTAGCATCCGAGAATAAGTTCCCTGTAGAAACAAAAGAAACATTGGTGCTTAAAGGTGTTGGAGCAGGTTTTGCATCCAACATCTTAGCACGGGTTAAAATATCTAAGGTGTATTTGGATTGGTTCAAAAAAAGACCATGATGCGTGTAGGTAACCTCCAGTCCCAAAAAATATTTGAGTTTCCCTAGATCTTTTATAGCAAATTCTGAGTTTAGTCGGCATATGAACGATGTGAGGATAGAAGGTTGATTTCCTGTCAAGATAAGGTCGTCAACATATACAAGGAGATACATAAGACACGATCCATTTTTGTAAATGAACAGAGAAGGATCCACACGACGGTAAACGAAGCCGTTGTCAATAAGGAATAGACTTAAGCGATGAAACCACGCCCTGGGCGCTTGTTTAAGACCGTATATAGCTTTATTTAATTTGCAAACATAAAATGGAAATTTTGAATCAATGAACCCTTTTGGTTGTTCCATGAAATCTTGTTCGGTGAGACGACCGTGCAAAAAAGCATTGTTAACATCAAGTTGATGAAGATGCCAATCGTTTATAACTGCCAGAGCAATATCAATCCGGACAGTCATAGCTTTAACAACCGGGCTAAACGTATGTGAGTAATCAAGGCTAGGAACCTGAGTGAAACCTTGAGCCACTAGTCGAGCTTTGTAATGCTTAATAGACCCATCAGATTTAAATTTAGTTCGAAAAAGCCACTTGGAGCCAACAATATTCGCATTTGTTGGTCTTGGAACAAGGGTTCAAGTGTTGTTTTTATGAAGAGCATTAATGTAACAACCCTCGGTAAAACCGACACCCTCATAATATTTCCGACACCCTATTATATCTTAAAATACCCTTATATGTCTTTAAATACACCCCGTATGTGAAAATCGAGCCCAAATTATGATTATAACATATAAAATAAATTAAAAACAATAATTATTAAGCTGAGGCGGGCCGCGTAGACCCACCCCAACCATTTACGCGGGCGGTATTGAGGTGGATACCGGATTCCTTTGAGTTTCTTTAGTTCAAACGGGCCGCGTAAGACTCCGTTTAAGTGTACGCGAGCCGCTAGAGATCATCAAACGTGGAGACACCCTGAGCTGACACGTGTCGACATCGTGGCGGGTCTATAGGATGAGCCGGATAAGCTAGGTGGTGACCCGGATCAGCTACACGTTGACCATATGTTGACGCGAGCCGCGTAAGCGACCCTTATCTTTCACGCGGGCCGCGTGAAAGTCCAATATCAGCACTATATAAAGGAGCCATCGGATCTCATTTCAGTTCGTTCATTTCTCAAATCACAATTTCTGTAGTAGGCTTATAATACGCGGGTATTATACCCCTAATTAGCGAGGTTCTGCTCCGTTGTAAGTATTATAACCCCAGTTTCGTAACAGTTACGCTGCCCGATTGATTTAGGGTTCCGTAACAACTGTCGTGGTTCTGCCCGACGTAGTTGTTGGAATGCCGTCTCGGGGAGGGTATCATTAATATTTTCAAAGGGTTATGATACTAACCAATGTACATTTGTATAAATTATAGATTATATCCAGGAAACCCTTACGCGAAGTCTAAGATAGCAATGTGAGTTTATCCTCTTTTTGTTAACCTTTTTGTAATATTTTACAAAACCTTAATTGTTTTACAATGTGATTAAGCGGTGATTGAGTCTTTGTAGTTCTTCAATTACTGCCGGTATGTTGGGGTTTTGTATACAAAATTTACTACACTGTGAGTAGTAAGTCGGGATGACAATACGTTACCATTGGACAATGAGTTAGCCAATGGGTAATATGACCCACAAGTCAGGGTTGACAGTACTAATGGAGTAATTGTGTAGACATAAACAATGTGATCGCTCTCAATACTATTCACTGTGACTTTTATTTAAACTTGATTAAACTGGGATTCACTCACCAGTATTTCCCACTGACAAATGTTTTTAAAACGTGTTTCAGGTAACCCAATGTGACAGCCAATTAATAAAAAGCCAGCTGGAGAGCACTGAAGACTTGGGAAAAATGTGGCTATAAAAGTTACATAATAAACGATGTTTTAAATTCAATAAAATAGGGTTTATCCCTATAAATGTATTGTAATAAGAAACTTGGGTTTTACCCATGTGATTATTAATATTAAATGAGGTGGTTTTACTCTGATAAACCTTTCCTAACTACGGTCCTGATGTAAATGCCGCTGCAAGATTAAATAGCTGATACCACCACTACTGAGTTCGCGTCCGCCCGTTCCCGGGACAGATAAGGGATCGGGGGTTGCGACAGAAGGTGGTATCAGAGCCTAGCCACTGGTCTGAGCTAAAGAAGTGTTCTACTGACACTTGAATTCTAAAATTTTGTGTTAGGAAATAAATTACGGAAATACGTGCATAACTGTATTTATTTATTATGTGTTATTTGACTATCTGTTAGTTTTCAGTATGAGTGATCAAGGACCCTCAGACATGAGTCGTCAGTTGTCTGATTCAACTAAGAGTGAAGGTACTTCTTCACAGCCTGCCCTTTCTGGGTATTCTGCTGATCAGGAATAAGGAGTGTTTGCTTTTAGAGCTCAGTCAGAAGAGCCATTCCCTCATAAGAAACGAGGATGGTTCAGTAAGGAAGCCTTTGCTCGTAGGAAGAGAATGCGAAAGTTGCAACAGCAAAGAGTTCTAGCAGCCGCTAAGCGAAAGACAGATGCCCATACATAGGATATGCTTAATAGAAGTCTAGCCAATTTTCATATCCTAGCTACAACTGCTGCTGACCCGAGTCTGGAACAACTAGTAGCCCCACAACCCCAAATCCCAGACCAACCCATGGAGATAGAAAAACTGAAAACCAAGTGGAGATGCATGACTTTAACCCATAAGAAATCCCTAGGATACCTGCACCAAACCCCCTAGACCCAAATTATGACCCCTGGTGGGACGATAATAGGGACTTTGTGCAACGTTACCCTATCCATGAAGACACACCCATACAGAACATAGGAGCCTATCCAGGTATGGACCCTTTAGATCCCTATTTCCATGATGATTATATTAGGGAGATCTTAGAAGATCCTTACCGATTTCAGGCACCTACACCCCCATATCAGGAACCCGCACCCCAGATTCCAAACCCAGTCCGAGAACCTGCACCCCCAATGAGTGCAGAAAACGTTCAAGAACTTAGGACTTTTGGGGAGGAAATTTTAGAGAGCAGTGAGAGAATGCGTCAGGTGGGAGAGCGTCTCGTATGGAAATACGATGAGCGCAATATGGATTTTTGGATGAATCCATACCCGTGAATGTGATGGTAGAAGCGGTAATAGTAGTAATAATAATATAATAAAATAAAAATAAAATAAAATTATGTGTGTACGGATGCATAGTACTATTAGTGTAATTTTCTTTCTGTTGGTATTGTAATCTTTATTTCAGTACTAGTGTGTTATAGACGCATAGTATATGAAAATAGAGTACCAGTCGCAATGATCGACGTTTTTGGCTAGATTGTGTGTCATGTGAATTACGATATTACCTATTATCTTGTGATATTAATATGGGATAAATGTTTAAAATTCAGATGGCCGACGAAGGAAATCAAGGAAATCTGAATAATGATAACCAGAGTAACATTAACGTGGTTAATGAGAATCCAAGCAACAATAACAATGGAACCAAGTGGATAATAGTGCTATCCAACACATAGTGGCACAAGGAATTATAGATGCAATGTCATTTATTCTTCAAACGGTTCAAGAAGCGGATAATAAAAGTAAACATAGCAGTAAGCGACCAATTGAACCGGAACACAGCGTGAACAATGGACCAGTACTTCAAATGCCCATTCCTAAAAGAAGAAGAACCGTGCCTTACGGTTGTTCTTACAAAGAATTCTGGTCTTGTAAACCAATGGAATTCTCGGGCAACGAAGGGGCCATTGCAACTCTACGCTGGATAGAGAAGACTGAAGCAGTCTTAAGAATAAGCAAGTGTGCTGAAGAAGATAAGATATTGTTTGCTTCCAATTTGTTTAAGAATTCAGCCCTAGAATGGTGGAACACTATCCTCCAATCAAGAGGAAGTGATAGAACCTACAATATGGAATGGGAAGAATTTAAGAACAAGGTAGAAAGGAAATTCTGCCCACCCAATGAGAAGGAACATATAGCAAACAAATTCCTAAATCTTAGGATGACTGGAGTAGATACTAAGGGGTACACGAAGTTATTCTTTGAATATGCTAGAATAGTGCCAACTCTTGCTTCACCAGAACCAGTGTTAATCTCCCGTTATATCTGGGGATTAATTGGAGAGATTAGACATGTAGTCAAGGCAGCTAGACCTCAAACTATAGAAGAAGCTGTAGAACTAGCAAATACTTTGACAGATGAATTAGTTCGTACCCGAGAAGAGGATCAAAGGAGGAACCTAACCCAGAAACTCACACAAGAATTTCATTCTGGAAATTTTAATCGTGGGAAAAATATAGGTTCTACCTCTACACCCTACTGTAGGTATTGCAAAAGAAAGCATTCGGGAAAATGCTCCACTCTTTGCAATTATTGCAAGATGCCAGGACACAAGGAAGAAAATTGCAGGAAGAAGGCTAACATCCGGATATGTTACAATTGCGGAGAACAAGGCCATATCAAGCCTAATTGTCTGAAATTAGCTCCAGCCACAGACAACAAGAATACTAAAAATGCTAGAGCATTCGTTCTGACTGAAGATGAAGCCAAGATGATTCCAGATGTCATAGCTGGTACGTTTTTAGTTAATGATATCTTTGCTAAAGTATTATTTGACACTGGTGCAAACCAAAGTTTTATTAATGCATCATTTTGCAAAATTCTAAATCAGTCATTAACTAAACTACCACAAGAATGTTTAGTAGAGACAGCCAATGGAGAAACCGTTAGAATTTCTGAAATCTTGCAGGGAGCAAGCATAGAAATTTTAAATCAGAAATTTATTGCAAATCTTTATCCCATGAATCTGGCAGGATTCAATGTTGTTTTAGGAATGGATTGGTTATAGCCAATAAAGCCAGTATTTTATATGATCAAAAGTCAATTCAGGTAAATTCACCAAAAGGTAAAACGATCACAATCAAAGGAGATAAGCCGTTTAGAACCACAAAGTTCATCTCTGTGATGAAAACTGCAAGTTCTATAAGAAAAGGTTCTATAGTGTATTTGATTTCTATAAACACTAACACTAGAGGAAAAGAACTAAAAGACATTCCGGTAGTATCTCAGTTTTCAGATGTATTTCCAGAAGAATTACCAGGACTACCTCCAGACAGAGAAGTTGAATTCAGAATTCACCTGCTACCAGGAACAGCACCGATTGCCAAAGCACCCTACCGTTTGGCACCCGCTGAAATGCAGGAACTGAAGAAAAAATTAGATGAATTATTGGAAAAAGGATTTATACAACCAAGTTCGTCGCCACGGGGAGCGCCGATATTGTTTGTTAAAAAGAAGGACGGATCAATGCGTATGTGCATTGACTACCGTGAATTAAACAAAGTCACGATTAAGAATCGGTATCCATTACCGAGAATCGATGATCTGTTTGATCAACTGCAAGGAGCTCGATTTTTCTCTAAAATCAATTTAAGGTCAGGATATCATCAATTAAAGGTACAGGAAGAGGACATTCCTAAGACCACATTTAGAACAATGTATGGTCATTATGAATTTACTGTCATGCCATTTGGTTTAACCAATGCCCCAGCTGCATTTATGGACATGATGAACCGAATATGTAAGCCATATTTGGATAAATTCATAATTGTTTTTATAAATGATATTCTAATTTATTCTAAGAGTAAAGAGGATCATGCAAAGCACTTGCACGCACTTTTAAGTCTATTAAGAAAGGAAAAGCTATATGCTAAATTCTCTAAGTGCGAGTTTTGGTTAGAACAAGTACAATTCCTTGGACACCTAGTCAATCATGAAGGAATTCATGTAGATCCAATAAAGATTGAGGCAATTACTAAATGGAAAACCCCTGAATCACCAACTGAGGTTAGAAGTTTCTTAGGATTGGCCGGTTATTATAGAAGATTTATTCAAGATTTCTCTAGAATAGCCATTCCCTTAACTAAGCTAACCTGTAAATCTGTTAAGTTTGAATGGGGAATAAAACAAGAAGAGGCCTTTAGAATTCTTAAGCAAAGATTAACCCATACACCTATATTAGCATTACCCGAAGGAGCTGAAGACTTTGTAGTCTATTGCGATGCTTCTAAATTAGGCTATGGATGTGTATTGATGCAACGACAAAAGGTTATAGCCTATACATCTAGACAACTTAAGAATCATGAAGAGAATTATTCCACGCACGATCTAGAATTAGGAGCTATAATTTTTGCTCTTAAGATTTGGAGACATTACCTTTATGGTAGTAAGTTTACCGTATTCACTGATCATAAGAGTTTAAGGTATATTTTCAAACAAAAAGAATTGAATATGAGACAAAGACGCTGGATGGAGATGCTTAGTGACTATGATTGTGATATCCAGTATCATGAAGGAAAAGCAAATGTAGTGGCAGATGCTTTAAGTCGAAAGTATCATGAAAAACCAAAAAGGGTACGTTCTCTTAAATTAAATCTGCAAGTAGATTTAAATGATCTGATAAGAGAAGCACAAGAATCAGTAATCAAGGATGATTCTGAAAAATTAAAAGGTATGCTGAACGAATTAAAACAAGGAACAGATGGAATTTGGAGATTCCATGAAAAGAGAATGTGGATACCTAAATTAGGAAACCTACGTCATCGTATATTAGAAGAAGCCCATAAGTCTAAGTATACGATGCACCCAGGAAGTGATAAAATGTACCAGGATTTAAGGAAAAATTTCTGGTGGATAGGAATGAAAAAGGACATAGCAGCCTATGTTTCTAAATGTTTAACCTGTTCACAAGTTAAAGCTGAACACCAGAAACCCTCAGGTTTATCACAACAATTAGAAATGCCGGTGTGGAAATGAGAATTGATAACAATGGATTTTGTTATTAAATTACCCAAAACAAAGAAAGGTAATGATACAATCTGGGTGATTGTAGATAGGCTAACCAAGTCAGCTCATTTTCTACCAATGAAAGAAACTTTCAGTATGGAACAATTAGCCAAACTATATGTAAATGAAATTGTTTCTCTACATGGTATTCCTTTATCAATTGTTTCTGATAGGGATAGCCGATTTACCTCTCATTTTTGGTCAAGTTTCCAAAAAGCAATGGGAACCAAGTTAAAGTTAAGTACATCTTATCATCCTCAAACGGACGGACAGAGCGAAAGGACAATTCAGACAATGGAGGATATGCTTAGAGCTTGTGTAATTGATTTTGGAGGTAATTGGGACGATCACTTACCTTTAATAGAATTTTCTTATAATAATAGTTATCACACAAGTATCAATGCTGCACCATTCGAAGCACTTTATGGACGAAAGTGTCGAACCCCAGTCTGTTGGGCAGAAAGTGGGGAAAAGCAACTATCTGGACATGAGATAGTGCCGGAAACAACTGATAAGATTATTCAAGTCAAGGAACAACTGAAAGCAGCACATGATCGACAGAAAAGCTATGCTGATAACCGACGCAAGCCATTGGAATTTCAAGTAGGAGATAAAGTATTGTTGAAAGTATCTCCTTGGAAAGGAGTAGTAAGATTCATCAAACGAGGAAAGCTAAGTCCCAGGTATGTTGGACCTTTTGAGATTATTAGAAGAATAGGACTTGTAGCCTATCAGCTACAACTGCCAGAGGAAATGACAGGAATACATGATGTGTTTCATGTATCTAATCTCAAAAAGTGTTTAGCTGATGAATCATTGATAGTACCTCTTAAGGATATAGAGGTAAATGAACAACTCAAGTTTGTAGAAAGGCCTCTACAAATTGAAGATAGGAAAGTCAAGAATCTCAAGCATAAGAGATTAGTTCTGGTCAAAGTGAAGTGGGACTCCAAAAGAGGACCTGAGTACACATGGGAACTCGAGTCAGAAATGCAAAAGAAATATCCGCACTTATTCCAATAGATCTCGAGGACGAGTTCTAAAACAAGGTGGGGAGAATGTAACAACCCTCGATAAAACCGACACCCTCATAATATTCCCGACACCCTATTATATCTTAAAATACCCTTATATGTCTTTAAATACACACCGTATGTGAAAACCGAGCCCAAATTATGATTATAACATATAAAATAAATTAAAAACAATAATTATTAAGCTGAGGCGGGCCGCGTAGACCCACCCCAACCATTTACGGGGGCGATATTGAGGTGGATACCAGATTCCTTTGAGTTCTTTAGTTCAAACGGGCCGTGTAAGACTCCGTTTAAGTGTACGCGGGCCGCTGGAGATCATCAAACGCGGAGACACCCTGAGCTGACACGTGTCGACATCGTGGCGGGTCTATAGGATGAGCCGGATAAGCTAGGTGGTGACCCGGATCAGCTACACATTGACCATATGTTGACGTGGGCCGCGTAAGCGACCCTTATCTTTCACGCGGGCCGCGTGAAAGTCCAATATCAGCACTATATAAAGGAGCCATCGGATCTCATTTCAGTTTGTTCATTTCTCAATTCTCAAATCACAATTTCTGTAGTAGGCTTATAATACGCAGGTATTATACCCCTAATTAGCGAGGTTCTGCTCCGTTGTAAGTATTATAACCCCATTTTCGTAACAGTTACGCTGCCCGATTGATTTAGGGTTCCGTAACAACCGTCGTGGTTCTGCCCAACGTAGTTGTTGGAATGCCGTCTCGGGGAGGGTATCATTAATATTTTCAAAGGGTTATGATACTAACCAATGTACATTTGTATAAATTATAGAATATATCCAGGAAACCCTTACGCGAAGTCTAAGATAGCAATGTGAGTTTATCCTCTTTTTGTTAACCTTTTTGTAATATTTTACAAAACCTTAATTGTTTTACAATGTGATTAAGTGGTGATTGAGTCTTTGTAGTTCTTCAATTACTGGCGGTATGTTGGGGTTTTGTATACAAAATTTACTACACTGTAAGTAGTAAGTCTGGATGACAATACGTTACCATTGGACAATGAGTTAGCCAATGGGTAATATGACCCACAAGTCAGGGTTGACAGTACTAATGGAGTAATTGTGTAGACATAAACAATGTGATCGCTCTCAATACTGTTCACTGTGACTTTTATTTAAACTTGATTAAACTGGGATTCACTCACCAGTATTTCCCACTGACAAATGTTTTTAAAATGCGTTTCAGGTAACCCAATGTGACAACCAATTAATAAAAAGCCAGCTGGAGAGCACTGAAGGCTTGGGAAAAATGTGGCTATAAAAGTTACCTAATAAACGATGTTTTAAATTCAATAAAATAGGGTTTATCCCTATAAATGTATTGTAATAAGAAACTTGGGTTTTACCCATGTGATTATTAATATTAAATGAGGTGGTTTTACTCTGATAAACATTTCCTAACTACGGTCCTGATGTAAATTCCGCTGCAAGATTAAATAGCTGATACCACCACTACTGAGTTCGCGTACGCCCGTTCCCGGGACAGATAAGGGATCGGGGGTTGTGACAATTAAATTCCTCCTCCATGGCCCGTACCCATTTAGTGTCTTTAGAGGCAGCATGATAGGTTGTTGGATCCGTGGCAGCAAATAAGGCACAGTGCAATGGAAGACTGGTGGTATGGGCTAAGTCCACACGATGGCGTGGTTTAAAGATACATGTTTTAGCATGAGTGATCATGGGGTGTGACGGTGGTGGTGGTGGTGGTGGTGGAGGGATCGTAGGTGGGCTAGGCGAGATGGGATCATCATCACTGGATGAGTGGGCAGGTGATGTCGGAGTTAAGGGATGAGTGTGAATGTCAGACGAGGATGTGCCGGGTGTGTTGGGCGGTGACGGGTTCGAGGTTATTGGGCTGGGGAAGGTAGGCGATTGAGGAGGTGATGGAAAATTTGGGCTGTGAGAAGATGGGATCGAAGGAGATGTGTTGGGCGGACTTGTTGGCATCGAAAAAAACGAAACGGTGATAATAGATGGGTTGGATGTGGGCTTGGTAGTAGTAGGGTGTTGTTGCAAGTGTGACTTTTGTGATGGCTGATGTTGTTGGGTGGTCGAGATGTCCAAAAAGGTGGACACATCAAGGGTAGTAATGGGCGACGGAGTGGAGGTGTTGTCAAAAGGAAAATGATTTTCATCGAAGCGAGCATGCCTTAAAATGAATATGCGATTAGTGGTCGGGTCAAGGCACTTATACCCTTTGTATTTAGTACAATACCCAAGAAAAATGCACGGAATGCTTCTTGGAGATAATTTATTTTTAGTGTAGTCACGAAGAAATGGATAAACACGGCAACCAAATGATCGTAGTGACCCATATGAGGGTTCATGGTGATATAAAAGCTCAAAGGGTGACACACGACCCAGAAGATCGGATGGTAAACGATTTATAATGAACACAACTGACGAAAAAGCTTCAACCCAATATTTAGTAGGAACTTTGGCATGAAATAACATTGCCAAACCAGTTTCCACAATGTGCCTATGTTTTCGTTCGACTCGACCATTTTGTTGTGGTGTGTATGGAAAGAACATCTGGTGTAGTGTGCCGTTCCCTTCAAACAATTGACGGACACGGTTGTTGGTAAATTCAGTTCCACCATCGCTTTGAAAGATTTTTATTTTCCTTGAAAATTGGGTTTGGACAAAGGGTATAAAGATAGACAAGGCTTGAAAAAAATCTAATTTTGCCCGCAAAGGGTATAACCATGTAAACCGTGAATAATCATCTACAAAAGTGTAACACCCCGTAAAATCGCGACCAATGATGGGTTGACACGTGTACGAAACCCTAATGAAGTCAAACGTTGACTTTAATGAACAAATTTCGTGAAAAATCAAAAACTTTGAATGTAGAAGGACTAAAAGTGTTGACATGCTTAAACTATGCCTCTAAATAACAATGCACGGTATTCAAAATTAGAATTAAGCCACACGATGGTCGAGAGGAACCGTTTACGCAATTATTTGAAAGTTTGCGCGTCGAAGGGTTAAAAGCGTCAACATGTTAATTCTTACCTCTGAGTGACCTTTTAACAAACTGAAAGCTTCATGATAATTGATTACACTCTCGGGAATGCCTAATATTGGCCATTAAGGGCTTTTATGCCAATAAGTGACGTTACGCGTAACTTTGCAAGTTTAAGGGGTTAAAAGTGTCAACATGTTTAATTATACCTCTGAGTGACCTTTTAACGAACCCGAAGCATCATGATGTTTGATAATACTCTCGAGAATGCCTAATATGGATAACATAGGGCTTTGACGTGATAAAATGATAATGCGCGCGAGTTATGCATTAAAGGGGCCAAAAGCGTCAAACTCTAAAACTACACCTTGGAGTGACCAGGTAAGCGAACTAGAGTAAATTGAAGTGTCATAATATCCCATCATACTCTTGGGAATGCTTATTTTTGATCTTGAAAGGCTCTTATGCCATTTCGCGTTAAAACGCACAAGCTCGCAAATTAAAGGGTTAAAAGCGTCAGCGAGGAGAAACTAGTGTTTTCGGTAATCTTTTAACGAAACCGGATCTAACGGTGTTTGGTTATACTTTCTAGATCATCTACAAACTAACTAAAAGGGTTAAAAGTGCCTAAAATGAAAGATATTTTGAATAAAAAGGTACAGGGGCCAAAACTGTCAAGTTTGAAACTTGATATGAGGCCGTGGCGCGCGGTGACACCTCCCCTCTGTTGCCGTGGCGCACGGCGATGACTCAATTTGGACAGAAACTTACTTCCAGCTGTAGGTTCTTCTTGGCAGCCCACTTATACCACTTCCACTCTCACAAAACTCGAATCTAGGGACTCTTAGATGGTTTTTAAAACTGGTATTACACCTGGAACTATCTTACAACACCCCTAGACACTTGTAATGATCCTAAGGAGGCTCCATGCACTATATAAAGGCCCTTTGGGGCAGCCATAATCCTTGCACCTTCACTCTAAAATCTCCCATCTCAATTGCTCAAGATTTGGAGCATTTTCTGGAGCATCCTGATTATAAAGGAAGCTCTCTTAAGTCTAATTTCATGCAAAGGACCTTTGTAATTGTTCTTAGCTCCTGTTGTTAAGTTTTTATTAGCTTAATGGCCGAAAGTCAAAGATATCGTAATGATACTTTGACTTTGTGATTAATAACTGATGGTTCAGCCATTATTCGAATTGAAAGTTGCTATGTGTTGGTAATTAAGTAGGTGATAAACCCTTAAAAGGGCACCTCCTAATTATCACGTTTACTTAGTTAATTGTCGGGTCAAAGTAATTAAAATAAAAGTCAAACGAGTCAGTTTTTAAATAAAATTCATAACTAATGATATAGAAGCTATAAAATCAGTTTTGTCACTTTAATAACTTGGTAAATATTATTTGAACATGTCTAGGCATGTTCAACCCGACAATTCTGAGTTTAAGATCTGTTCGCAACAGAAAGTCGCAAAAGTAGACTTTTGCTTTGACTTTCAGTTCTGAACCGAATTAGCTTGGCTTAGTTATCCTTTAAGTTTCCTTTGTGACCATATTATATGTTAGTATAACCCTCTGAGGTTATACTACATGGTCCATTAGAAATCATAGTTCATTTGCATGTTTCCGTTATTTGCTTAAAAGTTGACTATTATGCCCTTATGTTATAAAAACGAGATTTTTGAAAATGTGAGAGGACAAAAAGCTTTATTACTGATATATAAGTATGTCACAAAAATTTGACATCAGTTTCTGGTCTCAAACTAAAGTTATGCAAGATATCGTAAAATGAAACTTTTTGTTAATTAAATTGTATTTTTTTGCATAAATCGTGTTTAAACCAAAATTTTGGCACCAAACCCATTGCCTACTGTTTTAATATAATTATTAGGGATTTTTGGAATTTTTGGTCAAATTTTATACTGACCATAACATAGAGTTCTTGCATGAATTCGGTAATTGACGATAATGCCCTTTTCATTAATAAAATTAGATTTACATATCGTTAAGATGCCAAACCTTTTTCTACTGATGTTATATATTAAATCAAATATTTTAAACAGTAGAGGCTGATCAAAATCTCAGATTTCCATAAACATCTCAAGTGTCGTCAGTTATCGACTTTTACGCAAATTAGGCGTATAGTATGGTTTAAAACCATATTTAGCACCTAAGGCACGATACCTGCTGATTTTAAAAATAAATTTTACTACTTTAAAAGTAAGTATAAGTCTTGAACTCAGACTTCCAAATTTGACCTTAAAAGCATATGTGAAATGACCAAAATGCAACTACGGTGCATAGTTTGGCCAAAAATGGTAAACATCAAATATGTATGATATCTTACTGATGTAACTTGATAAAATAAATATTTTTACTGAATGTTTAAGACCAGATCCTCAGTTTACTATTAAATCTCTTTTATAAACTTTAAAATGACCAAAATACCCTTACGGGGCTTAAATTGGTTTTAAATTCGTTTTGGGCATAATTGAAGATATCCTACTGATATCACAACATATTTTAAGCATAATAAATTATGGAACTTGTACTTGACTCATCCGGTTACCTGTTTATGCTTATACGCGTTCGGTACGGTTTATGTAACTAGTTTGCATAAATTAGCCGAAACGCGTCAAACCTTATCATTTTTACTTCAAAATCCAGAATGTATTTAGTTTACCCATTTTATACAAGACTTCATACTTGTTGGGTCGAAATTACATTCCATTCCGGTCATCGCTTAATCTAGCGTATCGTACCGTTTTCATATTTAAAAAAAAAACTAGCCGGTCTAAGTCTATAACCTAATTAAGACCCGTTAGCATTCTAATTTGGTTATTATACCATCATTCCAGAGTAGAGCCTTCCGGTAAATTGTACCTACGCCTACTTAATTGAATACGGCTGAGTTATTATAAATCTTGCAATTTAAGACATGAGCTAGCTCAGGTAAATACTCTTAACCTATTTTCCGTTATACGGGCTTGGGATACGGTAATATAATTACCGCATGGTCAGGTATGGGATTCGAAGACCAATAAGTCGGGAAATTCAAATAACCTGTTTTAATTCGTATTGCTTGACTGAAACATTGGGGGTTAATGCGACCGTGTCCTGGATATCCTTGACTCATTAATTGCAAATGGCCATGACCTAAGCACGGGGTGTAGGCATACACCCGACAGATGCAATATGGTTTATTAAATAATTTTATACCCAATATAGGTTTCCCAATAAGGGAATAAGTGGTGTGTCGGTTAATCATGAACCGGCATAGTACCGGGCCCCGCATGTAGAGCAAGTTATGTAAAACCGATAACATGAGATATAGTTTGTCCCAAGTATAAAAGATTTTCGTGACTTGTACACTTAAATCAATTTTTATAAACATTTTCAAATGTGTCGGTTGATTGTATTTACCAGTGAAAACTGAGGTATTTTTAAAAGTCTAAGTGACAGGTACAAATACGTAAATAGGCTGGAAGCTGCTCGGAATTGTTAGACGAGGAATTTGAAACTCCTTCGCATAAGCCATTAGTCTGATAAACTTCTTTTGTTTAATTGATCCGCCTGTGGATTATTACAAACTTGTCTGTACTAAATACTTTGATATATTTTTAGACATTTGTGTTTGTAATAATATTTTATATTCCAAGACTTCCGTTGTGCTATTCCGTGTATGTTTGACTATGATGATACCAATCTTACGTCACGATTCTCTCCACCGGGCCCACAGGGCTGAGCTGTAAATATCGGGGTGTGACAGGTTGGTATCAGAGCCAACGTTTGAGTGAATTAAACACTAGCCTTTAGTGTTTAATCTCAAATGACACAGTAGCATATTCCTTAGACTTTCTGAGTCTAGACGTCACATAGGAATGCTCTCATTCCTATTAAGTAAACATTGTTTTCGATTTTATGTGTTTTGAATATGTTGTCAGGCAAAGTAGCCGCTGATGGAAATTTTTCCCAACCGAAGCCAAGAAATGCCAAGCTTCGTACCACGGCTGGGATAAGCGTGCAACCAGTTGGAGGAAAGACCTTTATTGACCTATTCCCAAAATCAAACCTATTAAACCCTTAACCAGACTTCGGAGTCCATACCAGAAGGTCCCTGAGGCTCCCATATTGAAGATGGTACATGTGGATGCTATTAATCCCTAATTCCTATCTCCGAGTTTTGGAATTCCAGACTTAGACTATACCAGTCAAAACCCAATCCGTGATCCATGTCATTTCTTTAACCATTGAATCCTTGGATTCTATTTCTACAACGGATTCTGATTTGAAATGTTTACTCTATTCACTAAGATCTTCAGTATCGCTATAGCATACGGCAAACAAAGAAGAGAAACACTCAGAATGAAGCAAGGAGAGCATTAGAAATTCGATCTTTCATTATATTTCATTTATCCTCTAAATCCCTGCATGGGCATTTAATTATAGTCCCTCCCTGGACATTATATTTCAATATAGTCCCTCCGTGGACATTATATTTCAATAAAGTCGTTTTGAGGACATTGTGTTTTAAAATAAGTCTCTTCGTGAGCATTATATTACAATATAGTCCCTTCATGGACGTTATATTTCCATATAGTCCTTTCGTGGACATCATACTCTGTTATAGTCCTTACATGGACGTATTATTTCAATGTAAATCTTTTTATAAACATGTTATTTCAAAAAAAAAAAAAAATCTTTTGTAGATATATTATGTCATCAAAGTCCTCAGGCGAATATAATAATTCATCATAGTTCTTTCGAGGACATATCGTTTCACTATAGTCCTGGTGTTGACATATCTTATAGTCCCTATATGGACTTATATTTTCCTTTCAGTTCCCACGTGGACTAGTATTGCTTCAAAGTCCCTATTAGGACCTATCTTTTCTGTATAGTCCCTGTGCGGACGTTGGTTTATTATAATTCCCTAATGAACATATTTTTAATATAAGTCCTTGTAAGGACATCTGTTCAGCAAGGTCCCATTTGTGGACATGACATTTTAATATAGTCCTTTTATGGACACATTATTTCATTAAAATCCCTTTGGAGATATGTTATTTCTAAATAGTCCTTCCGTGGACACGAGATTTCATTATAGTCCCTTAGTGGACATGATATTACATTATAACCCCTTTGTAGACATGACATTACATCATAAGTCCCTTTATGGGCAAATTGTTTCAATATGGTCCCTATGTGGACTTACGATATTTTATAGTCCTTATGGAACTACATTTTCCTTTTAATCCCATGTGAACAAATATGATACTAAAAGTCCTATTTAAGGCACTATTGTAGATTTCTTAATGATTTATGGAAAGTTTTGAAAATTTTATATAGGTATTCATTTCGTCCTTTATCAAACAATTGTATCAATTTTACTCGAACTTTATCGATCAGCTAAATAATTTCAAAAGATCTTCTTAATGATTTACCCCTGCCAAGTGTCAAGTCCACATTTATTGGCCAAGACTTTTGGTAGTTAAGGATAATTATTCCTTCTACTAGGATAGTTAAGGGAGATACCCCTTCTATCCAGAGGTGGTGAACTATGTTCAATCCTCCAAACCTATATGATCAATGCGATCATGGTAATATTGTGTAACTATTAAGACAATTTATCCTTGTTAACATCTAAGAACATGTTAACACTCCTGGCAGTGTGACTTGAGAAACCACACCAGCCGTCAAGGTATTTGGACTATGTCCAAGCCTTAAAGCCTATATGATCAAATTAGATCATGGCAAGTATCATCAATGTGATGATCATAATATAAACATCCATTAGTGATGAAGTGTCTACGGGCTAAACTTGTTGTCCAATAAGACAACGATAGTTGTGGTCTATGACCCCCTCTCTAAAGATATTGGACTATGTCCAAGCATAATAGTCTATATGATCAATGCGATCATGCTAATATTATCTGATACGATGATCATATTATTTAACATCCTTTAGTGATGTTTCGCCTACGGGCCATATACCATATTGTCTATTAGTGACATTAACAATTGTGACCGCTATGGTTATTGACCAAGGTGATGGGCAATGCCCAAGCCTCATACTATATAAACTCGATAAGATCTTCACAGATATCTTAAATTACGATAATTATATGTATATATAAACATCCATTAGTGATGTCCATTGATTGGCCCTTGTGGCAAAATGAACCGTCTTTTAAAAACGAAGACAGTTGTAGTCTATGACTCCCTGTCCAAAGGTGAAGAACTATGTTCAAGCCTTAAAGCCCCTGATCTAAGAAGATTGCGGTTTATAAACTAATGTCCTTTGCGACAAGGCTCTTATGCCATAAGATTACTTATGTCCTTCATGACTAGGCTTTATGTCATATCATTTTACGTCCCTGTGACGGGCCTCCGTGCCATATATATATATATATATATATATATATATATATATATATATATATATATAGGGGATGGTTCAAATGAAAACCACTTTTATTGTGAAAACTCGAAAACTAACTAAAAAAAGCCTAAAAAACACACAAATTTTTTTTTATAAATTTCGCTGGTTTTTTATATGAAAAAAAAATTTTTCAAAAAAAAAAAAAAAAAAATTTTTTTTTTTGTTGTACTGCACATGTGTAGTACACTAATACGGAAAGCCTAAACCACTTAACCCACCCCCCACCGACACCCCCCAAAAACCTAAACCCCCACCCCCACCCCCCAAAAACCTAAATTCACCCTCCCACCAAAAGCCTAACCCCCCACCCCCCAAAAACCTAAACCCCCCCACCTCCCACCCTCTCGAAAACCTAAAACTAAACCCTAAACATAAACCCGAAAAAAACCTAAACCCCCACCCCCCAAAAACCTAAACCCCCCCTCCCCCCCACACCCAAAAAGCTAATCCTAATCCTAAACCTCCAAAAAAACTAACCCTAAAAGCTAAACTAAACTCAAAAAGCTAATTTTAAGCATGTAATGCAATTGTAGTACATGTTATATTGCACATGTGCACTACTATAATAATAGTATTGAAAACAAGACGACACCATAAATCTTTTTTTTATGTCATAAAAAATATGCTCGAATATACTTGAATGAAAGATACAAAAATTTGTGATCTTATGGTGCCATTTTTGTTTTAAAATGATAACGTATGGAGAAATGGGAAATGTTTGAAAAGTTATATATATTTTTTTTTCCAATTTTACCCCTCCTTCATTAAAAGTCTCCCCCTCCTTTTTAGTGGTTTTTAATTAGTTTTCGAGTTTTCACAATAACTAGTGGTTTTCATTTGAACCTTCCCCTATATATATATATATTAAAAGTCCCTTAAAGCTAGCCTTGAGCTATTCATAAATCGTCTAAATGACAAAGACAGTTGTGACATTGTGATCCCCTGTCCAAAAAGGTAATGGACACGGTCCAACCCTTAAATGCCATTAATGGTCCCTTTTGAGACCTAGGCCAAATATAATTAATATAGTTTCTAGTAACATACTATAAGGAAGTTAAAACCTAATAGTCAATATGGTTTAATGATACCATAGTTTGATAATCATCAAATACGATGATTCACTATTAAATTGTGACTAAGCAGTTGTTATTATTGGTGTTTAGTACCAAAGCTTCAAAATGGTGGATTCTGATGAAGCATACAGCAGTACTACAAATAGAAACAATGATGCAAATGTAAATGTTAATGGCCCTGATCTCCAGGCCATGATTGACGCAACAATTAATAAAGCTGTGGGTAAAATTATTGAGAACAATAAGGAATCAAGTGCTACCCGCTCAGAGTCCCATACAAAACCAAATACATCAGCTCGCAAGGAGAGCTCTGTTCACTCTTCAAATGCAAAGAGTGAATCTCAGAAGTTAGTGCTCCATGATAAGCCTCGTTCAACTGAAGACGGGTGCTCATACAAATACTTCGTCTCATGCAAACCCAGGGATTTCAATGGGGAAAAAGGGGCGATTGATGCCATGAAATGGCTTGATGAAATGCAAACTGTTGTGGACATAAGCAATTGTGCTGTTAAGGATGTAGTGAAATTCGTTTCACAATCTTTCAAAGGCGAGGCCCTCGCATGGTGGAAGGCCATGGTACAGTCCATGGGGAAAATTCCCCTATACAATATGGGATGGTCTAAGTTTGTGGATATTATCAGAGAAAACTACTGTCCACAACACGAAGTGAAAAAAGTGGAGACATATTTTCTGACTCTCACAATGAAAAACCTAGATTGTTAGCAATATGTTACCGACTTCAACTCCATATCTAGATTGGTACCCTATTTAATTACCCCTGAACCTAAACGTATTGCGTGTTTCATCGGTGGTTTGGCACCGGAAGTGAAAGGGAATGTTAAGGCTTCAAGGCCAACCACATTCAGATCAACTGTGGAATTATCCTTGTCTCTCGCTCTAGATATAGTGAGATAAAAGTCGGTCAAGACTGAGACTAATGAGAAAAGACAGAGGGAGGAGGATAACTCCCAGAATCCTAAGAAGAAGGGCAAATACGAGTTCGACAGGAACCAACAAGATTCCAATAAAAAGCCTACATGCAAAACCTGCAAAAGAAGACACTGGGGACAGTGTCGATCAAACCAAAAGTTAAAGCAATGTGGCATCTGTAAAAGAACTGGTCACCAGTCCCACGAATGTAGGGACATAAAGAATGAAGTCTGTTTCAGCTGTGGCGAGAAGGGCCACATTCGTACTAATTGCCCTAAAGCTGCTAAGGAAGGTACAGCTAAGCCTGGAGAGGCTAAGAAAGGAGACGCCTGAACTACCGGATGAATGCCAGAGACAGTACATATCAATAATCGCATCAGGTACATTCCTTATCATTTTTCAATAACATTTCTGCTAAGTGAATTGTTTTAATTCGGGGAATAGTAAGTCTTAGATAGATAATAAGCTTAGCAAACCTTTGATTATACTCATAAGAACTCCAGATATTAAGTATAAGGTAGAACTTACCAATGAAAACTATAATGACCGTTTCTTCCATTCTTGACGATGATCCTCTTGTAAAGATCCAGTGTACTCTTTCTTCAAGATAGAGTACGACGTTATATGTTATTTTATTTTGTTATCTCATTGATTTCTATCAACTACGAATGCTAGACTATGCTGAAAAAAGATCCATATGAGGATTGGCGTATCCTAGTGTGTCCCGTAGATTGCTTCCATGCCTGATCAGTATGGAGGTTTAATGCATGGAACCACTGAGATATCCCAATGGTCATATTGTTCTAGAGTCAGCTGGTGGTATTCAAGAAAGATATCCATTACAGAAATGCCTGAGTAGGCGTTTCTGCTTAAGGCATCCATGTACTACAGATGTGTTATTTGCATGGCACAAGTGATAAACTACCCTGGTTACCCCCAGAGAAGCAAAGTGGAGATTGGATAGACATCCTATTAGAAGCCGTATCTATCTCTGAAGCTCCATATCGGTTAGTACCAACAGTAATGGAAGGATTGAAACTCCAATCAAATTAGTTTTAAGATATGGGTTCATACAGCTTAGCTCATCATTCTTAGAGCTCCAGTATTATTATTTAAGAAAGACGGTTCAATGCGCTTATGTATTGATTTCCGCAACCCTAACTAGGTAACGATTAAGAGTTTCTATCAGCTGCCCAGGATCGTCGATTTGTTCGACTAACCGTGAGGTTAGCTAGTCTTTACGATTGGATTAAGCAGTAGTTGGAATGACTATCTCGCCTTAAATAAGCTTTCCTATAACTAATAGTTAGTATATAAGCATCAAGGATACTTCTTTGGAGACCTTGTATAGATGGAATGTCAAACGTCCGTTTGATGGACAGAAGTTTGTTAAGTCCAATTATCAGGATCTGAAGTTACCTGGAAACAATGGATAAGATTATATAAATCTGTGATCGTCTGGAAGCTGCCATAATCGGTAGACTAATCAATATTAACGAGAATCGCAAACCTCTTAAGTTCTCAATAAGGAACAAGATTCAACAGAAAGTACCACCCTAGAAAGGTGTGCTGCATTTTGATATAACGGACAAGTTAAATTCTAAAAATATATCGAACCATTCAAGAAAATCGAATATATCAAGATCGGTAGCCTATAAGCTAAAACTTACCTAAGGAACTTGATGGTATTCACAATGTGTTCCACACTGGTGATTTAAGGATATATCTCGCCGATAAGACGATAGCATTATCACATAATGATGTGCAGATTAATGAAAACTTATGGATTGATGAGTGATACGTGGTCGAAAACCGGTGATCGTAATTGCTTAATTTGATGTTTTTACACAAGTTTTAGTTTCGAATGGTCTACTTTTGATTAGATATGTGTTTTGCAGGTCTAGCAGAGTTTAAGGAGCTTTTTGGGAGCTTTACGGGTCACCGGAGCGAAAACGGAACCACCGGGACGCGAAACGGGTCAACCGGACTCAAGGAATGGAAGCAACAGAAAACCTAACATCTGGGCACCGTCGCCGACGCCCATATGGGCCGTCGCCGACGGTTGACACAAACTTCCGTAGCCAGAATTGTCCGTAGACAGCAAAATAGACCGTGGGAACCAAATGAACATCTAGGGACCGTCGCCGACGGGGCATCAGGCCGTCGGCGACGGCTCTCCAATATTGCTGCGCGTTTGCTGTTTGTTTTGGGTCAAATAACGAGTCAAAGAGGTTGTTGGACATCAATTTTCGGGAGTTACACTTTTTGGAGAGTTCAAACTTGTTCTTGGAGCCAGAATTCACCTACCATTCATTATCAAAATTCCATCTATCATCTCCAATGGATCCATCATCATCTCTACAATCTTGAATCATCACCAACCATCAAAATCCCCAATTCACCATCCTAAACCCTAGTTCTCCATCCTTCACTCACACTCACCATTTTCACTCACAAACACCAATCATCCATCAATTCTCCGTCCAAGCAAGCTTCAAGATGAATCCTTCCGCATTCCAAACATCCGGTGATCAAGCTTTTTCAACCATGAGCGGCTAATCATCTCGGTTTCACCCCGGTGTAGGTAGTTGTTAATTCTAGGGTTTCGAATTGTGCTTGTTTTAACTTAGTGACAATTTGTATTTGATTTTTGAAACTCTTGATAATAGTGTTACATTTGTTGCGAATTCGTGAATTGTCGAGCGATGTTAAAAGTTATGACTTCACGAAACGGTGATATGTAATTGTGCATTATCATTGTTAGGATTTACTTGTGTTGATTACAAAGTGTCTTTTTGTCCGTTCTTCGGAGCGTTGATAGTTAGTAGCACCTAAGTCACGGTACACTAAATCCGTTAATCAAATGCATTTGAGTTGAAACTAAAACTTGTAGAAATCCTAGGTTAATAATTACCGAAACCGGGTGTGATTCCTTTTTATTATTATCGTTCTAGTAATCCTTTTTCTTGCAATCGTTAAGTAGTAGTTGTTAATCATTTGCATCAATTCAATTAGTTAAAAATCATATCTCTCCATTAAACAAAAATACAAAAACACTTTAGCAAGCTTCATAATTGTGACAAGTCTTTATAATTCAGTCAAATCCATACACAAACCACATACTCTTCGTGGATCGACCCCTTACTACCACTAACACATTGTTAAGGGTAATTTGGGCTTATAAATATTATCTTTGACCGGAGCGCGACACTCCGATCAAATTTTGGCGCCGTTAATCTTGGGTAACCATTTGTGTATGTAAAATCACATTACCGTTAAATATATTGAAAATTGTAAAGAATTTGAACTTTAGCATGACATTGGACCTTAACCTTAGTCTCGGGAATGGGGAGTGTATTCGTTGTTCGACCCACGTGAAAGTGAAAAACAGATTTGCTTGAGGGCAAGCAAAAGACAAGTGTGGGGATGTGATACGTGGTCGAAAACCGGTGATCGTAATTGCTTAATTTGATGTTTTTACACAAGTTTTAGTTTCGAATGGTCTACTTTTGATTAGATATGTGTTTTGCAGGTCTAGCAGAGTTTAAGGAGCTTTTTGGGAGCTTTACGGGTCACCGGAGCGAAAACGGAACCACCGGGACGCGAAACGGGTCAACCGGACTCAAGGAATGGAAGCAACAGAAAACCTAACATCTGGGCACCGTCGCCGACGCCCATATGGCCCGTCGCCGACGGTTGACACAAACTTCCGTAGCCAGAATTGTCCGTAGACAGCAAAATAGACCGTGGGAACCAAATGAACATCTAGGGACCGTCGCCGACGGGGCATCAGGCCGTCGGCGACGGCTCTCCAATATTGCTGCGCGTTTGCTGTTTGTTTTGGGTCAAATAACGAGTCAAAGAGGTTGTTGGACATCAATTTTCGGGAGTTACACTTTTTGGAGAGTTCAAACTTGTTCTTGGAGCCAGAATTCACCTACCATTCATTATCAAAATTCCATCTATCATCTCCAATGGATCCATCATCATCTCTACAATCTTGAATCATCACCAACCATCAAAATCCCCAATTCACCATCCTAAACCCTAGTTCTCCATCCTTCACTCACACTCACCATTTTCACTCACAAACACCAATCATCCATCAATTCTCCGTCCAAGCAAGCTTCAAGATGAATCCTTCCGCATTCCAAACATCCGGTGATCAAGCTTTTTCAACCATGAGCGGCTAATCATCTCGGTTTCACCCCGGTGTAGGTAGTTGTTAATTCTAGGGTTTCGAATTGTGCTTGTTTTAACTTAGTGACAATTTGTATTTGATTTTTGAAACTCTTGATAATAGTGTTACATTTGTTGCGAATTCGTGAATTGTCGAGCGATGTTAAAAGTTATGACTTCACGAAACGGTGATATGTAATTGTGCATTATCATTGTTAGGATTTACTTGTGTTGATTACAAAGTGTCTTTTTGTCCGTTCTTCGGAGCGTTGATAGTTAGTAGCACCTAAGTCACGGTACACTAAATCCGTTAATCAAATGCATTTGAGTTGAAACTAAAACTTGTAGAAATCCTAGGTTAATAATTACCGAAACCGGGTGTGATTCCTTTTTATTATTATCGTTCTAGTAATCCTTTTTCTTGCAATCGTTAAGTAGTAGTTGTTAATCATTTGCATCAATTCAATTAGTTAAAAATCATATCTCTCCATTAAACAAAAATACAAAAACACTTTAGCAAGCTTCATAATTGTGACAAGTCTTTATAATTCAGTCAAATCCATACACAAACCACATACTCTTCGTGGATCGACCCCTTACTACCACTAACACATTGTTAAGGGTAATTTGGGCTTATAAATATTATCTTTGACCGGAGCGCGACACTCCGATCAATGAGAAACCAGTATCGATCAAGGATCGACAGGATTAGAAGCTCCGAAAGAAAGCATGTACCTATTGTATAGGTCAATGGGGATGCCGTTGAGGCCCTAATATATTGTGGAGGTTAAGTCCATTATTCGACAGAAAATACTACCACATTTTTAGCAAATCTCAAGGTTGAGATTTCTTTTAAGGGGGTGAGGATGTAACACCCCGTAAAATCGCGACCAATGATGTGTTGACACGTGTACGAAACCCTAATGAAGTCAAACGTTGACTTTAAAGAACAAATTTCGTGAAAAATAAAAAACTTTGAATGTAGAAGGACTAAAAGTGTTGACATGCTTAAACTAAGCCTCTGAATAACAATGCACGGTATTCAAAATTAGAATTAAGCCACTAGATGGTCGAGAGGAACCGTTTACGCAATTATTTGAAAGTTTACGCATCGAAGGGTTAAAAGCGTCAACATGTTAATTCTTACCTCTGAGTGACCTTTTAACAAACCGAGAGCTTCATGATAATTGATTACACTCTCGGGAATGCCTAATATTGGCCATTAAGGGCTTTTATGCCAATAAGTGACGTTACGCGCAACTTTGCAAGTTTAAGGGGTTAAAAGTGTCAACATGTTTAATTATACCTCTGAGTGACCTTTTAATGAACCCAAAGCATCGTGATGTTTGATAATACTCTTGAGAATTCCTAATACGGATAACATAGGGCTTTGACGCGATAAAATGATAATGCGCGCGAGTTATGCATTAAAGGGGCCAAAAGCGTCAAACTCTAAAACTACACCTTGGAGTGACCAGGTAAGCGAACTAGAGTAAACTGATGTGTCGTAATATCCCATCATACTCTTGGGAATGCTTATTTTTGATCTTGAAAGGCTCTTATGCCATTTTGCGTTAAAACGCACAAGCTCGCAAATTAAAGGGTTAAAAGCGTCAGCGAGCAGAAACTAGTGTTTTCGGTAATCGTTTAACGAAACCGGATCTAACGGTGTTTGGTTATACTTTCTAGATCATCTACAAACTAACTAAAAGGGTTAAAAGTGCCTAAAATGAAAGATATTTTGAATAAAAAGGTACAGGGGCCGAAACTGTCAAGTTTGAAACTTGATATGAGGCCGTGGCGCGCGGCGACGCCTCCCCCCTGTTGCCGTGGCGTGCGGCGACGCCTCAATTTGGACAGAAACTTACTTCCAGCTGTAGGTTCTTCTTGGCAGCCCACTTATACCACTTCCACTCTCACAAAACTCGAATCTAGGGACTCTTAGATGGTTTTTAAAACTGGTATTACACCTGGAACTATCTTACAACACCCCTAGACACTTGTAATGATCCTAAGGAGGCTCCATGCACTATATAAAGACCCTTTGCGGCAACCATAATCCTTGCACCTTCACTCTAAACTCTCCCATCTCAATTGCTCAAGCTTTGGAGCATTTTCTGGAGCATCCTGATTATAAAGGAAGCTCTCTTAAGTCTAATTTCGTGCTAAGGACCTTTGTAAGTGTTCTTAGCTCCTGTAGTTAAGTTTTTATTAGCTTAATGACCGAAAGTCAAAGATATTGTAATGATACTTTGACTTTGTGATTAATCACTGACGGTCCAGCCATTATTCGAATTGAAAGTGGCTATGTGTTGGTAATTAAGTAGGTGATAAACCCTTAAAAGGGCACCTCCTAATTATCACGTTTACTTAGTTAATTGTCGGGTCAAAGTAATTAAAATAAAAGTCAAACGAGTCAGTTTTTAAATAAAATTCATAACTAATGATATAGAAGCTATAAAATCAGTTTTTGTCACTTTAATAACTTGGTAAATATTAATTGAACATGTCTAGGCATGTTCAACCCGACAATTCTGAGTTTAGGATCGGTTCGCAACCGAAAGTCGCAAAAGTAGACTTTTGCTTTGACTTTCAGTTCTGACCCGGATTAGCTTGGTTTAGTTATGCCTTAAGGTTCCTTTGTGACTATATTATATGCTAGAATAACCCTCTGAGGTCATACTACATGGTCCCTTAGAAATCATAGTTCATTTGCATGTTTCCGTTATTTGCTTAAAAGTTGACTATTATGTCCTTATGTTTTAAAAACGAGATTTTTGAAAATGTGAGAGGACAAAAAGCTTTATTACTGATATATAAGTATGTTAAAAAAATTTGACATCATTTTCTGGTCTCAAACTAAAGTTATGCAAGATATCGTAAAATGAAACTTTTTGTTAATTAAATTGCATTTTTGCATAAATCATGTTTAAACCCAAATTTTGGCACCAAACTCACTGCCTACTATTTTAATATAATTATTAGGGATTTTTGGAATTTTTGGTCAAATTTTATACTGACCATAACATAGAGTTCTTGCATGAATTCGGTAATTGACGATAATGCCCTTTTCATTAATAAAATGAGATTTACATATCATTAACATGCCAAACCTTTTTCTACTGATGTTATATGTTAAATCAAATATTTTAAACAGTAGAGGCTGATCAAAATCTCAGATTTCCATAAACATCTCAAATGTCGTCAGTTATCGACTTTTACGCAAATTAGGCGCATAGTATGGTTTAAAACCATATTTAGCACCTAAGACATGATACCTACTGATTTTAAAAATAAATTTTACTACTTTAACAGTAAGTATAAGTTTTGAACTCAGACTTCCAAATTTGACCTTAAAAGCATATGTGAAATGACCAGAAATGCCCCTACGGTGCATAGTTTGGCCATAAATGGTAAACCTCACATAAGTATGATATCTTACTGATGTAACGTGATAAAATAAATACTTTTACTAAATGTTTAAGACCAGATCCTCAGTTTACAATTAAATCTCTTTTATAAACTTTAAAATGACCAAAATACCCTTACGGGGCTTAAATTGGTTTTAAATTCGTTTTGGGCATAATTGAAGATATCCTACTGATATCACAACATATTATAAGCATAATAACTTATGGAACTTGTACTTGACTCATCCGGTTACCCGTTTATGCTTATACGCGTTCGGTACGGTTTATGTAACTAGTTTGCATAAATTAGCCGAAACAGGTCAAACCTTATCATTTTTACTTCAAAATCCGGAATGTATTTAGTTTACCCATTTTATAAAAATATTCATACTTGTTGGGTCTAAATTACATTCCATTCCGGTCATCGCTTAATCTAGCGTATCGTACCGTTTTCATATTTAAAAAAAAAACTAGCCGGTCTAAGTCTATGACTTAATTAAGACCCGTTTGCATTCTAATTTGGTTATTATACCATCATTCCAGACTAGAGCCTTCCGGTAAATTGTACCTACGCCTACTTAATTGAATACGGCTGAGTTATTATAAATCTTGCAATTTAAGACAGGAGCTAGCTCAGGTAAATACTCTTAACCTATTTTCCCTTATACGGGCTTGGGATATGATAATATAATTACCGCATGGTCAGGTATGGGATTCGAAGACCAATAAGTCGGGAAATTCAAATAACCTGTTTTAATTCGTATTGCTTGACTGAAACATTGGGGGTTAATGCGACCGTGTCCTGGTTATCCTTGACTCATTAATTGCAAAGGGCCACTAACTAAGCACGGGGTGTAGGCATACACCCGAGAGATGCAATATAGTTTATTAAATAATTTTATACCCAATATGGGTTTCCCAATAAGGGAATAAGTGGTGTGTCGATTAATCATGAAACGGCATAGTACCGGGCCCCGCATGTAGAGCAAGTTATGTAAAACTGATAACATGAGATATAGTTTGTCCCAAGTATAAAAGATTTTCGTGCCTTGTGCACTTAAACCAATTTTTATAAACATTTTCAAATGTGTCGGTTGATTGTATTTAACAGTGAAAACTGACATATTTTCAAAAGTTTAAGTGACAGGTACAAATACGTAAATAGGCTGGAAGCTGCTCGGAATTGTTAGACAAGGAATTTGAAACTCCTTCGCATAAGCCATTAGTCTGATAAACTTCTTTTGTTTAATTGATCCGCCTGTGGATTATTACAAACTTGTCTGTACTAAATACTTTGATATATTTTTAGACATTTGTGTTTGTAATAATATTTTATATTCCAAGACTTCCGTTGTGCTATTCCGTGTATGTTTGACTATGACGATACCAATCTTACATCACGATACTCCCCGCCGGGCCCACAGGGCTGAGCTGTAAATATCGGGTGTGACAAAAAGCCACATAGTAAACGAAGTTGTCAATTGACTTCACCGGGGATGGGCCCTATAAGTCGCAATGAATTAAGTCCAATGGTGCATTAGCACGTTTATTATTCATAATAAAAGGTTGCCTTTTTGATTTGGCAAGTTCGCAAGGAGTGCAAAGACCTGGTTTAGGTAAAATGGAAGTAAATGACAAACATCCTTTATTTTTAAGCATAGTAACAATATCAAAATTAACCTGCCCGAGTCGGGAATGCAAAAGTTCAAAGGAGGCTTTTGAAGAAGGGTGAGTAGAGACAAGGGCTTCATGCGAATTGCGAAGCACGTAAAGGCCGTCTTCACGGTACCCCCGGGCTATTGTTTGCTTGGTTCGGCAGTCCTGTATGTAAAAATATGGGTGAGAAAAAATAACATCCACAGGATTATCTTCCGTTAATTTACCAATTGATAGAAGCTTTTTAGTTAGGCTAGGTACGACCAAAACATCATTTAGAGCAAGATTACTACATATGTTAGTGTGACCCACATGAGTGATTGGTAAACTTTCACCACTACCAAAATACACCTTCTCATTACCCTGAGTTGGGGTCGAATTCGGGAGGGCATTATTATTAGGAAGCATATGAGTAGTGGCTCCCGTATCGGATGTCCAACTGGGAACTGACGGGTTCACTTAACATTGGACAAGAAATGCTTGTGCTATAGCATCATCATTATTGTCACGACCCCCGACCCCACCCTGGATGGAATCGGGAGCCACGAAGCAGTTTAGTGGTACCAGTGGTTATTTAGAAAAGTAATGCAGCGGAAATTTCATCAGGACCGTGAGTTAGGAAAAATATTAGAGTTTAGAAAACACCGGATTTTATTTATTAAATAGATGGGATAAAACCATGTTTTGAAAGGTAGCTTTAATATGGGATAAACCCAAATACATAAAACAACTTTTCTTAATTTAATTTAATTGATAAATTAAGCCACTTCTGTAAGCCTTTTTGGTGCCGTATCCAACTCTTATTCCGATCTATTGTAATTACCTGAAACGCGTTTTAAAAAGATTTGGTCAGCAGGAAATACTGGTGAGTTCATTCATTTTTGTACAAAATGACACATTGTTATAATATACAGTATTAAGGGTGATTATATTGTTTCTATCAACCAATTACCCCAAATCGGTATTTGTCACTCGGTCGTATCTGTGACTATGGTCAGATCACCCATTGGCTAACCCGTTGTCCAATGGTGATGGGTATCAAGTAATGTATACAAAACCCCACATACCGGCAGTAATTGAAGATACAAAGACTTAATCCCTGTAATTATAACTTTTGAAATAAATAGAGTTTTGGAAATAATTTGGTAAAAAGAAGAATGACTCACCTTGTTAGCATATAGTCTTGTTTAAACAAGCATCTTGATTCTAAACATCTACTTTATGGTTCTGAATCTTCTGATCATTAAGCATCCATTTTGATTGTAAGAGTATGGTGTAGAGTTTCAGGTAGTTAAACATTTAGTTTAACAGAGTGGAATACGTATTAGTGTAAAACCACATCAAACCTAACGATGGTCACGAGATCAGAACCTTAACGAAATTCACAAAGTATAGTCTTGTTTAGACAGTTCTTTGGCATTCGTTTAACGAAATTCACAAAGTACAACACTTTAGCATTCGTTAGTTGGTTCCAGAATCGATCAGACAAAATATCGTCTCGGTGATTATTGTTTAGAACACCGACGTATAGAGAGAAGAATAGAAGGAATGAGCAAAGAAAATGAATTCCTAGGCTTCCTATTTATAGGTAGGAAGTATGAAATTTCTAGGAAGTTTCCTTTAGCTTTTCTAGGAAGTTACCTATACATTTTCTAGGAAGCTTCCTACCCATATATATATCTTCTTATACATTCCTTGCATATTATCTATCTCATATATATTTATTTTCATGTATATCTTTTTAATTTACTTACTTAATTAATCTTACTTAGCTTAATTAATCTCGTTTAGCTTAATTAATCTCGTTTAGCTTAATTAATCTCGCTTAGCTTAATTAATCTTGCTTAGCTTAAATAATCTCGCTAGCTTAATTAATCTCGCTTAGCTTAATTAATCTTGCTTAACTGATTAATTAATCATACTTAACTGATTAATTAATCTTACTTAGCTTATTAAGTTTAACTTATCTATTAAGGTTTCTTAACCGCTAAGTTATCTTAACTACTGAGTTTACTTAACCACTAAGTTTTCCTTAACTATTAAGTTTAATTAATCGCTAAGTATTCTAGCTTAGAAGTTCCCTGGTTACAAGTTCTAATTTCTAGCTACAATGGAACTCGTATTAGTGTATTACTCAATTCAACTTTAACGAAAATGACGAGATCAAACTCACTACGAATGACAAAGTATAGCCGTATACAGGCAGCACTTAAACATCCGTTGGATCAGTTTCAATCAATCGGATAAAGTATCATACCAGTGATTAGAGTTATTACCCTAATACAGGCAGAGTTTCGGGATTTAGAAGGTATAATCCCGAGCTACTATTTACTATAATACAAGCTAAAGGAAAGAAAAAAATTGAGCAGTTTGAAACGTAGCAGTGATCGAGTTAATACCCTGGATTCGTAGCAGCGTCTTGACATCGAAAAACTCGTTTTCAGCAGAATATGACCGTTTTGAGACTGAGATTTCGAACACAGAAGCAAGTCCCAGGCACAAGCTACTTATAGCAACATTTTAGGTTTTACGCGGCCCGCGTAAACCTTAACATGAATCTTACGCGGCCCGCGAGGGCCATAAAGGCGGCAGTAGGGTTTGCTGAGTCATCGGTGGTCTTGACACGTGGACGACACGTGTCCCTTAAGCTTATCCGGAGACTTTCAAGTTGTCGCGGCCCGCGTAGCCTTACCTTATGGCTTACGCGGCCCGCGTGAAATCCAATTTTCTTGATTTCTTGATTTTTCATGCTCATTAGGGTTTCAGGGGTCCGTGTTTTCACTTACGGGTCGATTTGGGACATTTTTGCAGGTCCTTACATCCTCCCCACCTTGTTTTAAATCTCCTCCTCGAGATTTGGGCTACGATATCTCTTTTAGAGTTATGTTACATTTTAGTCAATAAGAACAGTTTTAAGATATGTTCAAATGAATACGTCTTTTACAATAAATAGGGCTCAATGGTTCAACTGAATTAGTTCTAGAAATCGATGTCAAACGAACGAGGTGAAGTGATATAGTTTCTAAGGTGATTAGGTTCAAGTGAATGTTTACAAGTTGTGAATGATTTTTAGAAACAATAGAATTCACTGTCAACAGAAAACTTACTTTGATTGTCAACTGAGGAAGTCTCAGAATCAACAAGCTCGAATGAAATAGAAGTACGAAAATGATTTGTCAACTATTGAATTATGATATGAGAAAAAAATCAATGGGTTGACATCGAATTACAAGGATACACCGATATACAACAGAGTTTAGTGTATCATTGTCTTAACACATAGTTGTATTAAGACCACTTTCAAGGATGAGTCAAGTGAAAGGTATATATAGATTAGCTCAAGCTACAATTCTATACCGATGCAACAAGGTGTCGTAGTGATCGAAATAATAATAGCGGCAACTGGACGAGTTCACCGTGTTTTAAATCAAATGAAGTAAGTCCGAATGTTTGTTTCAAACAAATCTAGTAGGATTTCCGATTGAAATTGAAACAATTGAATAATGTTTTTCGATTGAAGATGATAAAGCAATAAATATCACGAAAGGCTCGATTGATGCTGCAAGAACCATTAAGAGAGATACACTGAAATATGACATGAATTTGTGTATCATTATCTTAGCACACGATTGTGTTAAGATTGCTTTTATAGGATAAACCAACAAAGCGGATTCAATATAAATAAATAAATAATTAAATCCGTATATGATGTGTGCAAACGAGATTAGCGCAAGCTTCAATTTTGTGAAAACGTCACCACAAGGTGATCGTGATCAAAGAAACAATTTGATGAAGTCGAAGACCAAACAAGCCTATTATGGTTCAAAGTAATTGAAGGGCTTGTTGGGATTAATTCGAATATGATGACCTTAATCTATCATACGGGACCTTGAATTGAATACGTATTTCGAACAAGTTTAAACAATGGAACTTGGTTTAAACACAACGAGTTCATGTATCAATAAGAAAGTTCTGACATGGTCACAACAAAAACCATGTATGCCATTCAAAAGAAAATCGAGTTTTTTCAAGAAATTCGTCGATTCGATATCAAAGAGTCATCGTTTTGCAAAAACGAGGTTTACAATGCAAAGATCAAGTATAGCGGAACGATATTTGAGTTTTAATAAAACAACAAATTAGAATGAAGCCCTCCCATGGTCTTCATAATTCAAACTAACCACATGCGCAACAAACAGTGCATGTGTGGATTTACCAAGAAATGAAATAACCAATTAAATATTCGCGATTATGAAAGAAATCCTCATGATGACCATTAGGAGAGTAGAAATGCAAAAGTCTATTTACTATGTGCAGAGGTCTGAATTTTAACAAAAGGAATTTAAGAATTTTATAGGGAAATTTTGTGTGATAACCGTTGTTAAGTGACATTACCAGGGAATGTCGAATAAAATGAAATAGGGGGATTGTAAAGGTATGTGACTTCTTTTGCAGCGTCAAGAATTGGATTAGACTATGCACCGATTGTTTTGAAATCTTGTTCTATCGTACCTCAGCAAGATTCATGTTGTTTGTAGGAACACGTGGCCAAGTGCTGCTTTTTGATTAGTAGTTCTTCCACTGACGGGATTCGCATTGGTGTCTTCATGCCCAATTATATTTTCCAAAGGTCTTGCCTTGAAAGTCGTGTGTGATATACTTCGATGTCTGTGGACGTATAATTTAAGTTTCATGTGTTTTCTTGTGCACTAGCACAACTTTACATGCTTCTTACTTGCGTTAATAGTTTATGGTAACGCATTGGAAATTCTTATACTTTTGATGGCGTCCCAACTTAAAGGGTTTCCATTGTTTATATTGTCTCACGAGTTACGAGGTAGATGATCAAACGAAATAATCTTTGATATCGGAATTATACATATATATGCAAGAGATTCCTGATAAAGAAATCTAGAATTATTATTGACACTTATGTTTGTGATTTATTTTAAATTGTCAATCGTTATAGCTTTTGGAATTCCTTATAGATATACATATCTATATAATCATACATACCATTCATAAGGTCAATGTATTTAACAGATTCATATTTCCAAAAACAAGTCAGATATCAGGTCATGATACTATTTAGGGAAATCTTGTCACTTGTTTGACATATTATATACCCCGTCTTATCCGGTTCTCGCCGGAGAGGTAACCCCATTATATCCGGACAAGCTGGAGAGTCTGCTACACCATACCCAGTGTTGCCGGAGAAGAAATTTGTATTTCCCATAAATAGTATTTTTTTTTCAAGATTTTAAAAGTACCTCTTTTTATTAAGGCTTTCATCTAGAATCAAGGAAATTTGTATTCCCATAACATATCATATTCTAGACCAATTAGTATCAATAAGCAAGAATTAACAGCAATTAAGTGTTATTGCTTATTTATCATACCTTGCAATGTTCTAATTATCATTCTTACGGCATACCAATATCTACCACATTATACTTATATAAGTAATTAGCTCATCTTGGTGCTCATATTAAGGCATCTTTCTTAAGTTCAAGTCTAAATACTATCCTGAGTGCTATCAGAAAATATCAAGTTCCTAACTCTTTGTTTAAACTTAGGTATTTTATTACAACACCTAATTGCTTAAACAAGTGGCTCTGATACCACCTTCTGTCACGACCCCCGACCCCACCCTGGATGGAATCGGGAGCCGCGAAGCAGTTCAGTGGTACCGGTGGTTATTTAGAAAAGTAGTGCAACAGAAATTTCATCAGGACCGTGAGTTAGGAAAAATATCAGAGTTTAGAAAACACCGGATTTTATTTATTAAATAGATGGGATAAAACCATGTTTTGAAATGTAGCTTTAATATGGGATAAACCAGAATACATAAAACAACTTTTCTTAATTTAATTTAATTGATAAATTAAGCCACTTCTGTAAGCCTTTTTGGTGCCGTATCCAACTCTTATTCCGATCTACTGTAATTACCTGAAACGCGTTTTAAAAAGATTTGGTCAGCAGGAAATACTGGCGAGTTCATTCATTTTTGTACAAAATGACACATTGTTATAATATAAAGTATTAAGGGTGATTATATTGTTTCTATCAACCAATTACCCCAAATCGGTATTTGTCACTCGGCCGTATCTATGACTATGGTCAGATCACCCATTGGCTAACCCGTTGTCCAATGGTGACGGGTATCAAGTAATGTATACAAAACCCCACATACCGACAGTAATTGAAGATTACAAAGACTTAATCCCTGTAATTAAAACTTTTGAAATAAATAGAGTTTTGGAAACAATTTGGTAAAAAGAAGAATGACTCACCTTGTTAGCATATAGTCTTGTTTAAACAAGCATCTTGATTCTAAACATCTACTTTATGTTTCTGAATCTTCTGATGATTAAGCATCCATTTTGATTGTAAGAGTATGGTGTAGAGTTTCGGGTAGTTAAACATTTAGTTTAACAGAGTGGAATACGTATTAGTGTAAAACCACATCAAACTTAATGATGGTCACGAGATCAGAACCTTAACGAAATTCACAAAGTATAGTCTTGTTTAGACAACTCTTTGGCATTCGTTTAACGAAATTCACAAAGTATAGTCTTGTTTAGACAGCTCTTTGGCATTCGTTTAACGAAATTCACAAAGTACAGCACTTTGGCATTCGTTAGTTGGTTCCAGAATCGATCGGACAGAATATCGTCTCGGTGATTATTGGTTAGAACACCGACGTATAGAGAGAAGAATAGAAGGAATGAGAAAAGAAAATGAATTCCTAGGCTTCCTATTTATAGGTAGGAAATATGAAATTTCTAGGAAGTTTCCTTTAGCTTTTCTAGGAAGTTACCTATACATTTTCTAGGAAGCTTCCTACCCATATATATAACTTCTTATACCTTCCTTGCACCTTCCATTGATATTATCTATCTCATATATATTTATTTTCATCTATATCTGTTTAATTTACTTACTTAATTAATCTTACTTAGCTTAATTAATCTCGCTTAGCTTAATTAATCTCGCTTAGCTTAGTTAATCTCGCTTAGCTTAATTAATCAATCTCGCTTAGCTTAATTATTCTCGCTTAAGTTAATTAATCTTGCTTAACTGATTAATTAATCATACTTAACTTAATTAATCATACTTAACTGATTAATTAATCTTACTTAGCTTATTAAGTTTAACTTATCTATTAAGGTTTCTTAACCGCTAAGTTATCTTAACTACTAAGTTTACTTAACCACTAAGTTTTCCTTAACTATTAAGTTTAGTTAATCACTAAGTATTCTAGCTTAGAAGTTCCCTGGTTACAAGTTCTAATTTCTAGCTACAATGGAACTCGTATTAGTGTATTACTCAATTCAACTTTAACGAAAATCACGAGATCAAACTCACAACGAATGACAAAGTATAGTCGTATACATGCATCTCTTAAACATCCGTTGGATCAGTTTCAATCAATCGGATAAAGTATCGTACCAGTGATTAGAGTTATTACCCTAATACGGGCAGAGTTTCGGGATTTAGAAGGTATAATCCCGAGCTACTATTTACTATAATAAAAGCTGAAGGAAAGAAAAGAATTGAGCAGTTTGAAACGTAGCAGTGATCGAGTTAATACCCTGGATTCGTAGCAGCGTCTTGACATCGAAAAACTCATTTTTAGCAGAATATGACCGTTTTGAGACTGAGATTTCGAACACAGAAGCAAGTCCCATGCACAGGCTACTTATAGCAACATTTTAGGTTTTACGCGGCCCGCGTAAACCTTAACATGAATCTTACGCGGCCCGCGAGGGCCATAAAGGCGGCAGTAGGGTTTGCTGAGTCATCGGTGGTCTTGACACGTGGACGACACGTGTCCCTTAAGCTTATCCGGAGACTTTCAAGTTATCGCGGCCCGCGTAGCCTTACCTTATGGCTTACGCGGCCCGCGTGAAATCCAATTTTCTTGATTTCTTGATTTTTCATGCTCATTAGGGTTTCAGGGGTCCGAGTTTTCACTTACGGGTCGATTTGGGACATTTTTGCAGGTCCTTACAATTATGAGTGGCCGATGAAGCAAACGAGGCCAAATGATAGCATTGGCTTGCGTAGTGACCGGGTTTTCGGCACAACTGGCAGATCGGTGAGCGGACACGAAACGGGCCGCCAAACCCACCTCTGTTGAATCGACCAGAATGGTTAAATGGCCTGTTAGGCCTGCTACGGGTCTGAGAGAATTTCTGCTGTGCATGCGCATGGCGAGGCCGCTGCTGGGCTTGCGTATTAATCGGTTGGGTCTGAGAAAAAGTATCAGCCCGTGGAGAAGTTGTTTGGTACCTGTTAGATTGAGCAACAAAAGCAACAGCAGGATTAGTATTATAAGTCTCATGAAGATTTTTAATAAAAAGCTCATGGCTTTCAGCACAAGCCAAAAGGTCCACAAATGCCGGTATGGTGCGGGTGGACCGAACCGACGTAGAGAAGCTTTCAAATGTAGGACCGAGACCACACAAAAACCAGTGTAGCTGATCTAGGGATAAGCAAATCGTTCCCGGTACCGGTTCCGAATTTACCGAACCGGTTACTTTTTCGGTACCGATTCGGTACTGACTTTTAGCATTTTCGGTACCGGTTCGGTACCGGTATTTACCGGGTTTTACCCTCAAATATCGGTACCGTACCGGTACCGAACCTGTACCGGTACCGAACCGGGTATATTCGGTACCGGTACCCACTTTTGGGGATTTTCGGTACCGGTTCGGTACCGAGCTCATCCCTAAGCTGATCCATAGCATCAACCAGGTGACCAACGACATGAAGTTGATCACAAATTGCCTTAAAAGCACGACCATATTCCGCAAATATCCCTTGCCGAGGATAATCCAACAGTAACCGATAATGCTTTCAACCACAAATTGCTTTCAACCGAAGAAGCACGACCATATTCCGCAAATATCTCCTTTCTTTAAAGCCCGAAGGTTGTCTCTAAGATTTTGTATACGTTCAACCGATGCGTTACAAAACTCTGCCTCAAGAGCAACCCAAATATCCCTTGCCGAGGATAATCCAACAGTAACCGATAATGCTTCTTCGGTCAACGAAGCATTGAGAAGAATGATAGCTTGTTGTTCCTCTTGTTTCCAAGTGGTATAATTCGGATTAGTAGATTGTGTTTTATCGGTAGTTATGAATTGCGTAGGTGGGTTTTGAGATCCATCGACATGGGAAAGTAGGTTGTGACATGATAAAATGGGGCGCATTTGAGTTCGCCAATATATGTAATTATTCGATGATAGCTTGATGGCAATCATGGGAGCCAAGCCATTCATGGGAAGATGAGGGTTAGAGGATGAGGTTGCCATGAAGAGAAGAAGGATAAGAGAAGATGAGGAAAGATGGAGACAGAACATGGCTGGAAAAAAGGCACGAATGAAGAAAAGGAGAGAAAAAAAAAAGAAGGAAGATGAAGTGAAAAGATAGGAAGATGATCGACAGGAAGAGGAAGGGGAAGGGAGGGTTGGGAAACTCAATATTTTTTGGGATTTATGCCTGATACCATGTTTTTTTTGAACGGCCAACAAACTTAATCCCGATCACTCTCGGGGCACCCACTGGACAAACGGAGTACTCCGAAAGTAACCTAAGTCCACCACCAATTCCAGGGAAAACCCGGTAACTCACCCGCCCGTAGGCACAACGGTGAAATTACCGGTAAAACCCGTTTGGCTCAAGGATCCAACCCAGGTTTCCCTGGGTCTCCTATCATTGCCCACCAGTGCCTCACTCTGCACCAAGTGGGAGTCAAACCTGCATCTCTCAAGAGAAATACAAGCCCTCCACCACTTGATCTAGAGATCATTGACCTGATACCATGTTTTGAATGAAGGAATTATGTTGCTTAATTACAGAATGGGAACATGATACATTCATATAGGAGGCAATATTACACATAGGGACCTCCATAAATCACAACTTAAATAAATATATAATATTATCTAACAATATCGAATCACCTTTTATCTTTTACAAAACTTTTTTGTACTGTTTTGTCGCTGTTTTATCAAATAATTAGGGTTTTATTTTCATGGGAATACGTCGCAAATGAGTTGAAATTTACGACGGTTTTTCTTTTTGCAAACGAAACTTCCGTAGGAATTTAAGCAGCTTTTTAGTAGTGAATGTTTTTATATGGGTGTGTGCACCATAGGATACTAGGGCATTATATGTATTTATTTACAATAACGCTTTTTATATAAAGCAATCCATTGTTCTATTGAGATAGTAGTACCACTCTAAAAACTAAACAATTTATTTCTCATTTAAGATTTCAACAATTTGTTTGAAGGAAATGATTAGTGGTCTTCTCACATATGCTTTTTGGGGATGAGGTAAAGGGGTAATTTCTTACGGGCAATTAGAGAACCTTCCTCTTGCATGTTCAAATCTTCGTTCTTCATTCCAACAGGAACTTCCCAATCAAACCAGTAAAGAACGTTTGCTATTGTGGACTCCATAGTTGTTAGAACTGTGGTCATTGCCGGGCAGGATCTTCGTCCCCCTCCGAAAGGGACCATCTCACAATTCCCACCTCCATATTCAACTTCAAGATTCTCAAACCTCTCTGGATAGAACTCAGCTGCATTCTCTCCCCATGTTTCTGGATCTCTCCCGATCGCCCACGCGTTAATTAAAACAGTTGTCCTAGGAAAGACATCATAACCACTAATTTGGCAATGGCTTAAACTTTCATGTGGGAGCAATAATGGGGCAGGTGGATGCAATCTTAGTGTCTCTTTCACCACCATTTTTAAGTATGTTATTTTGGTGGTATCCAGTTTGTCTTCTTTCTTTATTTTTCCTGTGCAATTTCTGATTTCACTTTGCAACTTTTGCATCACTCTAGGACTTCTAGTGATCTCGGACATTGCCCAAACCATCGTCACAACTGTTGTATCAATCCCTCCTGTTAATACGTCCTGAAAAACATTTATATCAGTTACATAACCTTTTATATTTCTTTCTTACAATCCAAAAATAAGAGAAATTCACAAAATAAAAGTTTACCATGATGAGAGCTTTCACGTCTTCTTTAGTCAACCGATAGCCAGAAGCATTCTCTATTGTAGATAACTCGACTAGAGTGTGGACAAAGTCATCATCATCGCTTAATTTGGCAACAGTATGGTTCTTGTGTTCATCCACAATGGTTTCAATGTAGGCATCAAGATTACTAAAACATTTCGCGAGCTTACTATCCCATCCACTAAATCGGTCAATGAATCGACCTAACCATGGAAAAGAATCACCAAGTGATCCATTCAGTATTTCGATGGTTTCATCAAGCATCACTTCCCATGATGGACCCTTAAGGGGCTGTTCTCTATAGTTCTTACCAAACGCAAGCTTACACACCAACCCTTTTACTGTTGCTAAAAACACCTCATTTAGGTTTACCGCAACATTTGATGGTTGTAACGTTAGAGAATGAACCATGCTTTTGATTTCGGTCACCAACACATTGTTATATGAGCTAGCTCTTTTGGGGCCCAAGAACTCAGACACCAAAATCTTGCGCATCTCCCTCCAGTGATCATTATAAGGCGCGAACGCGATGTCAAGGTAGTTGTAAGATAGTCGTTTGGTGGCATGGGACGGAGGGCGAGAACAAAAGTTGTGATCTTGATTTTTAAAGACTTGTTTGGCCATGGTAGAGGAAGATATGACAATGAAAGGTTTAGAACCAATATGTATTTGCATAAGGGGGCCATATTGTTTGGAAAGCTGCCATAGGGCTTGATGACGAGGTAAACCTATTAGTTGGTGCAAGTTTCCAATAATGGGAAGTTTTGGAGGGTTTGGGGGAACTTTAGAGACAGATGTGGGCGACCTATATGATCTAAGAGTAAATAGAAACATACAAGACATAGAGAGGACTAGTGTTGCAACAACAAGCCATAAAGGGAAGAAAATGAAGATCTCCATGTGATTGATTATGGTCGTATGCATGGTTATTTATATGCTCATTTATAGTGGAGGCGTAGGCTCGGTTATTATTTTTACCTAATTATTATTGGATTAATATATTAAATTTGAAAGGTTTTTTGTTTGAGTGAGAATGTGAGATATCTCATTAATTTTTTAAAGCTTGTCCACGTTTTGCATATTAGATTAATTATTGTCACAATAGATGCATTGGTTTCCAAATATGTACCTACGTGTTTTTACAGATTATTGATATCCATTTTATCCATATATATTTCTAACAACACAACATGTGTGCAGTGGCGGACCCATGATTTTTTTTCCACTGGGGTCCCATTTTCGCTGATTAGATTTTTTACAACTAAACGTTAGAATTTTCGGGTCAATTGTTGGCCGGGGCAGGGCGAGAAACATAATAAAGTACAATATTAGATAAAACTATATTAGATAAAACTATATGATCCTTACTCATTAGAAAACACACAGTAAACAAAAGATGTCATTGAAATGGAAGAAAAAAAAACATCACAAATATTTTAAGTTGTTCCTACGAAAATCAAACGGATATAACTCAGCCAAACTTATCTTTTAAATATTAGACGCACTAAAATTATCATTCGAACTCAAGTTACTACACGTAAGTAATTCGATTGTTACCTCACCAAAATGTTCACTAAACTCTTGTATTTGCATATTTCAATCACATTAATAAGGATTAAATAATATTGGCATGATGTTCCTAGTAATGATAGCCATGATGGCAGCAATTAATCTTCCTAGAATTATTCAAAAATGCCAAACCATGTAAAGTGAGTTGCCATTCAAAAAAAAAATGTAAAGTGAGTTGCTAAAAAAGAAACCAAACATGCTAAAGAGAAGGGTCGAACTTGAGACCTATTTGTTTGGGGAGAAGGGATTTACCAGCACACCAAGTTTATTTTTAATGCTATGGTGTCTAACGAATTATTTTTATGGGGTTCATAAAAAAATTAACATACCGGTTCTACTATTTTTTTAGAAAACATTGGGGTCCGTGGACCCCGATCCATCGTATGTGGGTCCACCCCTGCATGTGTGTATTTCAAACATATAAGGGTGGAAGGGGCACCTTCGGTGACCTAAGTTTACCGTACGGCAAGGGGCCGCCAGCCCACCTTCGGTGATCGGTGAAGGACCAAAACAGTGAATACTCATCGAATGGAAAAACGTGAACGTTATGAAAAATGGAACGTTGGGGGTGACCGTTGGAAATTTAAAAAAAATGGGGGATATCGCAAAAAAATATAATTGGCCATTGAAAAATGGAATGTTTACTAAGCCACATGACTATACTTCACCCGAGATGTTGTCGTTTATTCTAGCGCGGAAACGTGATATCGCACAAAAATATAATTGGCCATGCCCTTTATAAACTTTAGGTTTATTATGGTTTAATTTTCTAGTTTTAATTTTATGTAATGTGTTTTTTAAGTAATTGTACTTTTATTTTGTTTAATGTATGTTATATTTATTTTTAATGCATAATTTCTAGAAATAAAAAACATAAAAAAAGAAATAAACTCCTCATGTGTTTGAGCACCACTAGTGTTTGAGTGTAAAATAAGGAGTTAACATGACATGAAATTATTGGCTAGACAAAAAGTTTACCACTCTCCATTTGAGGAGCATCCCTTCGACCCTAAGTTTTAACCGTAAAGACATCAATGTTAAAATATTAAATTTGAAATGATTAAACCACCTTTAAATTTATAAAAAAAAGAAAGAAACTCAATCCATGCTCCTTAAATTCTTATAAACATTGTGAAAAAGAAAAAAGAGTGCACTTGGAAATGGTTTTCCCAAAACACGCTTGATCGGACAACGCACTAAAGGTATGTTTGGCATGGAGTTTTTAGGAGCTTTTCGGAGCTTCTAGCTTTAAGCTTTTAAGAAAAAACTCATACTCAATAAAAAGACTTGTTTGGTTGAAGGAGCTTGAAGCTTTTAGGTTAGGAGCTTGAAGCTTTTGGTTGAATGCTCCTAGGGTATGTTTGGCATGAAGCTTTTAGAAGCTTTTAGGAGCTTCAAGCTTTTAAGAAAAAGCTTCTATTCAATAAAAAGTCTTGTTTGGTTGAAGGAGCTTGAAGCTTTTAGGTTAGGAGCTTGAAGCTTTTGGTTGAACGCTCCTACTAGTAGCGTTTAGAAGGAGCTACAAGCTTTTAGGGAAAAAATGACTATTTTAACCTCTAAAGATAATAATTTTTTTAATGCACAACCTTTTTAAATTTTTTATTATGTCCATTTTGGTCATTTTATACATTTTATTAAAAGCTACAGCTACTCTGCCAAACACTAAATATGTCTAAAAAGCTACAGCTACTAGCAACCAGTTACAGCTACCAGCTTCCAGCCTACAGCTACCAGCTACCAGCTTCAGCTTTCAGCCAACAGCTACTTTTGCCAAACATACCCACTAGTAACGTTTAGAAGGAGCTACAAGCTTTTAGGGAAAAAATAACCATTTTAACCTCTAAAGATAATGAACTTTTTAATGCACAAACTTTTTAAATTTTTAGTTATGTCTATTTTGGTCATTTTATACATTATTAAAAGCTCGAGCTACTCTGGCAAACACCAAATATTTCTAAAAAACTATAGCTACTAGCTATCAGTCACTAGCTACCAGCTTCCAGTCACCAGCCATCAGCTACTTTTGCCAAAGATACCCTAAATAAGATTACACAAGGCCACATGTTGAAAAGACACGAAAATTAATAGATGATTAATTTGGCTAAAAGATATGTTGAAAACGTAGTTTGACCAATAGCATAAATATAATTTTAATAATGAAAATAATAAAATTCAAGTAAAAGAAATATAACAAATAAAACTAAGATCAGTGGTTGCTAAACCGTGTTTTTTACTGGCTAAGGTAGACACTCTAATTTTATCTATCAATATGCACATTTCTTTCTCATCTGACTTAGAACATTCATATCCTGGTTATTATTTTCTACTTTAAAAATGTAACTAAAAATAATACTTTTTATAATTTATCTCTCATTATATAAAATCTCTCACAACTCATTTACCAATTTTTTTTTATCTTTGTCTTATTAATAAACACATATTTTATTTTATTTCTCATTTTTATACACTTACAACTATATAAATTATAAAAATATGAATAGTATTTTTTTTTCCTTTATTCAATTTTGTCATTTACTATGAAACTTTTTCATTTGCAAATTATGGAGTTTAATTATTGTATTTTTTTCTTTTACTTTAACTAAATTACTTTTCTATCACTAAATAGTTTTTTAACGAACACGTTAGTACCGTTTTAGACATATTTTTTTAACTTTTTTTTTTGTTATAACGAGTGTGACGAAGGTTTTTTTTTAACGAACGTGCCAATACTTTTTTGAACATATTTTTTAATTTTTATTTTTTCTTGCTATAACGAGCGCACCGAAACCGGCCAAGTTTCTATGGTTTATCCTTTTTTACCTTTGTTATTTACTATATTGTTTTACCTTTCTTATTATTTGAATGTTTAGAGCCGAGTTACGGCGCATAAAGCATAACATGTTTAAAATCATTTTATTTAATTTTTACAAATTTATTTATCGGTTGTACATGGTGTGCTATACGTTCTGAATTTTATCTGTGCCCCTGTGCAACGCGCGGTAACTACGACTCTAGTAACAATAATTTGATGGAAGATAAATAGTAGTTTTTCATATATGATAAGTTAGGGGATGGGTTTTTCAAAATATAAGGGTGGGGTAAAGAAATATTAGATGAGATTTAGTGAGCTTTTAGTAGATTTTTTTTTAAACTTTAAGGATGGGGGAGGAGTTGATGGATAGGATATGAATGCTATAAGATTTTTTATACCCTAAACTACTACATGGAAAGAAATCATTTCCTTCACACTTGATAAAGCTAAGCTATAAGTCTTGTTCAATTATGCTAAAAGAGGAATAATTGAAATGCAATTTAACACAAAAATTTCACCATATCCATTTATTATTATGCTATTTTTATTATTATCGATCATACAATATCCGTTAATTGGTATATTAATCATTACGTAAATATGTGAGCTTTAATTTGCAAGCATTCAAAACTTGTAAATTCGTAAACTTGTACACATGCAAACTTATAAATCTGTAAACTTATGAACAGCAACTCTCAAACATGTAAATCGTAAACAAATAATTGACATACAAAAATCAAAATTGTAGCAGCCATGAAAAATTCTAATCTGTTCCTAGCTAGCTATATACACTACTAAAAAACTGTCTTGTTTCCGACCAAGGTTTTTGTCGGAAAACTGTCGGAAAACGGCGTTTCCGACCAATTTCTGACAGAAATATGTTTGTCGGAAAAACCCTTGTAGGAAAATATTTCCTACAAGTATCCGACTAAATTGGCGACGAATTTCTGACAAAAAAAGAAGTTACTATTTCCGACAAAGTCCCGACCAAAAGGTTGAATAAAGAAATATATCAAATAGTTAGTAATTAATTTTTAGAAATTATAAAATGAGATAAAATAAGATTGAAATTACTTATAATTAGAAAATATTAAATAGTTCTTAATACATATATAATAAATATTATGTTTTATTATTATTGTTTTTAATTAAATTGTTTGATTTAAGAAATATAATACGAATGAGTGAAATACAAGAAACGAGAAACATAATATTAAATTTACGAAATTGTAATATGTAGCATGACCAACTACTTTATTATATTGATGATATTGATATTGATTGATTATTGATGCTCCTATACGCAAATAAATATCGAAAGAGAAACGACTGCATGCGCTCTTAAGAGACAGTTTTCCAACAAAACAAGCTTGAACAACGTGTCAATTACATTTACAAAAAATCCAGCATAATATTGATGGACGTTGAAACTTGAAAGATACAACGAAGATGTAGTTTAGCCAATATATGTTTGCACGTGTGTGAAACAAATCAAAAGTAAACAGTTGAACAAACCACAAATAGAAACACTAACAGGAATATCAAGTTCTACCGATGAGGTGGTGATAAGTGACAGAGTTAGCCCATTAATTTAGGGATATCCCAATTTCTTTTTATCGTGCAATCATACAATAATAAGAAAACGATAATAAATAAAGTAAAACAAATATCTAATAGATTTATCATCTTCTTTTTTCATAGCTTGAAATCGTTCCATTACTCGTCATCTTTTACTTTATCAAAAGTTTCTTTTTTGACCTCACAAACTATAACATTGTTCAAATATACCGGGCCCATTCAATTTAGAAAAATATCTTTCAACGGTTGCGGTTGCAACCGGTAAAATCAAAGTTAGCTTCAGTATCCGATAAACCAAAGGACAAGAACTATGTGTTCAGTTTCTACCATAAAGATAAGCAAGATCACTTATTCAATTATATTATTGTTTTGGGTCTTGAACTAACTTTATCAATTATATTTAGGCCCCCCTTTTAATTTTATTATTGTTAATTTGAGCTTATTTTATCATTCGGACTTAATTAGTCTATAAGTTTTCGTGTTTAAAATGTTTGAGCTTATAAAAAAATGGGATTTTAGTAATATCAAGTATCTTATTTTTTGGTTAAGGGTATCCTCGTATTTTTATTTTTTTGGGATCGTTTGTATAAAACCGAAAAAAAAAACACTAAGAATACGGGGTTGAGCCGTAGCCCATGCTACGACTCGTTACATTATGGTTCCGCCCCTGGTAGTGATCCATTGACAAAGGCAAAACCTTTAAATACCTTAGAAGGATAGATCTTGGATCAAATCTCACAAATAACAAGAACTAAAAAAGAAAATTTGCCGTTAAAAAAAACGGAAGATCAAGATCTGTATGATTAGATAATATGGTGAAACCTTTAGGAAATAAAAAAGAAGATAATATGGTAAAAAAAAATAAAATTTTTAACCATACGATGGAAGTATAGTTTGACAAACGGTAAATAGAGAAAGGAGTACAATGTTTGATTCGATCAACTATATCGGGTCTCCTTCCAAGGTCAAATGGTTTTCTTGGGTCCCGCTAAAACGTTTGGAGATTAGTGTTTTGGTCAAAAATCACATAAGGATAATGTAACCAAATCTGATTTTTGTGAGGTATGATGCTTGGTTAATTGGACAAAAGTATGAACAACAAATATATGAAATGAGCGATGAACACAAGGATTTATACGAGAAAAAAGCCCTTGATCAATGAATGATCTCCGGCATAAAAAACCTCGGGTGATGGAAACTACAGATCACCAAATATATTAAACAAAGAAAGTTTACAAATCGGGATGATAACAAGCTTGGTACAAGGATCACTAGTGTGTTAATGTGTGATTGCCAATGAGTTGTAGAGAGTTCAAGTATTATGCGAGAGAGTGTTCATGTGTTGCTATATCTATCACTATCAAGCTTGTATCCCCTTTTAAAAATAGAAATAAAACTAGCTAACAAACTATCCGCAAATGGTGCAAGTTCCCCACGATCACCATAACGGTCAAAGACTCCTTGCACATGCAGAATTGCCAAGCATATTCTCCTAGAATCTCGGTTGGACCAAGTCTTATTCGAATACACCTGCAAAAATAAGTCAAAACATGATGGAAACAATTGTTAGTATTAGGATAACAATGAGGATCCTGGATCCTTATTCCTACAGCTTCTTCTGAGGATCCTTAATTCAAACTGGACTGAGGATCCGTGATCCAAGCTACATTTGAGGATCCGTGATCCACAAGCTGTGAAATTCTATCCCTAACAATTGCCCCCCAAACATAATTAGTTAATATCTAATTAGATAGTCATGTTTGAACGATTTTCGGACTAGCCGTTGCAAGTGGATATAGCCGTTACAGGCTGATGTCAGCAACAGTCACCTTCCTGCAACAACAATCATTGTAAATAGGGTTAGAGATAAGGATCAAATCCTGCATTTATACTCGAGACCCTCTTCTTTAAATCCATATCCGAAGATCCCAGCATGTATTTCCTTCTCTATTCTTTGTAATTTCTTCTTTTCGATCCTCTGTTTTCTAAGAATTCATGGCGAAGATGGGTACTCGCTCCTCCCCAGCCAAAAATCCTGATCATAAAAGTCCATTAAAGAGTCAGGGTTTAACCAAAAACCCTTCGATGGAGCTGTGTCGATTTACTGATCCTGAAATTGATCAGTTCCGATCCCGTTTCCCTGATGGCACCATCTTCAGGCCTTTTGATTCTTCTACCAAAAGTTATTGTGTATCAGACACATGGATCACCTTCCCTGCAGCCCCTTTTCAAATAGGGTTTACCTATCCCTTCCCTGTTTTTACACAGGGGTTCTTCACACTAACCGGCCTTTGCTACATCCAAGTGATGCCGATGGTGTGGAGGGTCCTATACACACTTGAACACATAATAGAATAGGAAGGCATAGACATAGGGATGTCTGAATTGAGCCAACTCTACAACCTGGTCAGTCATGGATCCTACCGATACCTTTTCAAGTCCAAACCTCAAAAGCCTCTTCCAATCTTGAAAACCACAAAGAATGACACAAACTGGAGGAATCAATTCTTCTTCGTGAGGAGGGATTCCATTCCAGATGGGAACCAACTTCCCAGAAAGTGGAACACAGATGGTAGGATATAGGATCCTTAGATCAGGGCAACCTGTCACGACCCCCCGACCCCACCCTGGACGGGAGCGGGAGCCGTGAAGCAGCCAAGTGGTACCGGTGGTTATTTTAAAAACATTGCAACGGAAATGTTCATCAGGACCGTGAGTTAGGGAAAATATCAGAGTTTTGAAACACCGGATTTTATTTATTAAACTGATGGGAATAAACCCATGTTTTACAAAAGTAGCTTTTATATTGGATAATCCGAATACATAAACAACTTTTCTTAAATTAATTTAATGATAAAATAAGCCACTTCTTTAAGCCTTTTGGTGCCGTATCTAACTCTTATTCTGATCTACTGTAATAACCTGAAACGCGTTTTAAAAAGATTTGGTCAGCAGGAAATACTGGTGAGTTCATTCATTTTGTACAAAAACACATTTGTTATAATTCACAACATTAAGAGTTTTTACATTTGCCCTTTCAAGATTGGCAAAGACTTAATCACTGTACTTACAACAGCATTAAGAGTTTTTACATTTGCCCATTCAAGATTGACAAAGACTTAATCACTGCAAAGTATAACTGGAAAACAGTGTTATAAGTTACAGTATTAAGAGCGATTACAATGTTTATATATCAACCAATTACCCCAAATCGGTATTTTTCACTCAACCGTATCTGTGACTATGGTCATATCACCCATTGGCTAACTCGTTGTCCAATGGTGATGGTTATCAAGTAATGTATACAAAACCCCACATACCGGCAGTAATTAAAGATTACAAAGACTTAATCCCTGTAATTACAACTTTGAAAAAAAGTAGAGTTTTGGGAAAACAATTTGATAAAAAGAGAATGACTCACCTTGTTAGCATATAGTCTTGATTTGACAGGCCTCCTGATTCTAAGTCTTCTGATAACTAAGCATCTATTTTGATTGTAAGTGTATAGTGTAGAGTTTCTGCTAGTTTAAACATTTAGTTTAACAGAGTGGAATACGTATTAGTGTTAAACCCAATCAAACCTAACGATGGTCACGAGATCAGAACCTTAACGAAATTCATAAAGGATAGTCTTATTTAGACAGCACTTTGGCATTCGTTAGTTGGTTCCCTAATCGATCGGACATAATATCGTATCGGTGATTATTGGTTAGAACACCAACGTATAGAGAAAAGAATAGAAGGAATGAGCAAAGGAAAATGAATCCTAAGCTTCCTAGTTAGAGGTAAGGGATAAGTCTTACCCTATATGGAATTTCCCTAGGTGTTATTTACCCATATACACCTTCCTCAGTTGAACCTTCCCTAGATAAAATCTTCCTCAGATAATATTTTTCTTAGATAATATCTTCCTTAGATAATATCTACCCCATATATACCTATTTAGATATTATCTACCTCATGTATATCTTGTTGTTAAACTTTAATTGTTTAATTGATTAATTTACTTAGCTGATTAATTAATCTTACTTAGCTTAATTAATCTTACTTAACTGATTAATTAATCTTACTTAGCTTAATTAATCTTACTTAGCTGATTAATTAATCATACTTAACTTAATTAATCTTACTTAGCTGTTAAGTTTACTTATCTATTAAGTTTCTTAATTGCTAAGTTATCTTAACTGCTAAGTTTTACTTAACCATGAAGTTTTCTTAATCGCTAAATTTACTTAATTACTAAGTTTCCTCAACCATTAAGTTTACTTAATCATTAAGTTTCCTGAACTATTAAGTTTACTTAATCACTAAGTTTACTTAATCGCTAAGTATTCTAGTCTAACAACTTCCTGATTATGAGTTCTAATTTCTAGTTGCAATGGAACTCGTATTAGTGTATTAACTCAATTCAACTTTAACGATAATCACAAGATCAAAACCCTCACGACGAATGACAAAGTATTGCCGAATATAGGCAGCACTTAAACATCCGTTGGATCAGTTTCAATCAATCGGATAAAGTATCGTACCAGTGATTAGAATTATTACCCTAATAAAGAGCAGAGTTTCGGGTTTTAGGGTATAATACCGAGCTACTATTTTGCTATAATAGAAGCTAAGAGAAAGAAAAGAATTGAATGATTTCAACTGAAGCTCGAACACCTCATTTATAGGGCTGGAAATGGGGCTCTCGCTCCCCGCGAGAGAGTTAAGACAGGTCTTCGCGGCCCACGAGGAAGCATAGGGCGGTTTAAAGTTTGCTGAGTCATGGTGTGGTCTTGACACGTGTAACGACACGTGCCCATTAACGTGTCCGGATAGAGACAAGTCTCTCGCGCCCCACGAGAGATCTTCTTTAGTTGGTCGCGGCCCGCGAGAACACCAAAAATTAAAAATTTTGATTTCTCGTTTCGGTTTTCGTCGTACACGTCTAGGGTTCCAGTTAGGGTTCATTCTAGGGTGTTTTTGAGGGTTGTTACATCCACCCCACCTTGTTTTAAATCTCGTCCTCGAGATTTACGGAAATTTGGGAAATATTCTTACTTCGTCACTAATCCTAATTTCCAAGTATACTTTGGTCCTTGCATTGAATTCCACTTTACTTTGACCATAACCATTTTCCATTCTTTGAGATTCTTATCTTTGATCTGTAAGATCTTTTAATGGACCTTTTATTTTACCTCTATATCTTGAAGAGGTATAAGTAAAGATTTATCAGCTAGGCGTTTCTTAAGTTGCATACATGAAACACATCATGTATTCCTGTCATTTCTTCTGGTAACTCTTGCTGATAAGCTACCGATCCAATTTGCTTAATGATTCCAATTAGTTCAACAAATTTTAGACTTACTTTTCTTTCTTGCCGCATCGGATTATTCCCGGAGAGACTTTTAGTAGTATCCTTTCTCTGATATAAATTCCAATGGTTTGCCGATCTCATGGCCTAATAGTTTCCTTTCTCATTTTTCTGTCCAACTGACTGGATGGTACTATTATCCATAAAGTGCTTTAATATGAGCAACACTAACTATGGGAGAATTTTATTAGTGATAAGTGACAGTCCTACTTGCACCAATATTTATCACACATGTACTTAGCATGTCTTTCTATGTTTATAGTGTTCCTTCACACTGCTCAAAATAAGTCGAGTTAAATTTTTTCCCAGAAATGAGAAGTGAAATGACTATCTTGATTTAATATAATAGATAATGGGATTCTATGTAATGAGACTATTTTGTCCCCACACGACTTAACTAAGCGTTTTATACTAAAGGGTTTTCTTCACTTGGTAGAGATTTAACTGACTTGGTCAGTCGATCCACAATCTCCCAGATTGTGTCGTTACATTTTCTTATGTTGGGTAGTTTGGTAACAATATCTATTGTTATCAATCTCATTTCCACACTGATATCCTTATCGTTGAGGTAAACCTAAAGGGTTCTAATGTTTAGTTTCAACTTGCAAATAAACTAAATACTTGTAACTGGCTACATCATTCTTCATTCCTATCTATCCTCAATTCTTATTGATGCTCCCATTAATGATGCATCATATACTTAGTCTTATGAGCTTTCCTAAAAATTAGATATGTTTCCTTAGATAGGTATCCAAATTCTTTTCTTATGGATTTTCCAAATTCCATTAGTTTCTTTTTATGATTCCTTCATTATTCCTTTATAATCCTTCAGCATCATCCTTGATTGCTGTTTCTTGGGTACTCTTTAATTATTTCATTAAATCTATCCGCAATTTAATCTAAGAGCACGTACTTGTTTCGGCTTCTTATGAAACTTATGACTTAAAGCATTAACTACTACATTAGTCTTAAGTTTGTGATATAACAATCGGTGTTGTTCATAGTAACAGGTGAATTCTGAGTTTCTCCTTATGATCGGGTGATAGTCTAAGTAGATTCTCTGGGAAAACGTTGAAGTATTCCGATATTACTGAAATTTCTTACAGGTCCATACCTCTAATGATCACCGAGACCATATACACTATGCCTTACTTTCGTGTAGCTTTCATCACAGAGACGAACTTTGTCGGCTGGTCTGTCTTGTCTCCTTGTGGTCACTTCTCTGGTTGGCTTGCAAATCTCAACCTAAGTCAGCAATCACCTCAGGAATAATTGTTGCCATTTTATTCCTTTTTATAAAGCAGACAAGATTCCTTTTCTGTCAGATCTTTCCATTTCATGGCATACGTCGTGATCATGTGTTTCGAAAAGCGGGTCTTACTATTTTAATGCCTAATTTTTGAAGCATACATTACTTCATCCTTCTTGGCGTATATACTAATGGTTAGGACACCTTAGTCCTTTAAGCCCATGTATTGTTGCAACAATTTCTTTATTACTGGTAATCTTAGTAGGATTATAGGTGAAGAGAGTCTTTGTAAGTGCATTTAGTCGTGGTTACTCTTATCTCCTCAAGAGTTCTTAAAGAAAGTAGAATTACTCTCATTAGCGTAGGTTTTTAGCCGTTTTGTGCCTAGCACAACTTTAGCTATAGGTTTCCTAATGCGTGAATAATCTAAGGTAACACAAAGGGAATTCTTATTCATTCGATGACGTCCAACTTAAAGGGGTTCCCGTCGTTCATCTTGTCGCACGAGTTACGAGACAAATGATCAAACAAAATAATGTTCGGTATCGGAATTATAGATGTATACAAGAGATTCCTAATAAAGAAATCTGGGATTATTATTGACACACATGCTCGCGATTTATTCTAAATTGTCAATCCTTATGGTTTTTAGATTTCCTTATAGATATACATATCTATATAATCATATTTTTCACATACTGTAATATATAAACCTTGCATAAGGTTAATGTATTTAAAAGATTCATATTTCCAAAAACAAGTCAGATATCAGGTCATGATACTATTTAGGGAATTCCGTCACTTGTTTGCCATATCATATACCTCATATTACCCGGTTCTCGCCGAAGAGGTAACCCCATCTTACCCGGTTCTTGCCGGAGAGGTAATATGCATTTCCCATAAACAGATCTTTCTTCAATCATGAATATTTTATTAGAGTTTTTTTTTCATCAAAGAACAAGGAAATTAGTATTCACATGACGGATCATATTCCAGAACCAAGTAGTACCAATAAAAAAGAAATAACAGTGGCCAAGTGTTATCGCTTGTTTACCATACTTGCAACGTTCTAGTCATCATCCTCACGGCATACCAACACCCATCACACTTTATCTATGCAAGTAATTAGCTTATCTCGAAGCTTATACTAAGGCAATTTTCTTAGGTTCAAGTCTAAATACTATCACGTGTGCTACCAGCTAATAACAATTTCCTAACTCTTTCGTTCAAGCTTAGGTATTATCATCACAACACCTATTGGCTTAAACCAGTGGCTCTGATACCACCTCTGTCACGACCCCCGACCCCACCCTGGACGGGAGCGGGAGCCGTGAAGCAGCCAAGTGGTACCGGTGGTTATTTTAAAAACATTGCAGCCGAAATGTTCATCAGGACCGTGAGTTAGGGAATATATCAGAGTTTTGAAACACCGGATTTTATTTATTAAACAGGTGGGAATAAACCCATGTTTTACAAAGGTAGCTTTTATATTGGATAATCCGAATACATAAACAACTTTTCTTAAATTAATTTAATGATAAAATAAGCCACTTCTTTAAGCCTTTTGGTGCCGTATCCAACTCTTATTCCGATCTACTGTAATCACTTGAAACGCGTTTTAAAAAGATTTGGTCAGCAGGAAATATTGGTGAGTTCATTCATTTTGTACAAAAACACATTTGTTTTAATTCACAGCATTAAGAGTTTTTACATTTGCCCATTCAAGATTGGCAAAGACTTAATCACTGCAAAGTATAACTAGAAAACAGTGTTATAAGTTACAGTATTAAGAGCGATTACAATGTTTATATATCAACCAATTACCCCAAATCGGTATTTGTCACTCGACCGTATCTGTGACTATGGTCATATCACCAATTGGCTAACTCGTTGTCCAATGGTGACGGTTATCAAGTAATGTATACAAAACCCCACATACAGGCAGTAATTGAAGATTACAAAGACTTAATCCCTGTAATTATAACTTTGAAAACAAGTAGAGTTTTGGGAAAGCAATTTGAGAAAAAGAGAATGACTCACCTTGTTAGCATATAGTCTTAATTTAACAGGCCTCTTGATTCTAAGTCTTCTGATAACTAAGCATCTATTTTGAGTGTAAGTGTATAGTGTAGAGTTTCTGGTAGTTTAAACATTAAGTTTAACAGAGTGGAATACGTATTAGTGTTAAAACCAATCAAACCTAACGATGGTTACGAGATCAGAACCTTAACGAAATTCACAAAGTATAGTCTTATTTAGACAACACTTTTGCATTCGTTAGTTGGTTCCCGAATCGATCGGACAGAATATCGTATCGGTGATTATTGGTTAGAACACCAACGTATAGAGAAAATAATAGAAGGAATGTGCAAAGGAAAATGAATCCTAAGCTTCCTATTTATAGGTAAGGGATAAGTCTTACCCTATATGGAATTTCCCTAGGTGTTATTTACCCATACACCTTCCTCAGTTGAACCTTCCCTAGATAAAATCTTCCTCAGATAATATTTTCCTTAGATAATATCTTCATTAGATAATATCTACCCCATATATACCTATTTAGATATTATCTACCTCATGTATATCTTGGTGTTAAACTTTAATTGTTTAACTGATTAATTTACTTAGCTGATTAATTAATCTTACTTAGCTTAATTAATCTTACTTAACTGATTAATTAATCTTACTTAGCTTAATTAATCTTACTTAACTGATTAATTAATCATACTTAACTTAATTAATCTTACTTAGCTGTTAAGTTTACTTATCTATTAAGTTTCTCAATTGCTAAGTTATCTTAACTACTAAGTTGTCTTAACTGCTAAGTTTTACTTAACCATGAAGTTCTCTTAATCACTAAGTTTATTTAATTACTAAGTTTCCTCAACCATTAAGTTTACTTAATCATTAAGTTTCCTTAACTATTAAATTTACTTAATCACTAAGTTTACTTAATCGCTAAGTATTCTAGTTTAACAGCTTCCTGATTATGAGTTCTAATTTCTAGTTACAATGGAACTCGCATTAGTGTATTAACTCAATTCAACTTTAACGATAATCACGAGATCAAAACCCTCACGACGAATGACAAAGTATAGCCAAATATAGGCAACACTTAAACATCCGTTGGATCAGTTTCAATCAATCGGATACAGTATCGTACCAGTGATTAGAATTATTACCCTAATAACGAGCCGAGTTTGGGTTTTAGGGTATAATACCGAGCTACTATTTTGCTATAATAGAAGCTAAGAGAAAGAAAAGAATTGAACGATTTCAACTGAAGCTCGAACATCTCATTTATAGGGCTGGAAATGGGGCTCTCGCGCCCCGCGGGAGAGTTAAGACAGGGCTTCGCAGCCCGCGAGGAAGCATAAGGCGGTTTAAAGTTTGCTGAGTCATGGTGTGGTCTTGACACATGTAACGACACGTGTCCATTAACGTGTCCGGATAGAGACAAGTCTCTCGCGCCTCGTGAGAGATCTTCTTTAGTTGGTCGTGGCCCGCGAGAACACCAAAAATTAGAATTTTTGATTTCTTGTTTCGGTTTTCGTCGTACGCGTCTAGGGTTCTGGTTAGGGTTCGTTCTAGGGTGTTTTTCAGGGTTGTTACACAACCAGTAAGAATGCTTCTTTTCTATTGAGGATAACTGATTCTTCTTTTCTATGTTGTTTATGCAGCCATCAGTCTATGTCACATTCAAGAATCACCTGTCACTCCAGCAAGAGTTGAAGCTTTCAGGAAACTAGATCCTGTAATCAGAACATTTCTACCCTAGTTAAAGATTCTAGAAGAAGTATCATCCACCTCCTAAACCATGTCAAGTAAGTATCCACATTTGTGTATATATAAATGTTAAATAAGATTAGAATATGAATACTTATCTGCATATCATGCTTCTAGGTGCTGGCAAGTCTTCCAAATCTGCTTCCAAGTTCAGCGTGGGTGACCTCCAGGAGTATGCATCCTTAAGGTCCCTTAAAAAGAGCTGGCTGCAAGCCCAAGCATCCCGGAGCCTAAGGGCATGAGCACTAGGGGCAAGGGTGCCAAGAAGAGGAAGACTGCTGAACCCGCTGATGGCCTGCCTCTAATGGAACGTCAGGTTCAAGAATATGTCTCCGAGGTAAGGATTTCATATCCTAAAATTTACACTTCTCTTAAGGATATAGGATCCTTAATACTAAAATCTTTGATTGCAGAAATTCGCTGAAGTCCAGATCCTCATTGATCAACACGTAGCCGAGGCTGAGCAGAAATGCCTTGATCTTCAAGCCATTGCAGTTGCCAAAGATAAGAAGATCTCTCAGCTGGAGAAGGAGAACAAGATGCTGCAAAAGGAGCTGATGGTTGTTGAGATGAAGGCCTAAAGGGATAGAATGGATATCATGGATGGGGCCAAACTCTCTGCGACTATCGCCATGCTGAAGATCAAGCTGCAGATGGCCAAGGAGGCTGAGGATCCTGCCTTTGACCGGTCCACCTAGGACTTGGAGGCTTGAAAGGAGAGGCTGGCTGAGGTTGATGATGAGGATGAAGTAGAGGAGGCAGCAGCTCTTGAAGGTGGAGGCAGCGGATTGAAGGATCCTGAGGTGGCAGCAGGTGGTGATGGCAAAGGTGATGGTGAAAAGGTGGTGGAGGAAGCGAAGGTGTAGGCTGTATCAATGGGCAATGATGGATATTTCTAGACGCGGCCGGAGCCCATTTTTTATGGTTTTTATTTGGTGATGTTTTAATTTCAAACAATTATGGTCTGTAACTAAACAGTAGTCTTTAGGGTTAAGGATCACGGATCCTTGGAACAATAGGTGGGTAGCAAAGGTGGATGGGTCCTTCTGTTTGTGGAGGATGAAGCCTTTGATGCCCCTCATCTTTTGATTTCCTGCACTCAATGAACCTTATGAATATGGACACCCTTTGCCTACCCAAGCGGACGGGCCACATATTGCTGGTAGATGTTTAGGTAGGAAATTTTGACAACCATTTAAAGGGATAAGTATGATAAATAAATAAAACTTTAACTTTTGGCTATCTTGGTGTTGTTCATTTTGTGTATACTTACTTATGAATTGTTGTTGCATAGTTTCAGAATTTACAAGTTATTGATGAAAGTATAAAAATCAGTTCATATCAAACAATTTAGGATATGATCAAGGATCAAATATCCTTTAATCAAAAAGTTTGAAAAATGAGAAGGTTTCAGGATCATATATCCTGTTGTCAAAGAATAAAGGTATAATTGATAAACCAAGAATAAAATTAAATTAAATAAGGATCATACCAGAGAATCCAAGTTAGGATCCTATATCCTTAACACTTACAACTGTGACAATCAAAAGATAAAACCTTGTAGAAAATTAGGATCCAGGATCCTCGACTGTTTGGCTTTGGAAACCTGCAATATAATATAACTTGGGACTAAGCCAATTTGGAAAAGAAGATGTTAGTATCTGGGGACAAGCCCAATAAACTGGGGACAAGCCCAAAAACTGGGGACAAGTCCAAAGGATCTTGTGTAAACTGGAGTATGGCCCATACTGGCGACTATCCAAACTTAGTGACATGAAGATGCCAAAACCTTAGCTAACGTGAAAATGTTAGAAACCTTAGGAACGGATGTATGGTACGTCTACCATTATACTTAGGATCCTAAATACAGCTAGTACAATGAAATTATCAGCCCCTAAAGCGGGTACTGGTCCCATTGCCTTTAACTGTACTAGGATAATCGTGCGCAACTGGCGAAGGTGTAAAAACCTGATTCGTAGGAGGTAATAGATACCTTAAACTGGGGACAAGCCCAAAAAATTTGGAGATTTCAGTGGATACTTGATCCTTTATCAAAGATGTGGCAATTTCTGCAAAACTCAGAATTTAGTGAAAAAGGATAAAGGATCCTGGATCCTTCTCCTTGTAATCAAATAAGTTAAAGGATAATAATCAAATCATTACCAGAATAAGGATCATATATCCTCTAAGGATCCTTTGCATGTAACATGTATGAGGATGACCAAGGATCCTGGATCTTTCTTACATGAAGTATTTTTTTGAGATGGACAGCATTCCAAGCCCTTGGTAATAGATCACCTTCCATGGTTAGTAAACAATATGCCCCCTTTCCTGCCTCAGCTTCAATCAGATAGGGGCCTTCCCACTTTGGTGCTAACTTGCCATCAGCAGGATTTGTGATATTTTGGAATGCTTTCCTCAGCACCATGTCACCAACTTGAAACTTTCTGATCCTGACATTTTTGTTATAAGCTCCAGCCATCCTTTGTTGATAGCCAGCCAATCTTATCCTTGCTAAATCACTAAGCTCTTCTATGGTATCCAAATCTTGAACCAAGTTTTCAACATTTCCTTCAGGATCACGGATGCTTGTTCTTGCAATAGGGACTACCATCTCTGTAGGGATCACCGATTCTGCTCCAAACACTAAAGAAAATGGAGTCTGGCCAGTAGCATTCTTGGGAGTTGTTCTATCAGCCCATAACACATAAGGTAGCTCTTCTGCCCATTTTCCCTTCTTGGATCCAAGCTTCTACTTCAAGTTGTTGATGATGATCTTGTTAGATGATTCTGCTTGACTATTAGCATGTGGGTGGACTGGTGTTGATGTTATCATCTTAATCCCCCAGTTGTCACAAAAGTTAGTGGTTCTATTCCCAATAAATTGGGATCCATTATCACAAATAATTTTAGAAGGAATGCCAAATCTGGTAATAATGTTTCTTTTAATAAAGGATATAACTTCCTTTTCTCTGACTTGTGCAAAGGCTTCAGCTTCTATCCATTTGGAAAAGTAATCAGTCATAGCAAGCATAAACACTTTTCCTCCTAGTGCTTTGGGAAGTTTGCCAACTATATCCATTCCCCATCTCATGAATAGCCAAGAAGAGGATATAGGATGCAGGAGCTCCGTTGGTTGATGAAGGATATTGCCATGTCTTTGACAAGCATCACATTTCTTTGCATAATCCACAACATCCCTCTTCATGGTGGGCCAATAGTATCATGTCCTAAGGATCCTTGAGATCAGTGCTCTGCCCCCTGTGTGGTTTCCACAATCTCCTTCATGAAAATCCTTCAGGACTTCTTGGATTTCTGGATCCTCGATGCACCTTAGATATGGACCTGCAAGCGATCGTTTATATAACATGTTATCTAGTATTGTAAATTGAGATACCTTGACTTTGAAAGCTCTAGGATTTTTGTTGGGATTGAACCCTACCAGAGGAACAAATAATTAAAGCCAAAACCAGATCACAACAGTGGATTCACAATAAGCAGCTGTTTACATTAGGCTTTCCCCTTGAGAGTGATTATAACAACTGATGGTTCTCTATCCACTGTCCGTATACAATTGCTGCTACCCTTTAAACTGCTGATATAGTCCCGAAGAAGTAAACACTGCTGGTTCAATCTACTGATGACAAAGCACTGCCCACTCAAGGACTGATCAACTTTGAGGAAAGCACTGATAGAAGAAGATAGCAGAAGTTTAGTGTATTACGTGTCTTATGTAGAATCAGTGGTTAAGATTAGCAGTGTTTGTATAGGAATAGTTGTTACAGGTTGTTAGGCTGTTAGTCGTCGCTTTCATGGTGACGTCAGCTGAGATGCCTCAGTGGTTTGGTTTGCCTATAAATGGAGCAGTACTCTCTACTGTTACATTTGATTGACTGAATGAGTTCTTCTCCTCTAGTCCAATCCTTTCATCTTGTGTGCAATCAACCTTGGAGCATCAGGCTGAGGGGGAGTTTTATTTGTAAGCATGCTTTGTAATCTTTCGACTGATGCAATTCATGTGTTTATCAAATCCATTTCTCTTTATGATTGTGTTTACAAAGTTTCTTGTTCATTTCCGCTGCACTTAAACTTTGTCCATCTCTATTGATTTGTTTAAATTATACAAACAAACACAATCGTGAGAGCCTCCGATCCTAACAATTGGTATCAGAGCTTGGACAGTCAAATTCGATCTAACAGTCAATTTGACATAATAGTTCAGCTCAAAATTCATTGATACTAAGGTTGATTGTATTTAGTTGAAAAATAGAGTAACGAGAAATCACGCTCAAAGTGACTACTCAAAGGCTCTGTAAAACAACCAAGATGTCATAGGACACACAAGCTTCACATAACAAGTGATATCATACATAAACCACCTACAGTTTTCAGATCTGAAAATATATCTGATAACTATGGTAAAATTATTTACGAAAATTGATTTCAATTGTTGTTATGAAGTTTTTGCTGTTTCCATCATGTTCGCTGCTAAGGTATGAACCTCAGGTCAACAAAACCTATGTTCATAAAAACATTAGTGTTTTTGTTTACTCAAAAAGAAGGAAATTAAAACTTTAGTCATTTAGATCTTATGTATTGAAGAACAGGTTGAGAATCCTTCAAAAGGACCAAAATCAATTCTGTTAAGAATACATTAAGAAAATTAACAAGTAAAAAATGTCTAGATCATGGGTAATGTGAAATTTGGCATACGTATGTGCAGAAATGACCAAATCTCTCAAAACATTGCTGCAAAATGATTCTGGAATAAGGACTTCTTAAAAAAAACAAAAAAAAAAAACCTCCCATTGAGTATTTCATTACTTATGGATGGGATGGATAAAAAGGGAAAAAGAAAATTCACAAGTACTCAATAAGTGTGTTTATCTCAAAACTTTTGATGTCAAAAGAAAAGAGCATAAATATAAAACACTTAAGAGTCAAAATTGGGGGTAACAATGGTCATCAAGCACAAGCAACTGTGTGCATTCATTGGTTTAGGGAAGTTCAGTTAACAATAGTATCCCCAGTAAGTAAACTTACAAGAGGACTAGATCACATGGTAACAAAATCTATAACAGGGTTTTCAAAAACTTATTTACATGTGTCCTCATGTTTGCAATCAACTGACAAGAAAATGGTATCAAACAGTGGTCAAAATGTATTTACAATTTCATACCACCATGGTTGCAGAAATTGGCCTAGGCGGCCGATTAATCGGCGCCTAGGCGCTAGGCGGTCTATTACTGCCTAATTTTGAGCTAGGCGGTCAATTAATCGGCCATGGTAAAAAATCGGTCAAAATCGGTTCTAGGCGGTCAAAATCGGTCCTAGGCGGTCAAAAATCGGATTAATCGGACAATATTAGTCGGTCAAAATCGATCAAAATCGGTCCTAGGCGGTCAAAATTGGTCAAAATCGGTCAAAATCGAACCATACTATCTGAAACTTGAAGTATTTATGTGAATTTTGAAGTATTATTTTTATATTATTGGGTATATATATATAATTTTGAAAAAATACATATAAAAATCCCATTCCGATTAATCCCGATTAATCCCTAGGCTGTACCTCACCGCCCGACTAGCGCCTAGCGCCTTCTAAAACATTGCATACCACTGTTGTCAAACCACTGACCATTTTCATAAACTTGAGAATGATATGATTATGAGTTTTATTGGAAAATATACCAGATCCTTTTGGTGCTGTTTTCAGAAAATCCTTTATTTTTTCTGGAAAAAGGATTTTCTCAAATAAAGCATGATATATTATACCTTATTTTTCTTCAAAGAATAATATATTTTGTACTTTTACTGGTTTTTGATAGTAAAAGTTTCAATTTCCTGTCAGGATATAGAACCTTTTTTTTTTGGTGATATTATCCTCGAAAATGGATCAAAAGGAAATGGTGTATGTGTTAAGGTCAAGGTCATGTCAAACTCAAGTTTGGTTTTAACACAGATCAAGATTGATTTCTAACAGATTTTAAAATACTGGGTTACTAAACCACTGTCAGGAATCTATAAATGTTTCAAAACCTGTAATTGACATGTGGCAAAACCTTGAATGAAAATCTTTGTAAAAGCTGCTGACAAATTGAACTTGACAACTTGCATCTAAAATGTATTTTGTTAAGGATAGCAATCTTGCAGATATTTCAAAATCATCATCAACAGATGAGATAAAATTATTCCTTTCATCAGAACAGCAGATGCTCAAAATATTTGTCAAAAGCTTATCCACTGGTGCATTAACAGTTGTTGATATACTAGTCTTGTTCAAACATCTGCTTTCTAACTACTGTCCACTGCTGAAAGTCAACCCCTGTTCCTTTATTTTGTTGGAAAGCACTGATGTTCAAAGTCAGTGTCTTATCCACTGATAGTAAAAATCATCCACTGCTCTCATATTATTACGGTTGTAACCACTGATATTTGCTTCATCAGTGGTTCTCCTAAAACAACTGTCCTCCATAATTCATCTTTTCATCAGAGGTTGGCACGTGGTCAGTTATTAGCCATCAGATCTTTGTAACCGCTGCCACATCAGCACTTACTTTTTTCCCTAAATAAAACCCTGATCAAAACCCCAAACAGGGTTTTACACTGTCGAATTGAATTCCAAAAATTCTCTTCTCAAAGCAGTTTCCAACCTCCATTTCAAATCATTCTTCATCTTTCTTCATCAAAATGACGAAATCAAAATCAAAATCAAAGTCGAAATCATCATCATCATCTTCCAAAGAGGTCGCTCAAACGGCCGCTGAACCCATTGAAATCCCTTACAAATCCCCTCATAATTACTTGGGTCTACTCACAAAACCCACCAATAACCACACATTCGATTCCATCATCGACATCATGACTGTATCAAAGTATAAAACTTTGCTAACAGCAGATGCTCCAATTTATCAACAAACCCAGAGAGAGTTTTGGAAAAATGCCACCCTTGACAAACAAGGCGAGAAAGTCATAGCCATCAACTCCTCAATACAGGGTAAAGCGATTCAATTTACTCCACAATCCATTTCGGAAGTCTTTAAACTCGATGATCAGAAAGGTAAAACATCTTTTCCTAAAAACGAGTTGAAAACTGATTTTCTGAAAAGAGGATATGTAGAACAAACAAAAAGGGATACCTTTATTTTCCTTCTGCACCTAGATTCTTATTTCATACATTTTTAATGTGCGTGTCAAATAAAACAAAAGCAGAGGTGCCTGAGCAGAATTTAGCAGCTACCACTGCTCCTCAGACATCTGCTGCTGAGCCCACTGCTCCAGGTGATCATAGCAGCACAACCACTGCTTTGAAACCCACACCTGCCATCACCAAAAAGGCCAAAAAGAAATCATCCAAAAAGCCCACCAAACCCTCTAAAAAGGCAACTCTGGAAGATGAGATTCCAGAGCTAATGCCAGTGACAACACAAATGTCACCACAAACCACTGCTGCTACTTCCTCACAAAAGGATCAGGTTGTAAGCACAGGGACCCCACATTATGAAGCTCCGGATTCAATTGGATCCATCTTCCTCAGTCCTGATCACAAGGACATGTCTCTTTCAACACCCATACCCTCACCAATCACATTACCACAATCCATAATACCCTTGTTGCATGCAGTTGATATAGCTCAGACACAAACCAGTTCCTCTCTATCACCTATCACTGAGAGGACACTCCCACAAGTGACTGGGTCTGATGCTACTACCCCTGCTATCCCAGCAACAACTGAGGAGGTTACACCCCTTGAGTTACAAGTAACTCTTGGTGGTAGTTCAAGTGGAGCAGCAACTACAAGTGATGGATCAACAGATCTACATTTGGACAGTTGTTTCATTAGTTAGACTCCCTTGAAGGCAATTTCTTCCATAGCACCTCTGGTAACCACTAGTGAGTTTGTTTTGACCACTGGTACCCTTAAAAGGTTATCAAGTGTTGAAGAGAGAAGACCCTAGAACCAAGAACAAGGGGCATCAATGGATGATATTTGGGACTTAGTTCCTAAGTTACACATTGATACAACCACTGCTGGTGGGGAATCAGGTGATCCCATTAATTTGGGTGATGATTCAAAATATCAGGAATTGACGGGCAGAGTTGAAAATCTTGAAACATCAGTTGCTGAAATAAAGGATATGGTGCAACAGTTGTTAAAAGCTCAAAAAGCACAATCCACTGCTGTTCCTGCTCAAGCACCTGCACAACCTGCACCTGCTGCAAATGAGCTATGGAATGTATTTCAACCTATGCTTGAAAAACAAAAACAAATGGCTGATCAACAGCATGCAATACATGTACAAATGTTGACAAACATGATGGAGTCAAGATTTAAAGATACTCAAGCAAACATCAAAGTTATCAAGGCTCATATCCAAAGCACCACTGGAAAAGTTCCTCCCACTATCCTCTTCATGGATAACCCCTTTCCAGATAATTCCAAAAAGGGGGAGAAAATCAAGCAATTGAAGAAGAAGGGAATTGAGGATGGTGTTTATATTGAACCGAAAAAAGATAGCCAGACTAAAGCTGCCATATCAACACACACCACTTCACCACACACCACCACAACCACTGCCCTACCACCATCATCATCTATAATCACATCACCACCACCAAAACCAAACTCACTACCATTACCTCCTGCCATAAAGCAGAAGACAACAGATGTTACAACATCTGTTGTAATGACACCAGTGGTTGAAACACCAGTTGTTTCAACACCTGTTAGTCAGACACTGTCCACCACCCAAATCACTACCATTTCAACACCTGCTCAAAAGCAGAAGACACCTACTGACACATCAGTAGTTGTAATGACAACAGAGGTTGAAACACCAGTTGTTCCAACAGCTGTTAGTCAACCATCTACCACTGATCTCAACTTTTCTACATCACAACCAAAATCTCCTTCACCCAAAAAGCTTTACACAAGGAAAAGGAAATTTCAGAAGAATGCTGATGATATACCAACACCTATTCCTTTATCCTCTACACCTTACAATGTCATCAATCCACAACCACCCACTCAAATATCCTCCACTAGAATTGAATCTGTTGCTGAGAAATATCCACTGGAATTGGAGGCTGTAAAGGATGAAATGAAACAATTCTATACAATATATGATCCTTGGGAAAGAAGATTTCCTTCTCTCATTGGCTTCGGGAATCCATTAAACATGAGTGAGTATCTAAAACTCAAAGCCAGGCAAGCAGATATAAGAGCCAGAATTGAATGCAAAGATCAAGGTGATAAAGCCATTTCTGAAAGAATGGAGTTATTACTCACAAAGGTCAAACAAATGGAAGATTATGCAAAAGACCTGAGCAAAGACATGTCAAATATACCACCTGATGCTGCCCTACAAAAGGTAATGAGAAAGGAGTTTCTTGAATTCATCATGAAAGAAAAGTTTTATCCAGCCAAAGAAGAACAATTCAGTGAATGGCCACTCATTACACTAAAGCATGAGGTGAACAGAATCAAGAGAATCCAAAATGATCCAAGTAAAAAAAAAAAGACAGCCCCAAATTGGAGTAAATACAAACAGGCCATTGATAAACTCACTTCAGAATACAAGAAAAAGAAACAGGAGTTGGGGGATGCAAATGTGGATACTGCTAAAGCCATAGCAAAATGGACAAAGCAGTATACAGATGAGGCTTATGAAAGGCTAAAGAAAAGAAGAATGACAGATTCTAACACTCCAAAGAAGCCTGACAACAAAAAGCCAAAACAGCAGATCAAAACTTCTGAACCACTGTTCACTTCAGCAGTAACCTCTGTCATTGTGATAAACCAAGAAAAGAGGATACATCTGACTGATGCAGAAGAAAAGGAAAAGGAAGCTGAGTACTTTACAGAAGCCATCAAGAAAATGGCTTTAAATGAAGATTGCTCAGCAAAACTTCAAACCCTTGTCAAAAAGGTATTGGACAAACCTGCATCACCAAACATTTCAGCAGATATGACAGCCATTGAGCTAGATCAAAAGAAGAGACAAGAGCTGATTGATAAAGAAGTTGCAGAAGATATAGCTGCAGCAAATGAAGTCATAAAAGAAGCTTTCAAACAAATGGCAGCTGAAAACTCTGAAGCAGCAAAAGTTCAGAGTACTGATCATGTTGAAAACTTTGAACTACCAAAAGCTCAGAGTAATGATCAGGCTGAAAACTCTGAACCATCAAAAGCACAGAGTACTGATCAACAAATTTTCAGAAGGCCACAATCTCCAAACTCATCAGTTAATAAATCTCTCCCAAGAAACCCATTGGGTTTAAAAGTACTAAAATGGATGTCTGATCAAAAGACCCATGTATTAACCCTGTTCAGATCCAATGGAGAAGTGAAGTACATATCAAGGAAACAAGCACTAAGCCTTGGTGTTGAAGATCTACAAGATCTCCTTGAACTTACACTGTGTAGGGATGAGGATGACTCAAGTTCCAAGGACTTTGAAGCAGAATTTGAAAGAAAAGCTAAGGAACTTCTGATGAGAAAATAAAGATCCAGAATAATGAAGGGTTTTGGCATTATCTGTTCCAGGGGGAGATTGTTGGGATTGAACCCTACCAGAGGAACATATGATTAAAGCCAAAACCGGATCACAACAGTGGATTCACAATAAGTAGCTATTTACATTAGGCTTTCCCCTTGAAAGTGATTATAACAACTGATGGTTCTCTATCCACTGTCCGTATACAACTGCTGCTACCCTTTAAACTACTGATATAGTCCTGAAGAAGTAAACACTGCTGGTTCAATCTACTGATGACAAAGCACTGCCCACTCAAGGACTGATCAACTTTGAGGAAAGCACTGATAGAAGAAGATATCAGTAGTTTAGTGTATTACGTGTCTTATGTAGAATCAGTGGTTAAGATTAGCGGTGTTTGTATAGGAACAGTTGTTACAGGTTGTTAGGCTGTTAGACGTCGCTTTCATGGTGATGTCAGCTGAGATGCCTCAGGGGTTTGGTTTGCCTATAAATGGAGCAGTACTCTGTACTGTTACATTCGATTGACTGAGTGAGTTCTTCTCCTCTAGTCCAATCCTTTCATCTTGTGTGCAATCAACCTTGGAGCATCAGGCTGAGGGGGAGTTTTATTTGTAAGCATGCTTTGTAATCTTTTGATTTACTTTGTAATCTTTCGACTGATGCAATTCATGTGTTTATCAAATCCATTTCTCTTTATGATTGTGTTTACAAAGTTTGTTGTTCATTTCCGTTGCACTTAAACTCTGTTCATCTCTATTGATTTGTTTAAATTATACAAACAAACACAATCATGAGAGCCTCCGATCCTAACAATTTTCTCTAGTAGGGATCTCTCCATGTTGTATATATCTTAGGATCAGAAGGATCCAGGATCCCGAATTTGATTGTGCACCATCACTAGGTATGATTGCAGAATCCTCCACTATCTCCATAGTTGTGTGATCCTCAATAGCAGGAGCTAGGATGTGAATAATTGGTATCCTAACATCCTATGGAATCTTCAGTGATGATCCAAGATTGGCTAAAGCATCAGCTTCTGCATTTTCTTCCCTGGTGTTAGGGGAGGATTTTCAAATGATCAGTGATCCTCAATTACTGTTGGGTTTCGTGATCCTCACTTCTGTTAGAATTGGTGATCCTCAGAAGTATGGCAGGATCAGGATCATGGATCATCTTAAGGATCCTTATACTACAATTGTCTACTTTGAATACGGTATTATTTTGCAGGAGTACGAGCTTGGACTTGGTCTTGGCGATATTCCTGGAGCATATTCCATGACTTATTCCGCACGTGCTTACCTAAAGTGGACGTAATGGAGTTCGTGGGGGACTTGCATGAAATGCGGAATGTTTGTTAGCTTAGATATTTTACATTTTTAAATGGGGTAGCGAGCTATTTAGAAACACTTGGCTATTTTTGGCTACACACACACTTCGACAACTGCTCTCACCAGCTCTCGGCAATTCGCTTAGCAATTTCATACACTTTTCATACACCTTTTGCACGTTACACTATAGTGATCCTTGTAATTAGCTCGCTATCATCCGAAGTTGTAACACATTTCTTATTTAATTTGAGTTGGTGATCGATAGTTTCCATCACCCGAGGTTTTTTATGCCGGAGATCATTCATTGATCAAGGGCTTTTTCCTCGTATAAATCTTTGTGTCACTTGTTCATTACATTCTAGAGTGATCCTTATTGTTGTTCATCAATTCAAGCATCATACCTCACAACAGAAAGTTTGGTTGCATTATCATTGCTTGATTTTTGACCAAAATAGTTTGGCGCCCACCGTGGGGCAATTGGTGCTTCATTCCTGAGAAGATTCATACCTTTGTGGTCATTTCGGTTCACGACAACCAGGCAGATGGCTTCTTCAGCGAAGAACGCTTCAAACTTAATGCCGTCATTCAGTTCTTCACAAGGCGTTCCTCCTTTGCCTCCACCACTTTCTGGATCCCAGAAGAATGCTGAGAATGCTGCGAAGAAACAAACCCCCATTTTCACAAAACCACCAACTTCTTCTGTTTCAACTAATCCTACTACTAATGATCTTTATGCTCTGATTTTGCAGATGAGGAATCATGCACAAGAGCAGGACAAAACCAACGAAAGGATCCTCTGGGAGATTGATGAGATCAAGAAACAGAAGAAATCCGTGGAGGATCACTCCCCTCTGATGCCAAGATCGCTGAACTTCGACACTCCAGTCATAACTTCCCAACACTCAGCAGTTCCGGACGTGTAATACTTGGGTGAATTACCAGGAAGGCGTTATGGAACAACAACTATGAGTCAGGCATTTGGCTCTCACTTCCAGCCTCAAGGATTCTCTTCTCAACCATCAGGATCCTCTTCTCAGCATCAGGGATACTTCACGTCAGGAGGATATTTGGGAATGCAGGCAGTTCAAGGATCCTCCCAGGTCCAAGGATCCTCCCAGGTCCGAGGATCCTCCCAGGTCCAAGGATCCTCCCAGGTCCAAGGATCCTCCCAGGTCCAGGGATCCTCCCAGGTCTAGGGATCCTCCTAGGTCTAGGGATCCTCCCAGGTCCAAGGATCCTCCCTTGTCCCAGGATCCTCTCTGGTTCCAGGATCCTTTCAGGTTCAAGGATCATCTCAACTACAAGGATCCAACTTCCTTCAGGATCAAGGATTCTTGAGAAGTATGCAGCCTCAGAGCTCGGACGTTCATCAATGAGACTTCATACCAATGCAGACCATTGCTCCCTCTGGTCCTTCAATCATGCCAGAGTCTCGTCAATATGGATTCACATCCGCAATTCCAAACACGAATCCTGTGGGAGGTAACACTTTTAATAATTCATATAACACTAACCATGGCTTAATGCAGGATACAGGTATTAATCAGGCTATGGCTAGAGAGCTACAGAAGCTTAAGGATATGATATCCAGTGTACCGGGAGTGGTTAAACCCATTCCTGAAATTGCAGATGGTAGCCATAGGCTATCTCGTTTTGCACCACCCTTATGTGATGCTGAGATACCTAAAAGATTCCAGATACCATCTATGAAGCTGTATGATGGTTCGACGGATCCAGAGGAGCATGTAGCTCAATACCGGGAAAGGATGGAGATCAATCCAATTCCTGAAAGGTTAAAAGAAGCATGTCTATGCAAGGGATTTGGATCCACACTTACATGATCTGCTCTTAAATGGCTGCTAAGTCTTCCTCCTTACTCTATTACTTCATTTGCTAATCTAGTTAATTTGTTTAATAGTCAATTCTCTTGTAGTAGAAAATTTGAACGATTAACTAGTGATCTATATAGGGTAACACAAGGTCAAAATGAATCACTTAGAGATTACATCACTAAGTTTAGTAAAGAATCCTTGGATATTCCTAATTTGGATATTGCTACAGCTGTAGAAGCCTTTAAAATGGGATTGCTTAGGGATTCATTATTCTATGATGATCTTGTCATGACACCTTGCAGGAATCTTGATGATGTAAGAACCAGGGCCCTTAGGTTCATCCGCCTAGAGGTTGACAAAAGGATCCATGATAGATTGGTAGGATCCTCAAAACAGGAGAAACAAGGATCCTACTTCAAGAACAACAAATCCAAGTTCTACAATAAGTCTGATAACCAGAATGTGCATTCAGTGGAACAAGAAGAGGATGATGAGGATTATCCTCCTATTTCTGAATACTGTTTTTCTGTTGATAACAATGAACTAATCCTTGCAATGCAGAATCTAGGTGAGAAAGCTAGGTGGCCAAGGAAAAGTGATAAACCAGCCGCTACAAAGGATAAGTCCAAGTGGTGTGCATATCATGAGGATTTTGGGCATCTCACTGAAGAGTGTATTGCACTGAGAAAGGAAATTGGTTACTTGTTGAGCAAGGGGCATTTGAAGGAACTCTTGGGACGGAAGAAGTCAAGGATCCGGGATCCTGAAAGGATCCCGGAAAAGGCTCCTGCTCCTCCAGCAGATGCACAAGTTATAAACTTCATATCCGGTGGATCAGACATTTGTGGTAGTTCCTTTTCAGCAGCCAAGAGACATGCCAAGGAAACCAAGATGGATAATGGAGATAGACCCATCCGGACGTCCACTGTCACCTAGGATAAGATCATAACTTTTGATGAGGACGATCGTCTTGATGTCCAGGATCCTCATCATGATGGTCTTGTAATTACATTGTTTATTTCTAACCACTTTGTTCGCAGGATCCTTATAGATGGAGGAAGCTCTGTGAACATCATTCAGCTTGATGTCCTCAAGAAGATGAATATCCTGGAGTCTGATATTATCCCAAGATCCTCAGTACTTGTGGGATTCAGTGGAGAAACTAAGAATACATTGGGGGACATCAAACTCCCAATCTATATTGAAGGGTTACATTCTTATCAAAAATTTTGTGTTATAGATTGCTTATCATGTTGCAATGTTATCCTTGGCTGGCCATGGATACATGATATGAAGGCAGTTCCATCCACCTATCATCAATGTGTAAAGCTTCCAAGTCCTTGGGGAGTGGTGAAAATTGAGAGTGATCAACAAGAAGCTAAGAATTGCTATACCTCATCAATGAAGCCAGCCTCAAGACCAAGGGAGCAATAGCAATTAAAGTATCCTTCAAGAGATGTCTTGGAGGCAAGAGAGCAGGATTTGAAAGAAATTCTCATGGATCCTGATGATCCTGAATCCAAGATCTTCATAGGATCAGGGATCCTTAGCGACATTGAACAGGAGCTAGTATCCTTCCTTAAAAGAAGGAAAACTACCTTTGCCTGGAAACATGAAGACATGACAGGTATATCTAAGGATATAATTACTCATAAACTTGGCATTGACAGGTCATTCAAGCCAATTTATCAAAAGAGGAGGAAGTTTGCACCTGAAAGGAATGCTATTATCCAGGAAGAGGTAGATAAACTACTTCGAGCAGGTATGATAAGAGAAGTTAAGTATCCAAGATGGTTAGCCAATGTGGTTGTTGTTCAAAAGAAAAATGGAAAGTGGAGGGTATGTGTCGATTTTACTGATTTAAACAAGGCTTGTCCCAAGGATCCTTTCCCATTACCCCACATTGACTCCATGGTGGATGCTACCGCGGGTCATGAGTTGTTGACTTTTATGGATGCTTCATCTGGATTTCAACAAATTCAGATGGAGACATCTGATCAAGAGGATACAACCTTTATGACCCCAACTGGTATATATTGTTATATTGCTATGCCATTTGGACTAAGAAATGCAGGTGCTACTTACCAAAGGCTTGTTAATATGATGTTCAAGGCACAAATTGGACACACTATGGAAGTCTATATTGATGACATGGTGGTTAAGTCGAAGAAAGCTGAGGATCACCTTAAGGACTTGGAGGAAGCATTCAATATCCTTGATAAATTTAATATGAAACTAAATCCTTCCAAGTGTCATTTTGGTGTTAAGGCAGGTAAATTCTTAGGATATATGGTGACAAAGAGGGGCATTGAAGCAAGTCCAGAACAAATCAAGGCTATTGTGAATATCAAATCTCCTGCCAATGCTAAGGATGTACAAAGATTCACAGGCAGGATCGCAGCCTTGAACAGATTCATATCCAAATCCTCAGAAAAGTGCAAGGATTTCTATGACATCCTGAGGAAGAACAAGAAATTTGAATGGACTGAGAAGCATGAAAATGCCCTTAAAGCTCTTAAGGATTACCTATCCTCAGCCCCAGCTTTGATGAAACCAGAAAAGGGAGATGTATTATCCTTATACCTAGCAGTATCCTCAAAAGTAGTAAGTGCGGTCCTTGTTAAGGATCACCAAGGAAACCTGAAATGTCAGGAAGGATGGCTAAGTGGGCAGTGAAGCTGAGTGCATATGATATAAGATATGAACCAAGGACTGCCATCAAATCCCAAGCCTTAGCTGACTTTGTGGCAGATTTTAGTAGTGACTTGTAAAAGGAAGCTGAGTTAGAAGTCCAACAACTTGAAGAGACTAAGGATCCTTGGATTCTCTTCACTGATGGAGCCTCCAATGTAAAAGGGACAGGACTTGGAATACTACTAAAATCACCACAGGGGGACATAATACCCCACTCCATAGCTTGTGAATTTCAAACTACCAACAATGAGGCTGAGTATGAAGCCTTGATAGCTGGTTTTCAAATTGCTAAGCATATGAGGATCAGGTATCTTGAGGTACATGTAGATTCATTATTAATCACTAATCACTTTAGTGGATCCTATGCTGTTAAAGGTGAAAAGCTAATCAAATATTTGGAGATAGTCAAAGAATTGGCACTCTCTTTTGTTTCCTTTAGTTTGACACAGGTACCAAGGGAAGAGAATGCAGAAGCTGATGCATTAGCCAATCTAGGATCATCTTTGAAGATCTCTGAGGATATCAAGATCCCTATTATCCATATCCTGACCCCTGCTATCTCGGATCATGTAGCTATGGAGATAGGAGAAGATTCTACAGTCATCCCTAGTGAGGATACTCAATCTCATTCAGGATCATGGATCCTCCCAATCATGAGATACATACAACATGGAGAAATTCCTACAGGAGAAAACCCAAGGGCTTTCAAAACTAAGGTATCTCAATTTACAATATTGAATAATATGTTGTATAAACGATCTCTTGCAGGACCATATCTAAGATGCATTGAGGATCCTGAAATCCAAGAAGTCCTAAAGGATTTCCATGAAGGAGATTGTGGAAACCACACTGGGGGTAGGGCATTATTCTCAAGGATCCTGAGAACAGGATACTATTGGCCCACTATGAAGAAGGATGCTGTAGAGTATGCCAAGAAGTGTGATCCTTGTCAGAGGCATAGTAATATCTTTCACCAACCAGCAGAGCTCTTGCATCCTCTATCCTCTTCCTGGCCATTCATGAGATGGGGAATGGATATAGTTGGAAAGCTTCCGAAGGCACCTGGTGGAAAAGTATTCATGCTTGCTATGACTGATTACTTCTCCAAGTGGATAGAGGCTGAAGCCTTTGCTCAAGTTAGAGAAAAGGAAGTTATATCCTTTATTAAAAGAAACATTATTACTAGATTTGGTATCCCTTCTGAAATTGTTTGTGATAATGGATCCCAATTTATTGGGAATAGAACTACTAACTTTTGTGACAGCTGGGGGATTAAGATGATAACATCAACACCAGTCCACCCACAAGCCAATGGTCAGGCAGAGTCATCCAACAAGATCATCATCAACAATTTGAAGAAGAAGCTTGGATCCAAAAAAGGAAAATGGGCAGAAGAACTACCTTATGTGCTTTGGGCTGATAGGACAACTCCCAAGAATGCTACTGGCCAAACTCCATTTTCCTTGGTATTTGGGGCAGAATCAGTGATCCCTACAGAGATGGTGGTTCCAACTGCAAGAACAAGCATTCGTGATCATGAAGAAAATGCTGAAAACTTGGTTCAAGACTTGGATACTATAGAAGAAATCAGGGATTTGGCAAGGATAAGGATGGCTAGTTATCAACAAAGGATGGCTGGAGCCTACAACAAAAATGTCAGGATCCGGAAATTCCAAGTTGGTGATATGGTATTAAGGAAAGCATTTCTGAATACCACCAATCCTGCTGATGGAAAGTTGGCACCAAAATGGGAAGGCACCTATTTGATTGAAGCTGAGGCAGGAAAGGGGGCATATCGATTACTAACAATGGAAGGTGATTTGCTACCAAGAGCTTGGAATGCTGTCCATTTGAAGAAATATTTCATGTGATCAGGACCTATGATCCAAACATAACAAGTATCCTTGAAGGATCCTGATAAGGCAGATGACCCACATTCTGGTAATATTCTGATCTCTAACTCTTTCATTTTCTAATTATCCTATATAAGGATAAGGATCCTGTATCCTTTATCCTCCTTTCACTTGATTCTGAGTTTTGAAGGTTCAGGTATCCTTAACTAAGGATTGAGTATCCACAGAAGTATCCAGTTATTTGGGCTTGACCCCAGTTATTCGGGCTTGTCCCCAGTTTGGGCCTGTCCCCAGTTTCGCCAGTAGCGCACGATGATCCTGATATAGTTCATGGCAATGGGACCAGTACTCGCTTTAGGGGCTGACAATTTCATTGTACTGGCTATATTCAGGATCCTACGTATAATGGTAGATGTACCATACATCCGTTCCTAAGGTTTCTAACGTTTTCACGTTAGCTAAGGTTTTGGCATTTTCATGTCACTAAGTTTGGATAGTCGCCAGTGAGGGCCATACTCCAGTTTACACACGATCCTTTGGGCTTGTCCCCAGTTATCATTTGGGCTTGTCCCCAGAATTGTTGGGCTTGTCCCCAGTTACTAACTCTTATCTTATATTGGCTTAGTCCCAAGTTGTATCCTATTTCAAGTTTTTGGAGATAAATGACCAAGGATCCTTGATCCTTACTTTCTACTAAGGTTTGTCTTTTGGGTTATCTTGATTATAAGCGTTAAAGGATAGGATCCTAACTTGGATTCTCAGGTATGATCCTTAACTATTTTGATTTTATTCATTATTTATTTAAATAACCCTTATCCTTTGACAACTGAGCTTATGATCCTTAAACTATATTACTTTTCAGAACTTATCAATTATGGGATATGTGACCCTTGATCATATCCTAAACTTTTTGGGGATATTTCTTAAATTTTTCTTTACTTGATAAGTTTAAACAAAATGAACATCACAACAGTTGGAAAGTAAAATATTAACAAGGATATCAACACAGGATAAGCCAAAAAGTTAAAGTTATTTTATTCATAAGAGATTAAACCCTTTAAGGTTGTCAAAATTGCCAACCCACGTTTCTACCAGCAAAACATGGCCCGTCCACATGGGTTGGCAAAGGGTGTCCATTGTTTAAGGGTCATGGTAGTGCAGGAATCAAAAGACGGCAGGATCACAATGGCTTAATCCCCCAAACAGAGGATCCCTCCACCATTTGTAATCCTACCAATTGTTCGAAGGATCCATGATCCTTAGCCCTAATTACTATTGTTTAAGTACAACCCGTCATTGTTCAACAAAAAACACCATAACCAAAACAAACTATCAAACTTAAAAAAATGGGCTCCGGCTACGTCTAGAAATGTCCTTCATCGCCCATTCATGCAACCTACACCTTCACCGCATCACCATCTCCTCCAGCTCCAGTATCCTTCATCTGATCCTTGCCACTGCCACCAGCCTCGATTGCCAGAACCTCATCAGCCTCATCCTCATCCTCCAACTCAGCCAGCCTAGCCTTCCAGCCTTCCATGTCCCAGTTGCTCCTGTCAAAAGCAGGATCCTGAGCTTCTTGGGCCATCTGAAGCTTGGTCTTGTACATGGCAATGGCAGCGGAGACCTTAGCATCCTCCATGATCTCGTGCTTCTCCTAATCAACGTTGATCTGAATTGCAACTATCTGAGTCTTGGCATCATTGAGATCCTTTTCGAGGGAGGCAATCTTTAGGTCCTTGAGCATTGCCACTTTTTGGAGGTCGGAGTATTTCTCCTCAAGCTCTTCAACATTCCCAACATCGTCCTCAATTTCAGCAAATTTCGGTAAGAAGACAAAGTAAAGATCAGGATAACATGATCCTCAAATGGGCAGGATAATCAAGTTAAGTCAGTGATCTTTATATCGGCAAAGTACTCGAGGAACTGATGGCGGATCAGGGGCAAGCCTTGTAGGTTCTCAGCTTCAGAGGTCTTTCTCTTCTTTCCACCTCTTCCTTTTGAAGTAGTTGCCTTGGGGATTGTAACGGACGGGCTAGCAGCAGACTTTTTCTTGGAAGATCGGACATTGTCAAGATCAGTGACACTGAATTTGGAGGCAGATTTTGAAGATTTTCCAGCACCTACACACCCAAAACAGATAAGTATCCTTATCCTATTTCTATTTAATTATTTATTTAAACATTTAACTATACAAAAAACAGGATACTTACTTGACATCGTGACAGAACCTGAGGATACCTCTTGAGAATCCTGGGTATTTGCTTTGAATGATCTTATTTCAGGATCAAGCTTCCGAAAAGCAGCAAGCCTTTCCTTCGTGGCAGGTGTTGTAATAAGGTGTGCAATGGTAATAGCTGCAGAAAAGGAACAAAAGTACGTTAGTGATCCTTAGACAGAAACAAAGTCGTCTGGTGATCCTTCTCGGGATCCTCTATCCTACCATAGGTGCTTCACTTCCTTGGCAGATTCTTTCCATCAGAGATAGAATCCCTTCTGACAAAGAAAAAATGCCGTTTCCAGTTGGTATCATTTTTAGTGGCTTTAAAGATTGGGTGTTCTTCACTGGGTTTACGCTTGAGTAGATATCGGTGGGATCCAAATGTTACAAGGTCATACATCTCTGCCAACTCCGACATTCCAAGAGCAATCCCTTCTTGCTCAATGATCCTTTCAAGGGTATATAAAACCCTCCAGATCATTGGCATAGCTTGAATGTAGGAGATGTCGGTGAGGGAGAAGAAAGACTGGGTGAATTCAGGGAAAGGATACGAGTATCCTATTGTGAAAGGGGTGACCGGAAAAGCTACCCAAGATTCAGAAATATAATCACTTTGAACGGTGGGGTCAAATGGCTTGAAATCGGTGTTTGCCGGAAAACAATGGCGTATTCTGTCTATTTGTGGATCAGTGAAGCAGCACCTTTCATTCTCCAAATCTTTGATGATCCCCTGGCTCTTAAGAGGACTGTCCTTCTTGTGATCCTTAGCCGGTGAGGATCTTAGCATCATCTTGATTATGAAGAAGGTGAAGAAAGAAGGAGCAGAGAAAGAAAACGTAAAGGAAGAAGAGGAAGAGAGATACCTGCTTGATATTCAGATATGAATTTAAAGGGAGTTTCTCTTGAATTTAAATGCGGATTGATCCCTATCTCTCACTCCTATTTATAATGATGATCTTGCAGGATAGTCACTTTAGTGACGTCATACTCGTAACGGCTAGTCTGATTACAACGGCTAGTTATCCGTTGATTGATTGCGGATAAGAACAGAAAATATAACTCGTTATTTACACTTTTACTCCTTATATTTTGGGGGCAATTGTTAGGGGAGGATTTCTGAATGACCTGTGATCCTCAATTACTGTTGGGTTTGGTGATCCTCACTTCTGTTTGAATTGGTGATCCTCAGAAGTGTTTCAGGATCAGGATCATGGATCATCTTAAGGATCCTTATACTAACGATTGTCTGCTTTGAATATGGTATTGTTTCGCAGGGGTACGAGCTTGGACTTGGTATTGGCGATATTCCTGGAGCATATTCCATGACTTATTCCGCACATGCTTACCTGAAGTGGACGTTATGGAGTTCGTGGGGGACTTGCATGAATTGCAGAATGTTTGTTAGCTTAGATATTTTTCCATTTTTAAACGGGGTAGCGAGCTAAATAGAAACACTTGGCTATTTTTGGCTAACACACACACTAACAACTACTCTCTCCAGCTCTCGGGAAATTGGTGCTTCATTTCTGAAAAATTTTGTTCATTTCATTCGTTTCGGTTCATTACCTCCAACCACATGGCTTCTCAAACGAAGAACACTTCAAGCTCCATGCCGGCGGTCACTTCCTCACAGGGCATTCCGCCTTTGCCTCCAGCACCTTTTGGATCCCAGAAGAATGCTGAAAATGTTGCGAAGAAACAAACCTCCGTTTTCCAAAAACCAACTTCTACTACTTCTTCTGGTCCTACTAACAATGATCTTTATTGCTTGATTTTGCAGATGAGGGACTACATGCAACAGCAGGACAAAACTAACGACATGATCCTTTGAGAGATTGATGACATCAAGAAATTGAAGAGACCAGCGGAGGATAAGTCTCCATTGATGCCGAGATCACTGAATTTCTACACTCCAGCCATAACTGCCCAACACTCTGCATCATCTGATGTCCAGTACCAAGGTGGATCATTGGGAATGCGTTTTGGATCATCGGCAGTGACACAGGCTCATGGATCCTACTTCCAGCCTTCAGGATCTTCGTTTCAGCATCAAGGATCCTTTTTCAGTTCTGGAGGATATATGGGAGCGCAGACTGTTAAAGGATCCTCATTCCAGGGTCAAGGATCCTCATCCCAGGGTCAGGGATCCTTTCAGGTTCAAGGATCCTCCTCTCAGGTCCAGGGATCCTCTCAGGTTCAAGGATCCTCCTCTCAGGTCCAGGGATCCTCTCACGTTCAAGAATCCTCCTCTCAGGTTCAGAGATCCTCATCTCAGGTTCAGAGATCCTCATCTCAGGTTTACGGATCCATGGAGTATCCTCCAAGACCCCCCGTTTCGGTGCATCAGGGATCCAACATCATTCAGGATCAGGGGCCCTTAAGGAGTGTTCAACCCGGAAGTTCAGATATTCATTTGGGAGATTTCATCCCAATGCAGACCATTGCTTCATCTAGTCCCTCAATTATACCAGAATCTCGCCAATATGGATTCACATCCGGAATTCCAAACTTGAATTCTACAGGAGGTAACACTTTGAATAATTCTTATAATACTAACCATGGCTTTATGCAGGATACAGGTATCAATCAAGCTATGGCCAGAGAGTTGCAGAAACTTAAGGATATGATATCCGACATTCTAGGAGTGGTTAAGCCCATTCCTGAAATACCAGATGGAAGCCACAAGGTATCTCGTTTTGCGCCACCCATTTGTGATGCAGAGATACCGAAGAGGTTTCAAATACCAACCATGAAGCTATATGATGGCTCAATAGATCCAGAGGAGCATGTAGCTCAATACAGAGAAAGGATGGAGATCAACCCCATTCCTGAGAGGTTAAAAGAAGCATGTCTATGCAAGGGTTTCGGATCCACACTGACAGGATCAACTCTTAAATGGCTGCTAAGTCTTCCCCCTTACTCTATTACTTCATTTGCTAATCTAGTTAACTTGTTTAATAGCCAATTCTCATGCAGTAGGAAATTTGAACGTTTAACTAGTGATCTATATAGGGTAACACAAGGTCAAAATGAATCACTTAGAGATTATATCACTAAATTCAGTAAAGAATCCTTAGATATTCCTAATTTGGATATTGCTACGGCTGTGGAAGCCTTCAAAATGGGTTTACTTAGGGATTCATTATTCTATGATGATCTTGTCCTGACCCCTTGCAGGAATCTCGATGAAGTAAGAACCAGGGCCCTTAGATTCATCCGACTAGAGGATGATAAAAGGATCCAAGAAAGACTGGCAGGATCCTCAAAGCAGGAAAACAAGGATCCTACTTCAGGAACAACAAGTCTAAATCATACAACAAGTCTGATAACCAGAACGTGCATGCAGTAGAACAGGAAGAGGATGATGAGGATTATCCTCCCATTTCTGAGTATTGCTTTTCTGTTGATAATAATGAACTAATCATTGCAATGCCGAACCTAGGCGAAAAAGCAAGATGGCCCAGTGTCGCAACCCCCGATCCTTTATCTGTCCCAGGAACGGGCGGACGCGAGCTCAAAGTTTCGGTGGTATCAGTTGTTTAATATCGCAGCGGAATTTACATCAGGACCGTAGTTAGGAAATGGTTATCAGAGTAAAACCCCCATAATTGATATTAATAAACACATGGGCAAAACCCAAGTTTATTATTACAGTACATTTATAGGGACAAACCCTATTTTATTGAATTTAAAACATCGTTTATTAGGTAACTTTTATAGCCACATTTTTCCCAAGCCTTCAGTGCTTTCCAGCTGGCTTTTCACTAATTGGCTGTTCACATTGTGTTACCTGTAACGCGTTTTAAAAACATTTGTCAGTCGGAAATACTTGTGAGTGAATCCCAGTTTAATCAAGAAACATTTTATAAATTAAAACAGTATTGAGAGCGATCACATTGTTTATTTCTACACAATTACTCATTCAGTATTTGCCACTCGACCGGATCTATGGCTATGGTCAAATTACCCATTGGCTAACTCGTTGTCCAATGGTAATGTACTGTCGTTCCCGACTTACTACTCGCAAGTAGTAATAAATTTTGTATACAAAACCCCATAATACCGGCACTAATTGAAGAACTACAAAGACTCAATCACCGCTTAATCACATTGTAAAATAATTAAGGTTTTGTAAAACATTCCAAAAAGGTTGACAAAAAGAGGATAAACTCACATTGCTATGTTAGATTTCTCGTAAGGGTTTCCTGGATATAATCTATAATTTATACAAATGTACATTGGTTAATATCATAACCCTTTGAAAATATTAATGATACCCTCCCTGAGATGGCATTCCAACAACTACGTCGGGCAGAACCATGACAGTTGTTACGGAACCCTAAATCAATCGGGCAGCGTAAATGTTACGAAACTAGGGTTATAATACTTACAACGGAGCAGAACCTCGCTAATTAGGGGTATAATACCCGAGTATTATAACTTTCCTACAGAAATTGTGATTCGAGATTGAAATGTGAGCGACGAAAAACGAAAACTGATGCGTTCTATTTATAGTGTTGGATTCTGACTTTCAGGCGGCCCGCGTAAGGTAAGGCTAAGCCTTACGTGGCCCGCGTCAACACATGGTCAACCTATAGCTCATCCCGATCACCACTAGACTTGACACGATGTCGACACGTGTCAGCTCAGGATGCATCCGCGTTTGATGATCTTTAGCGTCCCGCGTAAGTGTAAGCTTAAGCTTACGCGGCCCGTATCAACTTAAGAAGTTAACGAAGTCCGGTCTACACCCTTATACCGCCCGCGTGAATTGTTGGGGTGGGTCTACGCGGCCCGCCTCAACTTAACACTTTCAGATTTTTATTTATTTTAAATGTTATAACATATCTCGGGCTCGATTTTCACATACGGGATGTATTATAAGACATAAGGGAATATTTTAAGATATACTGGGGTGTCGGAAGTATTATGAGGGTGTTGGTTTTACCGAGGGTTGTTACATTCTCTCCACCTTGTTTTAGAGCTCGTCCTCGAGATCTACTGGAATAAATACGGATATTTCTTTTTCATTTCTGATTCAAGTTCCCATGTGTACTTAGGTCCTCTTTTGGAGTCCCACTTCACTTTGACTAGAACTAGTCTCTTATGTTTGAGATTCTTGACTTTCCTGTCTTCAATCTGTAGAGGCCTTTCTACAAACTTGAGTTGTTCATTTACCTCTATATCCTTAAGAGGAACTATCAGTGATTCATCAGCTAAACACTTTTTGAGATTAGATACATGAAACACATCATGTATTCCTACCTTTTCCTCTGGCAGTTGTAGCTGATAGGCTACAGGTCCTATTCTTCTAATAATCTTAAAAGGTCCAACATACCTGGGGCTTAGCTTTCCTCGTTTGATAAATCTTACTACTCCTTTCCAAGGAGAGACTTTTAATAATACTTTATCTCCTACTTTAAACTCCAATGGCTTTCGCCTATTATCAGCATAACTTTTCTGTCTATCACGTGCTGCTTTCAGTCGTTCCTTGACTTGAATAATCTTATCAGTTGTTTCTTGCACTATCTCAGGTCCAGATAGTTGCTTTTCCCCAATTTCTGCCCAACAGACTGGGGTTTGACACTTTCGTCCATAAAGTGCTTCGAATGGTGCAGCATTGATACTTGTGTGATAACTATTATTATAAGAAAATTCTATTAAAGGTAAGTGATCGTCCCAATTACCTCCAAAGTCAATTACACAGGCTCTAAGCATGTCTTCCATTGTCTGAATTGTCCTTTCGCTTTGTCCATCCGTTTGAGGATGATAAGCTGTACTTAACTTTAACTTGGTTCCCATTGCCTTTTGAAAACTTGACCAAAAATGAGAGGTAAATCGACTATCTCTATCAGAAACAATTGATAAAGGAATGCCATGTAAAGAAACAATTTCATTTACTTACAATTTAGCTAATTGTTCCATACTGAAAGTTTCTTTCATTGGTAAGAAATGAGCTGACTTGGTTAGTCTGTCTACAATCACCCAGATTGTATCATTTCCTTTCTTGGTTTTGGGTAATTTAGTAACAAAATCCATTGTTATCAATTCCCATTTCCACACTGGTATTTCTAATTGCTGTAACAAACCTGAGGGTTTCTGATGTTCAGCTTTAACTTGTGAGCAAGTTAAACATTTAGAAATATAGGCTGCGATGTCCTTTTTCATTCCTATCCACCAGAAATTTTTCCTTAAATCCTGGTACATTTTATCACTTCCTGGATGCATCATATATTTAGACTTATGGGCCTCTTCTAAAATATAATGGCGTATGTTTCCTAATTTAGGTATCCACATTCTCTTTTCATGGAATCTCCAAATTCCATCTGTTCCTTGTTTTAATTCCTTTAACATACCTTTTAATTTTTCAGAATCATCCTTGATTACTGATTCTTGTGCTTCTCTTATTTGCTCATTTAAATCTACTTGCAGATTTAATTTAAGAGAACGTACCCTTTTTGGCTTTTCATGATATTTTCGGCTTAAAGCATCTGCCACGACATTTGCTTTTCCTTCATGATACTGGATATCACAATCATAGTCATTGTTTTGGTCAAAAATTACCGAGGCAATTAAGTGATCAAATTAGTAAAGTGAGGTAGTGTGCTAGAAAGTGTGTTGAAAATATGCCGGTTAAGTTATTTGGAAAATCAGTATTCAGGATACGGCTCAGGATATTGAGCTGTATCTACGATCAAACAATGAGTAAAAAGTAAAGAAAATGACACGAGATGTACGAGGAAAGCCCTTGATCAATCTAGATCGCCAGCATAAAACCTCGGGAGCTGACAATCGCAGCTGCCTTGTTCTTCTTATTGCTTCAAACTTCAGGATACAGTGCAGGATATAGACCAGATCGCTAAGTGTTACAATGCTTTTGTATGAAAGTGGCAATTGCTAGAGAGCGAGTGTTAGAGTGTAGCGAGTGTAAATGTGATGTCCTACTCGATCTGGTATACCTACCTATTTATAGTTACAAAGTAGAAACTAAAATTCCTATAAATATGGGATGCTCCCGAATATTCCATAAATAGCCGTTTGGAACCAAATAAAGCGGGCTCAACGTCTTTCCTTGAACAACTTGGACCGAGTCATCCGTGGAATGAGTCTTCATGAACGTTGATAGCTTCTAACCCACGTACCTGCACATAATCCGTTAGTAATCCTGAGGATACCATTCAGGATGTTACCAATATCCTGAACCAGCATCCCGGATGTAAACAGATACTATATAGCCAAGATATAAATCAAGATATTTTCCAGGATATGGGCTCAGAATTTCACCCATAACAATTGTCCCCAAAAATGTTACCGTTTATTATCCTGCACTAACGGTTACATTTTTCACGAAGACCGAGGTAATTAATAGATAAGACCAATGATGTGACCGTTTTCAACTACCCGGCCTATATTTACTCATCATACCCTATATCTTCTCATCCTCATCTCTTTTTTATTCATAATCGACAAGGAACAGGTAATATTCTCTCTCTAACTTTTATACTCATCTTCATCCTCTTTCTCCGGTGAAAAATTCAGGTGACCAAATGCCAAGGCAAACAAGATCTAGTTCAGGCGACTCGGCTCCCACATTCATCCAACAGAACCTTCTCCAAGAACCGGAGAAGGAGATATGCACCTTCGACAGTGCCCACCTGTCGGCCTTAAAATCCTCCGGTATCTTCCCGGAAGGAACCGTATTTAGACCGTTTGACCGGGAAATCCGGTCGGATATGGTCTCCAGCGAGTGGATATGCTTCAGTGCTTTCCATTTTACCCTAGGGCTATAATTCCCCTTTCCGGACTTCATCACCGAATTCTTTAATATCACAAAAATCTCTTTCAGCCAAACCATGCCAATGCTCTGGCGTGTTTTGTCTGTTCTTGACCAGATCAAGAGAAACCACATTCCTGATCTTTCCATCCATGATCTCCCCTTAGCTTACAAACTTAGATGCCATGGATCATGTAGGTTTCTGTTTTATTCTACTTCCGGTGACCCATTGATACTTCGTGCCACCAGGAACGAGGATGGTTGGCAATCCGAGTTTTTCTTTGTAAAAAGGGACTCAATCCCTGGTGGAACGGACTATCCGATGAGATGGTTGAGAAAGGGTAGGACTTAGGGTTTAAGAACGATCCTGTCTCTTATCCTGTTTCATATCCTGAACTAATGAATTTTCTTTTTTCTGTTGTGCATGCAGCTGATTTCAGGAAGATTGCACCTCCTCTTGCTGATTCTCAAAAAAGAATAGACGCCATCAGACTCCTTCCAGAGGCTGAGAGAAGTTTCAATCCATCTCCACCAACTCCAAGTCCTCTTTCAAGTGCAAACATGTCTGGTAAGGATCCTTCAAAATATCCTGTACATATATGTTTTCATCTGATTTCCTTAGGAGAAATTTAGAATTTTACTCCCTGTGTGCAGACTCCAGCAAAGTTCCAGTCTATCTAGACCTCGACGAACTCGACAGCTACCCAACTCCAGCCACAGTCAAAAAAGAGACTCCTGCTACCAGCTCCAAGCCACTCCCGGCTCCCAAGGCCAATCCAAGGACTCGTGCTTCCACAGCAAAAAAGAGGAAGGGTCTTGAAGTCAGTGCTCCAGGTTCAGAAGGGTTCTCCTATGACGAACTCAGTTTCTCTGATTCCTTAGAGCCAATGACATCCTTCCTTAACAAGGTAATATCCTGACGCATATCCTGCACATATATCCTGCACGTATATCCTAGTAGGATATCCTGACAGGATATCCTGGTCAATATATTCTAACTCATACCTGAAATTGATGTGCAGGGCCTCCAGCATTTGCTCCACTTGTATAATTATGCCTGTGGTACTGCTGCACTCCATGAAGCCAGGATCAAATAGCTTGAAAGCACCGTTGCTGACCAAGGTGCCATTGCCGAAGCGAAGACCCGGCACTATGAGGGCATGCTGAAGAAGGTCACCCAAGACGCTGAGCTCAAACTTGCCACCGTTCAAATGGATCATGAACAAGCCATGGTCTCTTTCCGGGAGGGAATCAAGGCTTCCGCTATCGTCTCCCTGCTACAAGCACGCATCAAGATGGCCTACGAGGCCAAGGAGACGGGCCTTGTTTGTCCATCTTGGCCAGTTGAATCCTGGGTGGCCAAGCTAAAGGAGCTCGGGGGCAAAGCTGTGCCACTTCCTGTTGAAGCTGGTGAGTCTTCTAAATCAGCAGAGGTGGTGATCTAGGCTGGAGACAAGAAGGATGCTGGATCGGATGCTGGTATGGATACTGGTGAGGATGCTGCTCAGGATGCTGGTGCTAAGAAGTCTGAGAAGGTTGGAGAAGATGCCGCTGTGTGAGGGCATTCAGGTGGGCGATGATGGATATACATGCCAAGGCCGGAGCCCACCTTTTTGAATTTGAATGTTGGTCTGTAGTCCCAAAACAATTTACTTTTCTGCACTTGAACAATTTACATTTCTTGCATGCTTTTTTGAACAATACAACATTTGAAGGTGGATGGGTCTTGGTTTGAGATGAAACCTTCAACTGTTGGGTAAATATGGTAAGGAACTATTAGTGCTCTTAGTGGATGGGCCTTGTTTTGAGGTGAAACTAAGAGCACATTTTTTGGTATGTTAATAACTTCTCTTTTGACTTTATTATTGTTGTCACTGATATACAAATTTTACTCGTGAAAACTGTTTTGCTTGAACATTTTTAGGAATATATTGTAAACGTATCCTAGAAGATATCCTGAAAGATATCTTGATCAGAATATTGAAATACAACTTATAAATTGTCCAAATAAAAAGGAGAGATCATACCAGAGATTCTTAGAGAATCAATTACAATCTTCCATTATAAGTTTGTCCCCATTGCATACTTATAAACTTGGATCCATCCTTTGAATAATATAATGTATGTCCCCTGTGTTCGACACAGAAACGCAAATGTATTCATACTTTGACTTGAATAAATTCTGAATACCCCAGGGCAAAACCCCTGATATCCTGAAATGAATCCTTAGCATACTTGGGATAAACCCTTAATATCTTGGGGATAAACCCTAATATCTGGGGATAAACCCTAAATTTCATGCGCTACAGGCGAGAGTGTATAAACTCCAATTCTTAGAAAGGTGAAAACCTTTAAACCTTAGAGAGTATGAAAATACTCTTTCGTGAGAGAGGGTGATCAATCCTCATATACCTTCAGGATCCAGGATATAGCCAACAGTAACGAAATTGTCAGCCACTTTTACATGAACTGGTCCCGCTACCTTGAACTATACCTAGATAACTTGCGCTCCAGGCGAGGTGTTTAAACCCAATTCGAAAGAAAGGTGAATACCTTTAAACCTTTGAAGGGACCAGGATCCCTTAAACGTGAGAGAGGGGGCCAATCCTCTAATCTTTCGAGTTATCCTGAGTACATATCTTGGAGCTATATCCTGAAACATATGCTGCAAAACAATTGTAAACTAAGGTGGGTGTTAGCTTGGCTAACACCCCTCCGATGCTTAAGTCAGTATTGGGTTCAAGATAATAAACAAATATAGTTAAAATAGATAGAATACATACCATTCTGAGACAGAAATTAAATACTGCTCTTACTTGAAATAAAGCTTTAAATGTATTGCATTCCAGGATCTTGGTAGCATATTCCCTTCCATATTCTTGAGTCGATATGCTCCTTTCCCTGCTTCTGACTCGACTTCATATGGACCTTCCCATTTAGGAGCTAGCTTGCCATCGGCAGGATTAGTGGTATTTTGAAAAGCCTTTCTTAGCACCCAATCACCAACTCGAAATCTTCTAGTCCTTATGTTCTTATTATATGCTCTGGATATTCTTTGTTGATATGCTGCTATCCTTAGTCTTGCTGCGTCTCTTTTTTCATCTATAGTATCCAAATCTTGAAATAAGGCTTCAGGATTCTGTTCAGGATCCTGTAGGATAGATCTTGCAGTAGGTATCGTCATTTCTGTTGGAATCACTGCTTCTGCTCCAAATACCAAGGAAAACGGGGTTTGGCCAGTTGCATTCTTTACCGTTGTCCTATCAGCCCACAAAACAAAGGGTAACTCTTCCGCCCATCTTCCTTTTTTGGCTCCAAGCCTCTTCTTTAAGTTATTGACTATCATCTTGTTTGAGGATTCAGCTTGTCCATTCGCTTGAGCATGTACCGGAGTAGATGTGATCATTTTGATTCCCCAACTCTTGCAAAAGTCAGTAGTCCTTTTGATTATAAACTGGGACCCATTATCACAAATGATCTCAGCTGGTACCCCAAACCTAGTCAGGATATTCCTCTTTTTGAAGGATACTACTTCTTGGTCTCTAACTTGAACAAACGCTTCAGCCTCAACCCACTTAGAGAAATAATCCGTCATTGCTAACATAAAGACTTTTCCTCCCGGAGCTTTTGGTAACTTCCCTACTATATCCATCCCCCATTTCATGAATGGCCAAGGGGAAACTACAGGATATAATGGTTCAGCTGGTTGATGTAGTATGTTACTATGTCTTTGACATGCATCACATCTTCGAGCATATTCTGCAGCATCTTTCCTCATCGTTGGCCAATAATATCTTGTCCTTAATACTTTCGAGAACAATGATCTGCCCCCAGTGTGATTACCACAATCCCCTTCATGTATATCCTGAAGTACTTCTTTGGCTTCAGGATCCTCCAAGCACCTCAAATATGGTCCTGCAAGAGATTTCTTGTATAATACATCATTTATAATAGTAAATCGTGATACCTTCATCCTGAATGCCTTAGGATTTTCCTCCCCAGGAATGTGTCCTTCCTTGAGATATCTCATGATTGGAGCCATCCAGGATTTGGGATACTTTTCAGGATACTCTGCATCAGGATCCTGAATACTCGCTACTTCTTTATCCTGAGGATTCGTTGCAGGATACAAGATATGTAATATCGGTATTTGGGTCCCTTCTGGTATCCTGATCGACGATCCCAGATTTGCTAAGGCATCTGCTTCAGCATTATCCTCCCTTGGTACCTGTTCAAGTGTAAAAACATCGAAATATCCTGCTAATTTTTTAAGAATATCGAGGTATTCGATTAATTTCTCACCCTTAACTGCATAGGATCCATTAAAATGGTTAGTAATTAACAAAGAGTCAACATATACTTGTAAATTTTTGATACTCATACTCTTAGCCAACTCTAATCCTGCAATTAAAGCCTCATACTCTGCTTCATTATTAGTAGCAGGAAATTCACATCTAATAGCCTGGGGTAATATGTCCCCCTGTTGCGATTTTAGTAGTATTCCTAATCCTACTCCTCTTATATTAGATGCACCATCAGTATATAATGTCCAGGATCCTGAGGATTCTCCTAACTGTTGAACTTCTAGGTCTACCTCATCCTGAATGTCACTACTAAAATCAGCCACAAAGTCAGCTAAAGCCTGAGACTTTATGGCATTTCTAGGTTCATATACTAAATCATAAGCACTCAACTTTACCGACCACTTAGCCATCCTGCCTGACATTTCTGGTTTCCTAAGCACATTTTTGACAGGATAATTTGTTTTAACATGAATCCTATGTGTCTCAAAGTAATGTCTATGTTTTGTTGACGCCATAACTAAGCTAGTATCAATTTTTCTAAATGAGAATATCTAGTTTCAACATTTAACAAGCTTTTACTAACAAAATAAACATGATATTGCTGACCTTCATGGTCCTTTACAAGGACGGCACTTACAGCATTCCCTGATACTGCGAGGTATAGGGATAATGGTTCACCATTCTCAGGCTTCATCAGTAATGGTGCAGTTGAAAGATATTTCTTCAAATCCTGCAAGGCTGCTTAATGCTTCTCACCCCATTCGAATTTCTTGTTCTTCTTCTTCTTCAGGATATCATAAAACTCTTTGCATTTCTCTGAGGATCTTGAGATAAACCTGTTTAATGCTGCCACTCGCCCTGTTAATCGTTGAACATCCTTCATATTTGATGGTGATTTAATATCCAAGATGGCTTTAATCTGCTCCGGGCTCGCCTCTATTCCTCTTTTGGTCACCATATATCCTAGAAATTTTCCTGCCCCCACTCCAAAATGGCACTTAGCAGGATTTAGCTTCATGTTATACTGATCCAGGATATCGAATGCTCCTTTAATATCCTGGAGGTGATCCTGAGCTTTCTTTGATTTTACCACCATATCGTCAATATATACCTCCATGGTGTCCCCCAGTTTGTCTTTGAATATCATGTTTACCAATCTTTGGTATGTTGCACCTGCATTTTTCAAACCAAAAGGCATAGCGGTATAACAATAAATACCTGTCGGTGTCATGAAGGCAGTATCCTCCTGGTCAGAAGGTTCCATTTGGATCTGCTGAAATCCTGAGGATGCGTCCATGAAGGTCATCATTTCATGCCCGGCAGTGGCATCTACCATTGCATCAATGTGGGGAAGAGGAAATGGGTCTTTAGGACAAGCCTTGTTCAAGTCTGTGTAGTCTACACAAACTCTCCATTTCCCATTTTTCTTCTGTACCACAACCACGTTCGCTAGCCACCTTGGGAACTTAACCTCTCTGATCATCCTGGACTTCAATAATCTCTCAACTTCCTCTTGGATAATCGTATTCCGCTCAGGAGCAAACTTCCTTCTTTTTTGCTGAACAGGTTTGAATGATTTATCAATTCCAAGCTTGTGAGTGATAATGTCTTTGGATATGCCTGTCATATCCTCATGCTTCCATGCAAACGTTGACATCCTGCATTTCAAAAAGTTAATTAACTGTTCTTCAATATCCTGAGGGATATTGGTTCCTACGAGCACCGAAATATCAGGATTATCCTGGTCCAGGATAATTTTCTTCACATCCTGCTCTGGATCCTCCACGATATCCTGGGCCTGCGTCTTTAATTGCTATGCTGCACTAGGCTTGGTTGAGGATTTCATCGAGGATGAGTAGCATTCTTTCGCCTCCTACTGATCGCTTTCGACCTTGACCACTCCCCAAGTGGTAGGGATCTTGATGCATTGGTGATACGTCGATGGCACAGCCTTCATATCGTGAATCCATGGTCTTCCTAGTATGATATTATAGCAGGATAGGGAATCCATCACACAGAAACATTGTATTGAGTTGACTCCTTCAACATATACTGGCAACTTTATCTCTCCTACTGTGTTTCTAGCCTCTCCACTGAATCCAACAAGCACTGTAGATTTCGAAGTGATATCCATTGGAGATACATTCATTCTTTTCAGAGTCTCTAGTTGGATTATGTTGACGGAGCTGCCATTATCAACCAATATCCTGCGTACAAAATGGTTAGCCACATATAATGTTATTACCAGAGCATCATGGTGAGGATCCTGGACAGTATCCCTGTCATCAGCATCAAATGTGATCACTTTGTCAGTTGTGAGTGTAGTCATCCTGACAGGTCTGTCTCCCCTTTTGGCCTTATCTTCTTTTGCATGTCTCTTTGCCGCCAAATACGAAGTCCCACAAATGTCAGATCCTCCCGAAATGAAGTTAATTATCTTGGCATCCGCGGGAGGTGATGCTGCTCGCTCAGGATCCTTCTCAGTATCCTGACCCTTATTCTTCTTTCTTCCTAAGAGATCTTTCAGATATCCCTTGCTTAGAAGATAGCTTATTTCTTTCCTTAGAGCAATGCAATCCTCAGTTACATGTCCGAAATCTACGTGGAAAGCACACCATTTTGACTTATCTTTCCAATCGGCCTTTTGTTGATTCTTTCGAGGCCACCTAGCCTTGTCTCCTAAACCCTGCATGGCATACATTAATTCAGGAATGTTAACAGAAAAGCAATATTCAGATAGTTCAGGATATTCTTCAGGATCCTCGTCTTCAATAGCATTCACTTTCTTGTTTTCATTTCTACCATATGGCTTAAATGAGGATGCTGACTTCCTGTTAGTTGACTCATAAGTGTTAGATGAGTTCATCCTCTCTTGCATCTTTCTGTCATCCTCCAATCGAATATATCTCAGGGCCCTGTTCCGAGCTTCATCCAAGTTCCTGCATAGGTTCATTACAAGGTCTTGGTAAAATTGAGAATCCTTTTGTAGCCCCATCTTGAAAGCTTGCACAGCTGTTGCAGCATCAAGATGCGGAATGTCTAAGGATTCCCGGCTAAACTTGTTCACATAATCCCTTAGGGATTCTTGATGCCCTTGTGTTATCCTGTAAAGGTCACTTTTTAGTTTCTCAAAGCTCCTACTACAAGAAAACTGACTATTAAATAAATTTACTAAGTGAGCAAAAGATGTAATTGAATGCGGAGGAACATTCAAGAGCCATTTCAAGGCTGATCCTGTTAAGGTAGAACCAAAACCCTTGCACAAGCATGCCTCCTTGAGATCCGGAGGGATAGGGTTAATCTCCATTCTTTCCCTATACTGAGCAATATGCTCCTCAGGATCCGTAGTTCCGTCGTAAAGCTTCATGTTGGGGGTTTGAAATCTCTTTGGGATCTCAGCATCACAGATAGGATATGCAAAACGAGATATCTTGTGGCTGTCTTGGGACACTTCCGGGATCGGCTGGACCACTCCAGGTACACTAGATATCATGTCCTTCAACTTCTGAAGTTCCCTAGTAAGTGCTGATGTTACACCTGTATCCTGCAAAGATCCACTATTGTTAGTAGCATGAGTATTATTATTATTTGACACGTTACCCGTCGGAGGATTTTGCCCATATCCTGAAGCATATCCTGAGCTCCTCATGGTTGACATCCTGACCGAGGAGGGTATTTCAGGAGTGTGATTCTGAGGAAGGCTGGGGACAATATTCCCCCTGTTATCCTCAGTATACACAGCTGAACTGAAGTTCAAAGTTCTGGGTTGTAATGGAGTGACAATATCCTCAGCAGATCTGCTCGAGCCAGACTTCAGGAGTTGTATTTCCCTCAGCAGCATTTGGTTTGTTTCCTGTTGCTGCCTCATTTATTCCTGCACACTTCCAAATAAGGTTAGAATTTCATCATTAGAAGCTAAAACGGGAGCAGATTCCTGAACACTGCGAGTAGGGATAATATCCTGAGGTCGTGAAGAGGCTGGCATCCTTGGAGGAGGTGGTGGAAGCGCCGAACCGGTAGTAGCAGAAGTCATAGCAGACACAGTGGAGGAACTCATGTTTGATCTTGAGGCCATTGTAAACAATGCGGTGAAAAGTTTTGAAAATAGAAAACCGATTAACGATTTCACAAAGATTTTTAGCAAAGAGAGCACCACTCGCCCCACGGTGGGCGCCAAATTGGTTTGGTCAAAAATTACCGAGGCAATTAAGTGATCAAATTAGTAAAGTGAGGTAGTGTGCTAGAAAGTGTGTTGAAAATATGCCGGTTAAGTTATTTGGAAAATCAGTATTCAGGATACGGCTCAGGATATTGAGCTGTATCTACGATCAAACAATGAGTAAAAAGTAAAGAAAATGACACGAGATGTACGCGGAAAGCCCTTGATCAATCTAGATCGCCGGCATAAAACCTCGGGAGCTGACAATCGCAGCTGCCTTGTTCTTCTTATTGCTTCAAACTTCAGGATACAGTGCAGGATATAGACCAGATCGCTAAGTGTTACAATGCTTTTGTATGAAAGTGACAATTGCTAGAGAGCGAGTGTTAGAGTGTAGCGAGTGTAAATGTGATTTCCTACTCGATCTGGTATACCCACCTATTTATAGTTACAAAGTAGAAACTAAAATTCCTATAAATATGGGATGCTCCCGAATATTCCATAAATAGCCGTTTGGAACCAAATAAAGCGGGCTCAACGTCTTTCCTTGAACAACTTGGACCGAGTCTTCCGCGGAATGAGTCTTCGTGAACGTTGATAGCTTCTAACCCACGTACCTGCACATAATCCGTTAGTAATCCTGAGGATACCATTCAGGATGTTACCAATATCCTGAACCAGCATCCCGGATGTAAACAGATACTATATAGCCAAGATATAAATCAAGATATTTTCCAGGATATGGGCTCAGAATTTCACCCATAACAGTCATTAAGAAATTCCATCCAACGCCTTTGTCTCATATTCAACTCTTTCTGCCCAAAAACATACCTTAAACTCTTATGATTAGTGAATATGGTAAACTTACTACCCTAAAGGTAATGTCTCCAAATCTTAAGAGCAAAAATTATAGCACCTAATTCTAGATCATGAGTTGAATAATTCTCTTCATGATTCTTAAGTTGTCTAGATGCGTAAGCTATAACCTTTTGGCGTTGCATCAACACACATCCATAACCTAATTTATAAGCATCACAATAGACTACAAAGTCTTCAGTTCCTTCTGGTAATGCTAATATGGGTGTATGGGTTAATCTTTGCTTAAGAATTCTAAAAGCTTCTTCTTGTTTTAATCTCCATTCAAACTTAGCAGATTTACAGGTTAGCTTAGTTAAGGGAATGGCTATTCTAGAAAAATCTTGAATGAATCTTCTATAATAACCGGCCAATCCTAAGAAACTTCCAACCTCGGTTGGTGACTCAGGGGTTTTCCATTTAGTAATCGCCTCGATCTTTGTTGGATCTACATGAATTCCTTCATGATTGACTAGGTGTCCAAGGAATTGTACCTGTTCTAACCAAAATTCGCACTTTGAAAACTTAGCATAGAGCTTTTCCTTTCTTAATAGACTTAAAAGTGCGTGCAAATGCTTTGCATGATCCTCTTTACTCTTGGAGTAAATTAGAATATCATCTATAAATACAATTATGAATTTATCCAAATATGGCTTACATATTTGGTTCATCATGTCCATAAATGCAGCTGGGGCATTGGTTAAACCAAATGGCATGACAGTAAATTCATAATGTCCATACCTTGTTCTAAATGCGGTTTTAGGAATGTCCTCTTCCTGTACCTTTAATTGATGATATCCTGACCTTAAATCGATTTTAGAGAAAAATCAGGCTCCTTGTAATTGATCAAACAGATCATCAATTCTCGGTAATGGGTACCGATTCTTAATCGTGACTTTGTTTAATTCACGGTAGTCAATGCACATACGCATTGATCCATCCTTCTTTTTAACAAACAGTATCGGCGCTCCCCATGGCGACGAACTTGGTTGTATGAATCCTTTCTCCAACAATTCATCTAATTGTTTCTTCAGCTCCTGCATTTCGGCGGGTGCCAAACGATAAGGTGCTTTGGCAATCGGGGATGTTCCTGGTATTAAATGGATTCTGAATTCAACTTCTCTATTAGGAGGTTGCCCTGGCAATTCTTCTGGGAATACATCTGAAAACTGAGATACTACTGGAATATCTTTTAAATTCTTTCCTTTAGTGTTAGTGATTATAGAAATCAAATACACTATAGAACCTTTTCTAATACAACTTGCAGTTTTCATCACAGAGATAAATTTAGTGGACCTAGAGGGCTTATCTCCTTTAATTGTGATCGTTTTACCTTTTGGTGAATTTACTTGTATTGACTTTTGATCACATAAAATACTGGCTTTATTAGCTATTAACCAATCCATTCCTAAAACAACATCGAATCTTGCCAGATTCATGGGATAAAGATTTGCAATAAATTTTTAATTTAAAATTTCTATTCTTGCTCCCTGCAAGATTTTAGAAATCCTAATAGTTTCTCCGTTGGCTGTCTCTACTAGGCATTCTAGTGGTAGTTTAGTTAATGACTGATTTAGAATTTTGCAAAATGATGTATTAATAAAACTTTGGTTCGCACCAGAGTCAAATAATACTTTAGCAAAGACATCATTAACTAAAAACGTACCAGCTATGACATCTGGAATCATCTTGACTTCATCTGCAGTTAGAACAAATGCTCTAGCATTTTTAGTATTCTTGTTGTCTGTGGCTGGAGCTAATTTTGGACAATTTAGCTTGATATGACCTTGTTCTCCGCAATTGTAATATACCCGGCTGTTAGCTTTCTTCCTGCAGTTTTCTTCCTTGTGTCCCGATATTTTGCAAAAGTTACAGTATATGGAGCATCTTTCGGAATGCTTTCTTTTGCAATACCTACAGTAGGGTGCAGAGGTAGAACCTATATTTTTCCCACGGTTAGAATTTCCAGAACGAAATTCTTGGGTCAACTTCTGGGTTAGGTTCCTCCTTTGATCCTCTTCTCGGATACGGACTAACTCATCAGTCAAGGTATTGGCTAGTTCTACAGCTTCTTCTATTGTTTGAGGTCTAGCTACCTTGACTACGTGTCTTATCTCCCCAATTAATCCCCATATATAACGGGAGATTAACACTGGTTCTGGTGAAGCAATATTTGGCACTATCCTAGCATATTCGAAGAACAACTTAGTGTACCCCTTGCTATCCACACCAGTCATCCTAAGGTTTAGGAATTTGTTTGCTATCTGTTCTTTTTCATTAGGTGGACATAATTTCCTTTCTACATTCTTCTTAAATTCTTCCCATTCCATATTGTAGGTTCTATCACTTCCTCTTGATTGAAGGATAGTGTTCCACCATTCTAGTGCTGCATTCTTAAACAGATTAGAAGCAAACAATATTTTATCTTCTTCAGCACACTTACTTATCCTTAAGACTGCCTCAGTCTTTTCTATCCATCGTAAGGTTGCAATGGCCCCTTCGTTGCCCGAGAATTCCATTGGTTTACATGACCAGAATTCCTTATAAAAACAACCATAAGGCATGGTTCTTCTTCTTTTGGGAATGGGCATTTGAAGTACAGGTCCATTGTTCACACTGTTTTCTGGTTCGCTTGGTCGCTTACTGCTATGCTTACTTTTATTATCAGCATCCTTAACACTTTGAAGAATAAATGGCATTGCATCTATAATTCCCTGTGCTACTATATGTTAGATAGCACTATTGTCCACTTGATTGTTATTGTTATTGATGCTTGGATTCTCATTAACCACGTTAATGTTACTCTAGTTATCATTATTAAGATTTCCTTGATTTCCTTCGTCGGCCATCTGGATTTTAAACATTTATCCCATATTAATATCACAAATAATAGGTAATATAGTTAATCACATGACACGCAATTTAGCCAAAACCGTCGATCATTGCGACTTGTACTGTATTTTCATATACTATGCGTCTATTACACACTAGTACTGAAATAAAGATTACAATACCAACAGAAAGAAAATTACACTAATAGTAATATGCATCCATACACACATATTTTTATTTTTATTTTATTATATTATTATTATAATATTATTACCACCATCATTTCACCATCTCATTCACGGATATGGATTTATCCAAAAATCCATATTGCGCTCATCGTATTTCCATACGAGACGCTCTCCCACCTGATGCATTCTCTCACTGCTCTCTAAAATTTCCTCCCCAAAAGTCCTAAGTTCTTGGACGTTTTCTGCACTCATTGGGGGTGCAGGTTCTAGGACTGGGTTTGGAATCTGGAGTGCTGGTTCCTGATATGGGGGTAAAAGTGCCTGAAATCGATAAGGATCCTCTAAGATTTCCCCGATGTAGTTATCATGGTAATAGGGATCTAAAGGGTCCATACTTGAATAGGCTCCTATAGGTGTGTCTTCAGGAATAGAGTAACGTTGCACAAAGTCCCTATTTTCGTCCCACCAAGGGTCATAATTCGGGTCTAGGGGATTTGGTGCAGGTACCCTAGGGATTTCTTCTGGGTTAAAGTCATGCATCTCCACTTGGTTTTCAGGATTTTCTATCTCCATGGGTTGTTCTGGGTTTTGTGGTTGTGGGGCTACTAGTTGTTCCTGTTGGACCGTTCTACGACCTCGAAAAGTCAGTCAAGGATGTTCATCTTCATTTATGAAGGCAGAATCAACATAGATGAAATTACACAGCTTTTCACGTTCAAATCCTTTACTTTTATTGCTTTCTGATATCGTTTTGACAGAATTTCGTTACAGCAACAATGATCTAGGTCCGCTCTAAGTTACATCAACAAATGAATACATCAGGTATATATAGTGTGGAGAGGTTCGCTTATACGGACTGACAAATAAGTGGACCTACTGATGTTCACATAAACGGACCTCTAGGAGCGGACCTATGCCTAAAGACCATATAAGCGGACCTGTACTACATGACACATGAGCGAACCTTATCAACATAATACATGGATTTGACTATCAAGATCCTATGTTGACTTATAATGACCTAAGACATAATACAAATGAAGTCAACAGACATCCTGTGCATCAACAGACTCCCCCTTGGATGTTGACGAAGTCTTCAGCTCCTGAGTCTTCAGTCTTGGTCTTTTATCCATCTCTCTGTCTTCACATCATAAGCATTCTTCACAGGTTTAGAATCACCACCTAACTCTGACTTCCATCTTCCCTTTGACTATTGATCCAGACTCCTCCTTTCACAGACTCCCCCTCTCGATATGCTAGAATCTGAGGTATCTGGTTCAAGCTTTGACAAATAGATTCCTTTGGGAATAATGAAGTTCAAACCTGTTACTCAACCAACAAACATTACAAACTATCTTTTCAACATTAAATCACAAACTCAATCAGTTATAGCAATCCACTCAAGTATTCAGGTCTAAGTTAATGACCCTGATTACTCAATTAATCTACCAAGTCCAATATAATGACCTTGGTTGATCATTTGACGAATCAAACTGATTTAAAACAACAATTTCAAACATTTTCTGAAAATAACAAGTATCAAGTTAATGAACTTGTTTTTGACTTTCCAATAAATCAGACTCCATCAAGATAAGCTCTCCTCATTCTTTAGTCCAGAATCTCCTGCATCTGCTTTAATAATCTGAGAATCCAACAATCAACTCTCCACTTTGGTTTGTCGGAAAATAAAGCAGAAATAAAATCTTTTTGGATTTTATAAAGTGTTCTAAACTAAGAAATGAAATACATAAAACTTAAATTGCAGAAAGTAAACAAAGTAAACTATTTATAAACATATTTTTAGCGAGCGTGTTAGGGAATCATATCAGCTTTTCAGACAAATTACAAGTACCGTTAAGCTTCATTTCATACTTAGACTTAAACAATTCACCTCGATTGTCGATATACTGATCCATCTTAAATTCTCACACACATTTCAATTTAATCAGGATACGAATTAGATGAATTATGAACTAGCTCATTCATGTGTCCCACCTCTTGAATATACTCCCGTATCCAGAATCCCAATAATCGGTCTTACAGGTGAGTATACTACAATGATATCTGTATATAAATTAGGTATGCGAGGGCCGAGGGATCTCAGGTCGATACTTCCGTATACACAGAGAGATATCAGCTTCGACTTTTCGGTATGTCCCCTTTAGAGGATCTTTTAGCTACAACAGCAGCGACTATCAATTTTATTGTTTCATCGGCATGCTGAGGGTTTAATGCTATGTTTCAAGCATTGCAGAAAGTATTATCCAAGGACTAGGTCAGAACCACCGTTCAGCAGAAGTCCCGGAATAATACCCTAGACATCATTGAGTATAAAGACCTAGTATATCAGATTATGAGACCTTTCAAACGAGATTTCAGGGGTTACCTATATATCCAAGTAGTGTTCCCCACGAATTTCACAAGTTTGAAATTTAGGTTTATATCCCGAATAAATCTACTAAATGTGCGAAAACCTATCGACACATCATTAGTGAGACTGTTTAACTCATTTATACTTTACAAATCTTTAGCATACTGTAATTGTCTAGCCGATGTACTATCATATTCCCTATATACACAAGCTCTTTTTCAAATTTTATCATGTTTTTGTATTTTTGCATTTTTTACTGTTTTTTGTATTCTCTGAAAAAATATCTATATACAAAAATCTACTCCCCCTAAATACCAAAACAAGTAAAAAATCGACAAACCATTGCAGATTGTTTCTCGTCTTCATCCGCAACAGTACTCTCATCAACGCCAATAATTCCATCCGACACCGAAAGAAGCTTCATACCATTCAGTTTTAACAAATATTTAAACCGATTTTTATCAAAAGCTTTGGTATGTAAATCAGATTTCTGTTCGTCAGTGTGGATTTTCTCAATTCGTATCAACTTTTTCTCAAAGCAATCACGAATAAAGTGATGACGAATTTCGATGTGTTTAGTTTTAGCGTGATGTACCGGATTCTTTGTTATATTTATTGCGGCCTCATTATAAAAAAAAAGAGGTGTGTTAAGAAACTGCAAACCGTAGTCGCGCATCTGTTGCTGTATCCACAGAATCTGAGAGCAGCAACTGCTAGCAGAAACATACTCCGCTTCACATGTAGATAACGCCACAGACGTTTGTTTCTTACACTGCCAGGTAACCAATCTAGTTCCAAAGAACTGGCATCCTGCAGTTGTTGATTTTGAATTGACTTTGCAGCATCCGAAATCCGAATCGGAATACCCTTCGAGCGTAAAATCGCCTTTCCTAGGATACCACAACCCCAATGAAGGAGTTCCTTTCAGGTAGCGCAATATCCTCTTCACAATGATCATATGCGATGCTCTCGGGTTAGACTGAAATCTTGCTGCGAGGCACGTTGGGTACATAATATCAGGACGTGAAGCAGTTAGGTACATTAATGAACCTATCATGGAACGGTAAAACGTTTCATCAGCCCTGTCTCCGGGGAGATCTGGGTGAATCCCATGATTTGTTGCAAGTGGGGTAGCAGCTGGAGTAGAACTTGACATCCCAAATTTCTCTAGAATATCATGAACATACTTTGACTGATGAATGAAAATTCCCTCAGGAAGTTGTTCAACTTGTAATCCCAGAAAGAATTTCATCTCCCCCATTGATGACATTTCAAACTTTTTCTTCATCACTAATTCAAAATCTTTGCATAGACTTTCATTCGTCGACCCAAAGATTATATCGTCCACATAAATCAGAACTATCAGAAGATGATCGTCGACCTCTTTAGTGAAGAGAGTGGCATCCACTTTTCCACGAATGAACTTGTTGGCTAGTAGGTGTTGAGACAAAGTATCATACCAAGCTCTCGGGGCCTGGTGTAAACCATACAGCGCTTTGTCCAATAAGTAGACCTTGTTTTTGTGGATTGGATCAGTAAAGCCAGGCGGCTGTCCGACAAAAACCTCCTCTTTGACCTTCCCATAAAGAAACGCCGATTTTACATCTAACTGATATACTTTGAAGTTCTTCCAAGACGCAAATGCAAGAAAAATTCTGATTGCCTCTAGTCGTGCTACAGGAGCATAGACTTCTGTAAAATCAATCCCCTCCTGTTGACTAAAACCCTGAACAACGAGTCGAGCTTTGTTCCTTACAACAACTCCTCTGTCGTCTCTCTTGCACTTAAATACCCATTTCGTATTGATTTTCCTATGACCATCCGGCAAATCAACTAACTTCCACACTCCCAATTTCTCGAATTGGCTAAGTTCCTCCTGCATTGCAATGACCCAAGAATCTTCAGTAAGCGCCTCTTTGTAAGTTCTTGGCTCAACCTGCGAGATAAAACAACTCAATGAGAATTCAGTTTGCAAAGGAGCAACTTTTGTATAAAAACATGTAAGCCCTTTATCAATCTGATTTCGAGTGCGAACGCCTGTCTGCAATTCTCCTATGATCAACTCCTTTGGATGATATGAAAAAGTTCGCGGCATCACTTCACTTGGAACATCTACATTTCCCTCCAGATTAGTAACATTCTATTCTGCATCTTGTTCACCAACTTGGTTTGTTTGACTTGAAATCTGAATTTGCTCCCCCTCAGAATCTGAATCACGATGATCAAAGACTGGCATATTTTCAGCTTCTAGATTATCATTCTGAATCGACTGATTATCTTGAGCAACTTCATTCTGTTGGACATCATCATGTTCACCAGTATTACTCGGACCTGCTTCATCGTCATTTGAAATTTCCCATGGTCTTCTAGAATACTTAGCTGGGAATCTTAACTGTGACTCATATTCACGCAAAATATCCAACTCATCAAAGAAATCATCATCATCCTCTGATTCTTCTCTCATGTCAAACGAATCCCAAAGTTTATCATAATGATAACGCCATGAATCTCCAGGATTCTGCGGCGGCATAGTATAACCTTGACATTCAACATTTGCAGCTTCAATAATCCGCTTCTCACTTGGAACGAAGACACGTCGCATCGGATTTGCATAACCAACAAAAATTCCCTCAATGCACTTCGGACCAAACTTTCCAAAAGGCTCTATAACAGTACAGGGTGACCCGAACAGTTCTAGATACTTCAAATTCGGTTTGCGGTTATTGATTAGCTCAAAGCATGTTTTGTTGAACTTCTTGACAGTGAGAACCCTGTTGAGCGTATAGCATGCGGCGGAAACAGCTTCAGCCCAAAAATTTATCGGTAACTTTGAATCTGCAAGCATAGTTCTAGCCGTCTCGATCAGTGTCCGGTTTTTGCGTTCTGCAACTCCATTCTGCTGCGGAGTGTACGGAGCACTAAACTCATGCAATATACCACTTTCATCACAAAATTCTTCCATCTTGCTATTCTTGAATTCAGTACCATTATCACTTCGAATTCTTTTGATACGCCTTTGGTACAAATTCTCAATTTTTCTGAACAACGCCATCAAACTATCATACGTTTCATCTTTCGTCTTCAAGAAAGAAACCCACGAAAATCTGGAATAATCATCAGTAACGACCAAACAATAGTAATCTCCTGTAATGCTTTTGATATTCACAGCTAATGCACTCCCCTTCTAGATGACAACCTTTGATATTAACACCCAAAACCAAATAATTGTGCACCAAGTGATTCATCTTCCTTAGGTGAATATGCCCCATCTTGCGGTGCCACAATCTCGATTCTTTCTCAGTTGCTCTAGAAACAAAACAATGTGTTTGACCTGTTGTTGTAGTTGCTACAGTCATATCCAACACATATAAATCATTCACTCTAGGTGCCCGCATGATAATCCAATCTTCAGGGATAACAAATCCTGGTTTCAAAATCAAACATTCTTTATCAGTGAAGTGAGTAGTATACATATTGTCACAAATCTGGGAGATACTAAGCAGATTGTTCTCCAGCTCAGTGATGTAGTTAACTCTTTCAAACGTCACAATCCCGTTGGATAACGTTCCTTCACCAATAATTCTACCACCTTCATGACCAACAAATCCTACATAACCACCATTAATATTTCTCACATCATATAACAATGCAGTCTTCCCTGTCATATGTCGAGATGCTCCACTATCCATGATCCATCTGGATACAAGTTTTGGAAGATCCTGCACATAACAAACTTCAAATTAACCAACTTTAATAAAGATGCCGATTCATGCTTCGCGAACAAGGAAGCTCCGGCAATTCAAACTGTTTATTCGAACATGGTGTCCACCCAGGCCTCATCAGCCTTAGGTGTAACCTTGACTCTCGCAATTTGAATTTTGAAATTTTCAGCCTTCAAAGGTGGAAAATTTTCATCATAATCAACCGAAATTGATTCTTCAGCCTTTTTTACTTCAGAAGTTGAAATTTTCATTTCTGTTTTTGGTTTCCAAACTTGTTGAGATAAAGCAACCCGTTTATAAAACTTGTCGTTTTTAGTTACCACTTTCTTTACGGGTTCATTTTTCATTTTGATGTTGTCATTTTTCACATTCTTTTTCTCAACAATGATTGGTGCTTTACCCTTCACATCAACTTTCTTCTTTTGTCTCTCAACAACTTCAGTCTTAGGCTTGGAGTTGGTGCAATTTCTTGCAATGTGACCAACTTTGTTACATCTAAAACATGTACGAGTATCAACAACTCGACTTGTGCCTTCAGACTGAGGTTATGAAACCCTCTTTTCAAAGAACTCTTTATTTGATTTTGAAAAAATTTCATTTTCCTCATCAGAAAGTGAACTTGAACCGTTCACAAATACCTTCTTTTCAGTAAACCTTCTGTTTTGAAAACTCTTATTCTGATAACTCTTACCACCCCTATAACCACCCGACCAATTGTTTCGATTGTTATTATAAAAACGTGGTGGATTAACAGATTTCTTGTAATATGATTTATCTTTCTCAAAACTCATTTTTCTCTTTGTTTGACTCAGATTATTCACTTCTGACAACTCAACTTCGACCAATTTGAAAACATTTGTCAACTTTTTCACATTAACATTCTCAATCGGAAACTCAGAGTCCGAATACAACTTATCAGATCCAGCCATCTTGTACATCACAAGACCCGGTTCATCACTTAAGTTGTTTTTGGATTTTTGTTTCTGAATGTACTTGTCCAAGAAACATCCATCTTCCTCAGTAGTGTCACTATCCATTTTTAGCACATTTTCAACAACACCTTTTACAATATCATTTTGGATACTATCGTCATTGGAAGATGTGAACGTGACATCAATGTTCTCTGGAAGTTTAACTTCACTTTCTTCCTCAATTTCAACCAATCCAGATTGCTTTTTCGTGTAATTATCAAGAACAGGTGGTGGAACTTGATGAAAACCCACCCTAGTTCCATCAGAATACACATCTTCGCCTGCTTTGTCTTTCCCGATGGGTTTTGGAATAATGTGTTGTATCACAAAGCTTGCGGAGCTGTAACTGTTAAGCTTCAACTGGATTCGCTCGTTTTCAATTACAGCCTCTTGAACTTTAAGTTTCAATTTAGCGATTTCATCTAGTTGCTGGTTGATTGATTCTTCTTTTACTCTAAGCACTACTTTTAAGTGTTCATTTTCTTTAAAAGTTTTACCATTTCGATCATCACAATCTTTCATTGTGCTTTTGAGTTTTTCAAACTTCTCAGAAATTTGACGGTTTTCAAGAATCAACTTTTCATTTTCTTGTTTAATTTTGTCATGATCAATTTTATCATTTTCAATTTGGCTAGTTAATTCTTTTATCCGTTCAGTTGAAGCTTTAACTGTTTTGTCACGACCAAGAATCTGATTCTCAACGCTTCTGACCTTTGCTGTCAGATCTTTAATTTTCTCACCGTTGAGATACGTGACAGTATTACAAAATTTGCACTCTTTGTTGCAATTTTTGCAATCAGCATTTCCTTCGATCTTTTTACCTGACGCATTTGTTGACGAGTTTGGACTAACCTGGCCTTTTGACTCAGACACGGAGTTAGAGTCTACCTCAAGTGCTTTAGCAGCCAGCACTTTGTCAGCCATTTTTCCCAGGTTTTCTGCATTCAACTCCTGCGTTGTATCGATAACTCCAGTATCAATCTTCTTTGATTTTTCGATCTCTTCTTTCTCTTTCTCTTCTTTTTCTTTCTTCTCTTCCTCTTTCATTTTCTCGGTTGGAGTTCCCCACCATTTGTTCTGCCAATACTCATCCTCATCTTTCATCTCCTTAATTAAGGCTTCCAGATCAAGAGTTTTGTGATCGATTGCAATATTTCCATACTCATCAAGATAACATTCCCTGTCCGGATCCCATCTTTTCGCTCTCTTTGCTTCCAAATAGATACCAGACAGTCTAATAATTTTTTTTTCCGAAATCATTTTTCTGTATTTATACTTCTGCTCTTCAGTTCGATTATCTTTCCATGGAATAGGTTCATTTTTCGCCATGAATGCGTAACCAACCGCATCTTCCTCTGGTAGCACTTCTTTACTCCAATCATACCCCTCATCATCATAAATCACCCCAAGAGCTCTAGATTTCTCTCTATTTTCTTCAACTTGCTTTAATCTAGGCGGCTCAGATTTATTCTGATGATAGATTGCCTTCTTGTAGTAATCATCTCTGAAAGGATTCTCCGACTCATCAGCATATGCGTTTCTGCATTCTCGTTTAAAGTGACCTTTCTACTTACACTTGAAGTACGTCACTTTGGACTTATCGAACCCCAGCTTAGTAGATGCACCACCAATTGTCTTCCTGCCAGTAATTTCCATGAAACGCTGTGCTCGACGAACAGCACTGGCCATAGCCCAACGAATATCGATCAGCTCTATTTCCTCAGGAACAATCTGATCATAATCTTCTTTCGTCAGATTGGTGTTGCCTATCTTCCCAACCACTAATCCTTCATACGATTCCAACACCGATGCTAGGAATATCATTTGCTGTTTGGCTGACTCCTCGTCAAAATTCTGAGCATTCTTCAAATCTATTGCAATATTGCATTGAAAACGATTCTTTGCATCAGAATGACTTGCAGATGATGACGATCCACTGTGATAACCACTGTGATTTCCACTGCTTTGACTACTTTGACTTTCTTTGCTAGCTGTCGACACATTCTCAGCAGAAAACGCAGTTTTAGGAGAAGTTGCTTTTGGCATCAGGCTCTTTGGATAATACAAATCCAAATTCTGCTGGTAAGATGAGTGATTAACTTTGTATGTCTTCTTCAACTCCAACTCGTGACTCTCGAGTTTCTTAATCAACAAATCTAATGTCAACTTTTCTGGTTCTTTGATAGTATTCTTCAGCATCAGCGCATAATATCTCCAATCCATCTCATCTGGTAATGAATCAAACAGTTTGTCAACAAGTTCTTCATCAGAATAACTGATATCATGTCTTGCTAATTCCAGCTTCAGATGACCGAACCTTTCTATCATTTTACACACTGACTCATTCTTAAGACAACCAAACATATCAAACTCTTTCCTAAGAAGTTTCTTTTTACTTTTACAATTTCAGTACTTCCTAGACATTTTGCTCGAAGTTTGTTCCACAGATCTTTTGCATTTGAATAGTCAATCAAGGAAATAATGTCTTCTCGGACAGATTGGAATAACAAAGCCACACATTTTTGCTCAGCTACAAATGATTCAATCTCATCAGTAGATGTTAAGGCTTCACCATTCTTTTTCCGTTTTCATAACCGTTCTTCAGACTTTTCCAACTTGGAAATGCAAATGCCATCATCCAATCTTCAAACTTTCTGGACCACCGACTGTACTCCTCGATAGCCATTAGCTTTGGGGGTTTATTGAACGTTCCAAATGCACTTTCAGATTCCCAAGCTTCCTTTTTCTTTTCTTTCGGTGGAATCTCATTCACATTGCTTGACGATGTATCATCGTTTCCAGAATTTCCAGCAAACGCGTACATATTGCTGAATGGGTTCAAGAAAATATCATCCATTTTGAATATGCCTGCAAAATCAACAATCACTTAGACAAATTTTTGAAATTTTTGACAAATATGACAAATAAGCGAATCTATCAGTGTAAGTGACAAATAAGCGGATCTGTAATGTCCGGATAAGCAGAAGTGTCAAGTGTCCAAATAAGCGAACCAAAAATGTTCAGATAAACGGACCAGGTTATGTAAGTTAAAGCGGACCAGTGTATGTCCGTTCAAGCGGACTTGTTTATGTTCGTTCAAGCGGACCTAAATTGTACGTTTAAACGGACCTGATGGGAAATTACAAACGGATCTAACAATGTTCGTAAAAGCGAACCTACAAGGTTCGTATAAATGGATTTAAATGTTATACTGATAAGCGGACCACAAAAACGGATCTCAAGTAACTGTCACTACAAGTGGATCTCTAGAAATGGACCTACCAGATTGTCCGGATAAGCGGACCTAACAAGTAACTTCAAACCGACCGGATGTGATTTACGAGCGGACCTATTGATGTCCGTAAAAGCGAACCTATGATTTTACCCAATTTTAGGTCGAATTATGTCCTGAAACTTTCAAGGATTGTTCTACACACAATTCCGATCACAATGATATATATAATGTTCAATTACGTCCACCAATTTGTTGTAGATCTGAGATTGAAGTTTCTGTTCGTGAAACTGATCAAATTTTGCAAAAATTGAATGAGTATTCCTTTGTTTTAAGATCTAAAACTTCCTAGGGTTTATTAATACTGAATTTTACACGTTATATTCAAATTTCAGCCCATTTTAACCATAAGAACCAGTCTAAATAAAAAAAATATGAGAGAAAGTGATTAGAAGTGAGAGATTTTTGTAGATTCAGCTGTAGTAGTATGAACTCCTCGTCCTGAAGCTCTGATACCACTTGTTGGACCGTTCTACGACCTCGAAAAGTCAGTCAAGGATGTTCATCTTCATTTATGAAGGCGGAATCAACATAGATGAAATTACACAGCTTTTCACGTTCAAATCCTTTACTTTTATTGCTTTCTGATATCGTTTTGACAGAATTTCGTTACAGCAACAATAATCTAGGTCCGCTCCAAGTTACATCAACAAATGAATACATCAGGTATATATAGTGTGGAGAGGTTCGCTTATACGGACTGACAAATAAGTGGACCTACTGATGTTCACATAAACGGACCTCTAGGAGCGGACCTATGCCTAAAGACCATATAAGCGGACCTGTACTTCATGACACATGAGCGAACCTTATCAACATAATACATGGATTTGACTATCAAGATCCTATATTGACTTATAATGACCTAAGACATAATACAAACGAAGTCAACAGACATCCTGTGCATCAACAGTTCCAGACTTGGGTCAGCAGCAGTTGTAGCTAGGATATGGAAATTAGCTAGGCTTCTATTAAGCATATCCTGTGTATGGGCATCTGACTCTCGCTTAGCAGCTGCTAAAACTCTTTGCTGTTGCAACTTTCGCATTCTCTTCCTACGAGCAAAAGCTTCCTTACTGAACCTTCCTCGTTTCTTATTAGGGAATGGCTCTTCTGACTGAGCTCTAAAAGCAAACACTCCTTCTTCCTGATCAGCAGAATACCCAGAGAGGGCAGGCTGTGACGAGGTACCTTCACTCTTAAGTGATTCAGACAACAGACGATTCATGTGTGTGGGTCCTTGATCACTCATACTTTAAACTAACAAATAGTCAAATAACACATAACAAATAAATACAGTTATGCACGTATTTTCATTAATTCCTAACACAAAATTTAGAATTTAAGTGTCAGCAGAACACTTCTTTGGCTCAGACCAGTGGCTAGGCTCTGATACCGCCTTCTGTCGCAACCCCCGATCCCTTATCTGTCCCGGGAACGGGCGGACGCGAGTTCAGAGTTTCGGTGGTATCAGTTATTTAATATCACAGCGGAATTTACATCAGGACCGTAGTTAGGAAATGGTTATCAGAGTAAGACCACCATAATTTATATTAATAAACACATGGGCAAAACCCAAATTTATTATTACAGTACATTTATAGGGACAAACCCTATTTTATTGAATTTAAAACATCGTTTATTAGGTAACTTTTATAGCCACATTTTTCTCAAGCCTTCAGTGCTCTCCAGCTGGCTTTTTACTAATTGGCTGTTCACATTGTGTTACCTGTAACGCGTTTTAAAAACATTCGTCAGTCAGAAATTCTAGTGAGTGAATCCCAGTTTAATCAAGAAACATTTTATTAATTAAAACAGTATTGAGAGCGATCACATTGTTTATTTCTACACAATTACTCATTCAGTATTTGCCACTCGACCGGATCTATGGCTATGGTCAAATTACCCATTGGCTAACTCGTTGTCCAATGGTAATGTACTGTCGTTCCCGACTTACTACTCGCAAGTAGTAATAAATTTTGTATACAAAACCCCATAATACCGGCAGTAATTGAAGAACTACAAAGACTCAATCACCGCTTAATCACATTGTAAAATAATTAAGGTTTTGTAAAACATTCCAAAAAGGTTGACAAAAAGAGGATAAACTCACATTGCTATGTTAGATTTCTCGTTAGGGTTTCCTGGATATAATCTATAATTTATACAAATGTACATTGGTTAGTATCATAACCCTTTGAAAATATTAATGATACCCTTCCCGAGACGGCATTCCAACAACTACGTCGGGCAGAACCACGGCAGTTGTTACGGAACCCTAAATCAATCGGGCAGCGTAACTGTTACGAAACTAGGGTTATAATACTTACAACGGAGCAGAACCTCGCTAATTAGGGGTATAATACCCGAGTATTATAACTTTCCTACAGAAATTGTGATTCGAGATTGAAATGTGAGCGACAGAAAACGAAAACTGATGCGTTCTATTTATAGTGCTGGATTCTGACTTTCAGGCGGCTCGCGTAAGGTAAGGCTAAGCCTTACGCGGCCCGCGTTAGCACATGGTCAACCTATAGCTCATCCGGATCACCACTAGACTTGACACGATGTCGACACGTGTTTGCTCAGGATGCATCCGCGTTTGATGATCTCTAGCGGCCCGCGTAAGTGTAAGCTTAAGCTTACGCGGCCCGTATCAACTTAAGAAGTCAACGAAGTCCGGTCTACACCCTTATACCGCCCGCATGAATTGTTGGGGTGGGTCTACGCGGCCCGCCTCAACTTAACATTTTCAGATTTTTATTTATTTTAAATGTTATAACATATCTCGGGCTCGATTTTCACATACGGGATGTATTATAAGACATAAGGGAATATTTTAAGATATACTGGGGTGTCGGAAGTATTATGAGGGTGTTGGTTTTACCGAGGGTTGTTACACCCAGAAAGAGTGATAAGCCAGCTGCAACAAAAGACAAATCCAAATGGTGTACATATCATGAAGATTTCGGTCATCTCACTAAGGAATGCATTTTAATCAGAAAAGAGATTGGTTACTTGTTAAGCAAAGGACATTTGAAGGAGCTGTTGGGAATAAAAAAGTCAAGGATCCAGGATCCAGACAAAGTTCTAGGAAGAGCTCCTGCTCCTCCTACTGATGCACAAATCATCAACTTCATATCTGGTGGATCAGATATATATATGGCACTTCCTTTTCAGCAGCCAAGAGGCACGCCAAAGAGACCAAGATGGATAATGGGGATAGACCCATTCAAACCTCGATCCTTACACAGGATAAAGTTATAACCTTTGATAAGGATGATCATGTGGATATTCAGGATCCTCATCATGATGGTCTTCTTATTACTTTATTTATATCTAATCATTTTTTTCGCAGGATTCTCATAGATGGAGGAAGCTCAGTGAACATCATACAACATGATGTCCTCAAGAAGATGAACATCCCTGAATCAGAAATTATCCCAAGATCATCTGTTCTAGTGGGATTCAGTGGGGAAACCAAAAACACATTGGGGGACATTAAGCTTCCCATTTACGTTGAGGGAGTTAATTCTTTTCAGAAATTTTGTGTTATAGATTGCTTATCCTGCTGCAATGTTATCCTTGGCAGGCCATGGATACATGATATGAAAGCAGTATCATCTACATACCATCAATATGTGAAACTCCCAACTCCTTGGCGGGTGGTGAAGATTGAAAGTGACCAACAAGAAGCTAAGAATTGCTATACATCATCCATGAAGCCAGCCTCGAGACCCAGGGAGAAATAGCAATTAAAGCATCCTCCAAGAGATGTCCTGGAGGCTAGAAAACAAGATGTGAAGGATGTCCTGATGGATCCTCAGAATCCTGAATCCAAAGTTCTTATAGGATCCGGGATCCTCAGCAACAGGATCTAGTATCCTTCCTCAAGAAGATAAAAACTACCTTTTCATGGAAGCATGAAGATTTGACAGGTATCTCTAAAGATATTATTACTCATAAACTTGGCATTGACAGGTCGTTCAAACCCATACACCAAAAAAGGAGAAAGTTTGCACCTGAGAGGAATGCCATTATCCAGGAGGAGGTAGATAAGTTGCTTAGAGCAGGTATGATAAGAGAGGTTAAGTATCCAAGGTGGTTAGCCAATGTGGTTGTTGTTCAAAAGAAAAACGGAAAGTGGAGGCTATGTGTCGATTTTACCGATTTAAACAAGGCATGTCCCAAGGATCCTTTCCCATTACCCCACATTGACTCCATGGTGGACGCTACTGCGGGTCATGAGATGTTGACTTTTATGGATGCTTCATCTGGATTTCAGCAAATTCAGATTGAACCATCTGATCAAGAGGATACAGCCTTTATGACCCCAACTGGTATCTATTTTTATATTGCTATGCCGTTTGGACTAAGAAATGCAGGTGCTACCTATCAAAGGCTAGTCAATATGATGCTTAAGGAACAAATAGGACACACTATGGAAGTCTATATAGACGACATGGTGGTTAAGTCTAAGAGTGCTGAGGATCACCTAAGAGATTTGGAGGAAGCATTTGATATCCTTGATAAATTCAATATGAAATTGAATCCTTCCAAGTGTCATTTTGGTGTCAAAGCAGGCAAGTTCCTAGGATACATGGTGACTAAAAGAGGCATAGAGGCAAGTCCAGAGCAAATCAAGGCGATTGTGAATATTAAGTCCCCTGCCAATGCCAAGGATGTGCAAAGATTGATAGGGTGGATCTCAGCCTTGAATAGGTTCATCTCGAAGTCATCAGAGAAATGCAAAGAATTCTATGACATCCTGAGAAAGAACAAGAAATTTGAGTGGACTGAAAAGCATGAGAATGCTCTCAATGCCCTTAAGGATTACCTATGCTCAGCTCCAGCCTTAATGAAACCAGAAAAAAGGGGATATATTATCCTTATATTTAGCAGTCTCGTCTAAGGCAGTAAGTGCGGTCCTTGTTAAGGATCACGAAGGTACACAACATCCTGTATATTATGTAAGTAAGAGTTTGCTTGATGCTAAATCCAGGTATTCACATTTAGAAAAACTTATCCTTGCTTTGATTATGGCATCCACTAAGTTACGCCATTATTTTGAAACACATGCTATTATTGTTAAAACTAACTTTCCAATTAAGAATGTTATCAGGAAACCTGAAATGTTAGGAAGGATGGCTAAATGGGCAGTGAAGCTTAGTGCTTATGATATAAGATATGAGCCAAGAACTGCCATTAAATCCCAAGCCTTAGCTGACTTTGTGGCTGATTTCAGTAGTGATCTACAAAGGGAAGCTGAGTTAGAAGTTTGACAGCTTGAAGAAACTAAGGATCCTTGGATACTCTTCACAGATGGGGATTCAAACATCAAGGGAACTGGACTTGGAATACTACTAAAATCGCCAGAGGGGGACATAATACCCCCCCTCAATAACTTATGAGTTTCAAACTACTAATAATGAGGCCGAATATGAAGCCTTGATAACTGGTTTGCAAATTGCCAAGCACATGAGGATCAGGTATCTTGAGGTACATGTAGATTCATTATTAATTACTAATCACTTTAACGGATCTTATGCTGTTAAAGGTGAAAGACTAATCAAATATTTAGAGATAGTCAAGAAATTGGCAGACTCTTTTGTTTCCTTTAGTTCAACACAGGTACCCAGAGAAGAAGATGCAGAAGCTGATGCTTTGGCCAACCTTGGATCATCATTGAAGATCCCAGAGGATATTAAAATCCCCATAATCCATATTTTGACTCCTGCTATTGAGGATCATACAGCTATGGAGATAGTAGAGGATCCTGTAATCATACCTAGTGATGGTGCACAATCACATTCAGGATCCTGGATCCTTCCAATTATGAGATATATACAACATGGAGAGATTCCTACAGGAGAAAACCCCAGGGCTTTTAAAGTTAAGGTATCTCAATTTACAATATTAAAAAACATGTTATATAAACGATCTCTTGCAGGTCCATATCTAAGGTGCATAGAGGATCCTGAAATTCAAGAAGTCCTAAAGGATTTTCATGAAGGAGATTGTGGAAACCATACTGGGGGCAGAGCACTATTCTTAAGGATCCTTAGGACAGGATACTATTGGCCTACTATGAAGAAGGATGCTGTGGATTATGTCATGAGATGTGATGCTTGTCAGAGACATAGCAATATCCTTCATCAACCAGCAGAGCTTCTGCATCCTAAATCCTCTTCTTGGCCATTTATGAGATGGGGAATGGATATAGTTGGTAAACTTCCTAAGGCACCAGGAGGAAAAGTGTTTATGCTTGCTATGACTAATTACTTTTCCAAGTGGATAGAAGCTGAAGCCTTTGCTCAAGTCAGAAAAAAAGAAGTGATATCCTTTATCAAAAGAAACATTATTACCAGATTTGGTATTCCTTCTGAAATTGTTTGTGATAATGGATCCCAATTTATTGGGAGTAGAACTACTAACTTTTGTGACAGCTGGGGGATTAAGATGATAACATCAACACCAGTCTACCCACAATCTAATGGTCAAGCAGAATCATCCAACGCGATCATCATCATCAACTTGAAGAAGAAGCTTGGATCCAAGAAAGGAAAATGGGTAGAAGAGCTACCTTATGTGTTATGGGCTGATAGAACAACTCCCAAGAATGCTACTGGCTAGACTCCATTTTCTCTAGTATTTGGAGCAGAATCAGTGATCTCTACAGAGATAGTGGTTCCTACTGCTAGAACAAGTATCCGTGATCCTGAAGGAAATGTTGAAAACTTGGTTCAAGATTTGGATACCATAGAAGAACTCAGGGATTGGGCAAGGATAAGATTGGCCAGTTATCAACAAAGGATGGCTGGAGCTTATAACAAGAATGTCAGGATCAGAAAGTTTCAAGTTGGTGACATGGTGTTAAGGAAAGCATTTCAGAATACCACAAATCCTGCTGATGGCAAGTTAGCACCAAGGTGAGAAGGCCCCTATCTTATTGAGGTTGAAGCAGGAAAGGGGGCATATCGTCTGTTTACAATGGAAGGTGATTCATTACCAAGAGCTTGGAATGCTATCCATTTGAAGAGGTACTTCATGTAAGAAGGATCCGGGATCCTTAATCATCCTCATTTCTGATGTACATAAAGGATCCTCAGAGGATATATGATCCTCATTCTGGTGATGACTTGATTCTAATTTATCTAATCCTGTAATTTATTTACTTACAAGGAGAAGGATACAGAATCCTTTATCCTTTCTCACTAAGTTCTAAGGTTTGTAGAGGTTCAGGGATCCTTGACAAAGGATCAAGTATCCATAGAAATATCCTAAGTTTTATGGGCTTGTCCCCAGTTTTTTGGGCTTGTCCCCAGTTTAAGGTATCCACTACCTTCGCCAGTAGCGCACGATGATCCTGATGCAGTTAAAGGCAGTGGGACCAGTACCCGCTTTAGGGGCTGACAATTTCATTATACTGGCTGTATTCAAGATCCTAAGTATAATGGTAGAAGTACCATACATCCGTTCCTAAGGTTTCTAACGTTTTCACGTTAGCTAAGGTTTTGGCATTTTCATGTCACTAAGTTTGGATAGTCGCCAGTGAGGGCCATACTCCAGTTTACACAAGATCATTTGGGCTTGTCCCCAGTTTTATTGGGCTTGTCCCCATAATTGTTGGGCTTGTCCCCAGATACTAACTCTTCGTTTTGCAGTTGGCTTAGTCCCAAGTTATGTTTTATTTCAGGTTTTCAAAGCTAAACAGTTAAGGATCCAGGATCCTAACTTCATGCAAGGGTTTATCTTTTGGTTATCATGGTTGTAAGCATGGTTGTAAAACAAGGTTTCCAAGGCCGAGTACTCCCCACGTAGTCGCTACAAGGCAGGCTGCCGAGGCGACTTTCTTTGACTCCGCCTAGTTACTCGGAGTTGGTCAAACGCGGTCAACCTCAGCCAGAATTGGATCTAGTAGGTCAACTCGGGCCTAGTTTGACTTAAATAATAATATAACATAATTTCTATTCCTATCATATTAAAGAATGAATATCATTTTCACGTATTTTGTTATAAATATTAGTAAATTTGTGTTATTTGACATATATTTAATCTCCAAAAAGTAATTTCTTTATAATTTAACATGTCCGAGTACTCCCCGAGTACTCTCCGCGTAGACCGAGTACTCTCAACTCCCCGGTCGACCGACTAGGGAGCGCCTAGCGACTTTTGCAACCATGGTTGTAAGTATTAAGGATATAGGATCCTAACTTAGATTCTCTGGTATGTTCCTTATTTACCTTAAATTTATTCTTGGTTTATATATCTTACCCTTATTCTTTGACAACAGGATATATGATCCTAAAATTTTATCACCTTTTGAACTATTCGATTATAGGATATTTGATCCTTGATCATATCCTAAACTTTCTGACTTGAACCAATTTCTATACTTTCATTATTAACTTGTAAGTTCAAAGGAATATGCAATGATAATGGAAAGGTAAATAAACACAGAATGAACAACACAAGATAGCCAAAAGATTAAAGTTTTATTTATTTATCAAAAGATTAACCCTTCGAAGGTTGTCAAAATTACCTACCCCAAGCATCTACCAGCAAAACGTGGCCCATCCGCTAGGGTAGGTAAAGGGTGTCCATATTAACAAGGTCTTAGTGCAGGAAATAAAGATGGCAGGATAATAGTGGCGTCATCCCCCAAACAGAGGATCCCTCCACCAACTACTATCCTACCTATTGTCCCAAGGATCCATGATCCTTAAACCTAAATACTATTGTTTAGTTACAGACCATAATTATTCATCATCAAAACATCATTAAACAAAAACTACCAAACCATAAAAAATGGGCTCCGACCACGTCTAGAAATTTCCATCATCGCCATTTCTGCAGCTCACACCTTCGCCGCATCACCACCACCAGCCGTTTCCTCTGCCGCATCCTTCAACCCACTGCTACCAGCCTCCAATGCCAAGACCTCCTCAGCCTCCTCTTCATCGTCCAGCTCTGCCAGCTTCAGCTTCCAGGCTTCTTGATCCCAGGCAGACCTGTCAAAAGATGGATCCTCAGCCTCCTTTGCCATTTGAAGCTTAATCTTGAGCATAGCGATTGTAGCAAAGAGCTTTTCCCCATTCATCACCTCCTCCTTCTCCTGCTGAGCTTTGATCTGGGTCAGGACCAGCTCCTTCTTCACCAGGTTAAGGTCCTTCTCAAGGGAGGAGATCGTTTTGTCTTTGGCCAAGAACAACTGCTGGAAGTCAAGGATTTTCTGCTCAGTCTCTTCAAGATTGTGATCCAGGAGCATTTGGATCTCAACAAATTTCTGCATAGATAAGCAAATGGTCAGGATCCGTTATCCTCAGAAAGGGAAGATCACACTTAAGGATCCAGGATCCTTACCTCAGAGACGTACTCCTCGAACTGGTGTTGGATGAGAGGGAGGCCTTCAAGAGTCTCAGCAGTTTTCCTTTTCTTGCCACCTTGCCCTTCGTGCTGGCACCCTTGGGATTTGGAACACTAGGACTGGCAGCAAGTTGTTTCTTGATGGACTTGGAGGAAGCAAACATGTCAAGGTCACTGACACTGAACCTAGAAGCTGATCTTGAGGATTTTTCAGCGCCTACAAATGCAAAACACAGATAAGTATTCTTATTTTACTTAAATATTTATTCATACACAGACTTGAATACTTACTTGACATTGTGAAGGAACCGGAGGATGCTTCTTCTGAATCCTTTGCTTTGGCTTGAAATGTCCTTACAGTAGGGTCAAGCGTCCAGAAAGCAGCAACTCTTTCTTTTGTTGCAGGTGTTTCTTGGATGTGAGAAAGTGAGATAGCTGCACAAACAACAAAAAGGATCAGTTATCCTCAACAGAAGAAGAATTCTACTTTGGTCCTGGTCTAAGATCCCATATCCTACCCTGGGTGATCCACTTTTTGGGTAGATTTTTCTCATCTGGGATTGAGTCCCTCCTCACAAAGAAGAAACGGTTCTTCCATTGGGTATCGTTTTTGGTGGTCTTGAGGATTGGGTGAGGCTAGCCAGGTTTGTGTTTGAACAGAAAGCGGTGTGAACCATGGCTAACAAGATTGTAAAGCTGACTCAACTCGGACATCCCTATGTCCATACCCTCCTGCTCAATGATGCTCTCAACGGTTTACAGAACTCTCCACATCATGGGCATGGGCAGTATATAGCACATGCCCGTGAGTGAGAAAAAGGATTGTGTAAAAGCAGGGAAATGATAAGAAAACCCTATTAGAAAAGGGGTGGCCGGAAAAGAAACCCAAGTGTCGGAAACACAGTCACTCTTCATTGAAGAGTCAAAGGATTTAAAGACGGCCTCCGCCGGGAAGCAGTGACGAATCCAATCAATCTCAGGATCGGTAAAACGGCAGAGTTCCAGCGAAGGGTTTTTGATAATGCCTTGGCTTTTCAAAGGGCTATCCTTTTTAGGATCCTTAGCAGGTGAGGATCGGAGAACCATTTTCTCCATGGATGCTCGAGAAGAGAGGATCGGAGTAAAAGGATTTAGAGAGAAGGAAAGAGAGAATACCTGTTTAGTCTCTGGATGAAGATTTAAGGGGTGGAATGCTCTAATTTAAATGCCTCTTGATCCTTATCTCTAACCCTGAATTTATAATGTTGAATTTGCAGGTAGTCATGTCGCTGACGTCAGGTTTGCAACGGCTAGTTCGGATATAATGGCTATATTTATGTTAGCTAGTTCGTTCGAGATAAGGCAGAAAAATATGACTCATCAAGTTATAAATTATTCCTCATATTTTGGGGGCAATTGTTAGGGATGGATTTCCACAACCTAAGGATTAGGGATCCTCAACTGCAGTCAGGATCACGGATTCTCAGTTCAGTTTTGAATTAAGGATCCTCAAAAGACGTTCCAGGACTAAGGATCCAGGATCCTAATTAGGATCCTTATACTAACAATTGTTTCCACCATGTTTGAACTTGTTTTGCAGGAGTATACGAGTGAGGCTTGGTCTTGCTGAGATTTCAGGGGAATATGCTCCCTTATTCTGCACGTGCATGGCTTGTATGACCGTTATGGAAGTCGTGGGAAGCTAGCATGATTTGTAGATTGTTTGTTAGTTAGATTATTTCCATTTTTATAAGGGGATAACAAGCTTGAATAGATAGAACAGTGAGCAAACACACACTACTCGAGAACTCTCTGCAACTTATTGGCGATTACACAATTTTTGCACACTAGTGATCCTTGTAACAAGCTTGTTGTCATCCCGAATTGTATACATTGTTTATATAATATAGTTGGTGATCGGTAGTTTCCATCACCCGAGGTTTTTTATGCCGAAGATCATACATTGATCAAGGGCTTTTTCCTTGTATAAATCCTTGTGTCCAACATTCATTACATTCATACTTTGTTCATTCATTCGTTCAAATAATCAAGCATCACACCTCACAAAATCGGATTTGGTTGTATTATCCTAGTGTGATTTTTGACCAAAACAAGAACCATTAAAGTGGTTAGTGATTAATAAAGAATCCACATGTACCTCAAGATACCTGATCCTCATGTGCTTGGCAATTTGCAAACCAGCTATTAAGGCTTCATACTCAGGCTCATTATTAGTAGTTTGAAACTCACAAGCAATTGAGTGGGGTATTTTGTCCCCCTGTGGAGATTTTAGTAGTATGCCTAGTCCAGTTCCCTTGATATTTGAAGCCCCATCTGTGAAGAGTATCCAAGGATCCTTAGTCTCTTCAAGCTGTTGAACTTCCAATTTAGCTTCCCTTTGTAGATCACTACTGAAATCAGCCACAAAGTCAGCTAAGGCTTGGGATTTAATGGCAGTTCTTGGTTTCTCCACTAAATCCCACAAGAACTGATGATCTTGGGATAATTTCTGATTCAGGAATGTTCATCTTCTTGAGGACATCAAGTTGAATAATGTTCACTGAGCTTCCTCCATCTATAAGAATAATGCGAACAAAATGGTTAGAAATAAACAATGTAATAACAAGACCATCATGAGGAGGATCCTGAATATCTACGCGGTCATCCTCATCAAAGGATATGACTTTATCCTGTGTAAGGATTGAGGTTTGAATGGGTCTATCCCCATTTTCCATCTTTGTCTCTTTAGCATGCCTCTTGGCTGCTGAAAAGGAAGTGCCACATATATCTGATCCACCAGAGATGAAGTTAATAATCTGGGCATCAGCTGGAAGAGCAGGAGCCCTTTCTGGAGTCTTTTCAGGATCCTGAATCCTTGACTTTTTTCTTCCAAATAGCTCATTCAAATGTCATTTCCTTAACAACTAACCAATCTCTTTCCTGAGTGCTATGCATTCATCAGTGAGATGACCAAAATCCTCATGATAGGCACACCATTTGGATTTCTCCTTTGTAACAGCTTTCTTTCTGGGCCATCTAGCTTTTTCACCTAAATTCTGCATGGCAAGGATTAGTTCATTGTTATCAACAGCAAAGCAATATTCAGAAATGGGCGGATAATCTTCATCATCCTCTTCTTGCTCCACAACATGCATGTTTTGATTGTCAGACTTGTTGTATGATTTGGATTTGTTGTTCCTGAAATAGGATCCTTGCTTTTCCTGTTTTAAGGATCTTGATAGTCTCTCTTGGATCCTTTTATCATCCTCTAAACAGATGAATCTAAGGGCCCTGGTTCTTACTTCATCAAGATTCCTGTTAGGGATGGATTTTCATAGCCTATGGATCACGGATCCTCAAATGCAGCGTGGATCATGGATCCTCAGTTCAGTTTGAATTAAGGATCCTCAGAAGATGTTGCAGGACTAAGGATTCAGGATCCTCATTATTATCCTAACACTAACAGTTGTTTCCATCATTTTTGAACTTGTTTTGCAGGAGTATTCGAATAGGACTTGGTCCAACCGAGATTCTAGGGGGACTTGCACCTTTTTTCGGATAGTTAGTTAAGCTAGTTAGTTTCTATTTTTAAATGGGGATACAAGCTTGATTAGACAATAGTTAGCAACACAATTACACTTCACTCGAGCTCTCAAGAACTCTCTGTGATTTCATACTTTTGCACTACAGTGATCCTTGTACCAAGCTTGTTATCACCCCGATTTGTAAACATTGTTTGTTTAATATAGTTGGTGATCGGTAGTTTCCGTTACCCGAGGTTTTTTATGCCGGAGATCTTCTAAAGATCAAGGGCTTTTTCCTCGTATAAATCCTTGCGTCTACCAATCATTTCATTCATTCATTGTTTATATATTTGATCATTTAACTAAGCATCACACCTCACAAAATCAGATTTGGTTGCATTATCCTTGTGTGATTTTTGACCAAAATAGTTTGGCGCCCACCGTGGGGCAATTGGTGCTTCATTCTTGAAAAATTCCGTTCATTTCATCCATTTCTATTCATAACCTTCAACTACATGGCTTCTCAAGCGAAGAACACTTCAAACCCCATGCCGGTGATCACCTCTTCACAGGGCATTCTACCTTTGCCTCCTATTTCTTCTAGATCCCAAAAGAATGCGGAGAATGCTGCGAAGAAGCCAACCCCCGTTTTCTCAAAAGCAGCTACTGCTGTTTCTTCTAGTCCTACTAACAATGATCTTTATTCTTTAATTTTGCAGATGAAGGATTACATGCAGCAGCAGGACAGAACTAATGACAGGATCCTTCGAGAAATAGATGAGATCAAGAAATTGAAGAGGTCCGCGGAGGATCACTCTCCATTGGTGCAGAGATCACTAAATTTCGACACTCCAGCCACAACCGCCCAGCACACTACAGCATCGGGTGTCCAGTATCAGGGTGGATCATCAAGTATGCACTATGGATCATCGGCAATGACACAGGCTCCAGGATCCTACTTCCAGCCTTCAGGATCTTCTCTTCAGCCTCAAGGATCTTCCTTCCAGCATCAAGGATCCTTCTCTAGTTCAGGAGGATACATGGGAACGCAAACAGTTCAAGGATCCTACTCTCAGTATCCAGGATCCTCATCTTAGGTTCAAGTATCCTCATCTCAGGTTCAAGGACCCTCATCCTAGGCTCACGGATCCATGGACTATCCTCCAAGACCCCAAACTTCGGTGTATCAGGGATCCAACATCTTTAAGGATCAAGGATCCTTAAGGAGTGTACCACCCAGAAGTTCAGAGATTCACTTGGGAGACTTCATCCGCATGCAAACTATTGCTTCATCTGGTCCCTCGATCATACCAGAATCATATCAATTTGGATTCACATCCGGAATCCCAGCCTCGAACCAATCAGGAGGTAACATTTTAAACACATCATATAATACTAACCATGGCTTTGTGCAGGAACCAGGGATCAAGCAAGCTATGGCTAGAGAGTTACAAAAATTGAAGGATATGATATCTAGTGTTCCAGGAGTGGTTAAGCCCATTCCTGAAATTCCAGATGGGAGTCATAGGATATCTCATTTTGCACCACCTATTTGTGATACAGAGATACCAAAGAGGTTTCAAACACCGAACATGAAGTTGTATGATGTCTCAACTAATCCAGAAGAGCATGTAGCTCAATACAGAGAAAGAATGGAGATCAATCCTATTCCTGAAAGGTTGAAAGAAGCATGTCTATGCAAGGGTTTCAGATCCACACTAACAGGATCAGCTTTTAAATGGCTGCTAAGTCTTCCCCCTTACTCTATTACTTCATTTGCTAATCTAGTTAATTTATTTAATAGCCAATTCTCATGCAGTAGGAGATTTGAACGATTAACTAGTGTTCTATATAGGGTAACACAAGGTCAAAATGAATCACTAAAAGATTATATAACCAAATTCAGTAGAGAATCCTTAGAGATTCCTAATCTGGATATTGCCATAGCTGTAGAAGCTTTTAAAATTGGTTTACTTAAGGATTCACAATTCTATGATGATCTTGTCATGACCCCTTGCAGGAATCTTGATGAAGTAAGAACCAGGGCCCTTAGATTCATCCGTTTAGAGGATGATAAAAGGATCCAGGAGAGACTGTCAGGATCCTCTAAGCTGGAAAAACAAGTATCCTATTTCAGGAACAATAAATCCAAATTGTACAACACGTCTGATAATCAAAACGTGCATGCGGTGGAGCAAGAAGAGGATGATGAAGATTATCCACCCATTTCTGAATATTGCTTTGCTATTGATAATAATGAACTAATCCTTGCAATGCAGAACTTAGGTGAGAAAGCAAGATGGCCCAGAAAGAGTGATAAGCCAACTGCCACAAAAGATAAATCGAAATGGTGTGCCTATCACGAAGATTTCGGTCATCTCATTGATGAATGCATAGCACTCAGGAAAGAGATTGGTTACTTGTTGAGAAAAGGGCATTTGAAGGAGCTATTTGAAAGAAAAAAAAGTCAAGGATCCAAGATCCTAAAAAGATTCCAGAAAGAGCTCCTGCTCCTCCGGCTGATGTACAAATTATCAACTTCACATCTGGTGGATCAGACATATGTGGAACTTCCTTTTCAGCAGCCAAGAGGCATGTTAAAGAGACAAAGATGGAGAATGGAGATAGACCCATTCGAACCTCAATCTTTACACAGGAGAAAGTTTTATCCTTTGATGAGGATGATCGTGTGGATATTCTGGATCCTCATCATGATGGTCTTGTTATTACATTGTTTATTTCTAACCATTTTGTTCGCATGATTCTCATAGATGGAGGAAGTTCAGTGAACATTATCCAGCTAGATGTCCTCAAGAAAATGAACATCCCTGAATCAGAAATTATCCCAAGATCATCTGTTCTTGTAGGATTCAGTAGAGAAAACAAGAACACATTGGGTGACATTAAACTTCCCATTTTCATAGAGGGAGTTAATTCTTTTAAAAAATTTGGTGTTATAGATTGTTTATCCTGTTGCAATGTTATCCTTGGCAGGCCATGGATACATGATATGAAAGCAGTTCCATCTACATATCATCAGCGTGTGAAGCTCCCTACTCCATGGGGTGTGGTGAAGATAGAAAGTGACCAACAAGAAGCCAAAAATTGTTACACTTCATCCATGAAGCCAGCCTCAAGACCCAGCAATAGCAATTAAAGTATCCTCAAATAGATGTCCTGGATGCAAGAGAACAAGATGTCAAAGATATCCTGATGGATCCCCTGGATCCTGAATCCAAAGTTTTTATAGGATCCGAGATCCTCAATGATATTGAACAGGATCTAGTATCCTTCTTAAAGAGGAGGAAAGCTACCTTTGCTTGGAAGCATGAGTACATGACAGGTATTTCTAAAGATATTATTACTCATAAACTTGGCATTGACAGGTCATTCAAACCTATACATCAAAAGAGGAGAAAGTTTGCACCTGAAAGGAATGCCATCATCCAGGAGGAGGTAGATAAACTACTCAGAGCATGCATGATTAGAGAGGTTAAGTATCCAATGTGGTTAGCCAATGTGGTTGTTGTTCAAAAGAAAAATGGAAAGTAGAGGGTATGTGTCGATTTCACTGATTTAAACAAGGCAAGGATCCTTTCCCATTACCCCACATTGACTCCATGGTGGATGCTACCGCGGGTCATGAGTTGTTAACTTTCATGGATGCTTCATCTGGATTTCAACAAATTCAGATGGAACCATCTGATCAAGAGGATACAGCCTTTATGACCCCTACCGGTATCTATTGTTATATTGCTATGCCATTTGGACTAAGAAATGCAGGTGCTACGTACCAAAGGCTAGTTAATATGATGTTTACAGAACAAATCGGACACATGATGGAAGTCTATATAGATGACATGGTGGTTAAGTCCAAGAGAGCTTAGGATCACCTTAGAGATTTGGAAGAAGCATTTGATATCCTTGATAAATTCAACATGAAATTGAATCCTTCCAAGTGCCACTTTGGTGTAAAAGCTGGCAGATTCCTAGGTTATATGGTAACAAAAGAGGGATAGAGGCAAGTCCATAGCAAATCAAGGCGATTATGAACATCAAGTCTCCTGCCAATGCCAAGGATGTGAAAAGATTGACAGGAAGGATCGCAGCCTTGAACAGGTTCATCTCAAAGTCATTAGAGAAATGCAAGGAATTCTATGACATCCTGAGAAAGAACAAGATATTTGAATGAACTGAAAAGCATGAGAATGCTCTCAAGGCCCTTAAGGATTACTTATCCTCAGCTCCAGCCTTAATGAAACCAGAAAAAAAGGGATATACTATCCTTATACTTGGCAGTTTCTTCTAAGGCAGTAAGTGCAGTCCTTGTAAAGGATCACGAATGTACACAACATCCTGTATATTATGTAAGTAAAAGTTTACTTGATGCTGAATCCAGGTATTGACATTTAGAAAAACTTATCCTTGCTTTAATTATGGCATCTACTAAATTACGCCATTATTTTGAAACTCATGCTATTATTGTTAAGACTAACTTTCCTATTAAGAATGTCCTCAGAAAACCTGAAATGTCATGAAGGATGGCAAAATGGGCAGTCAAACTTAGTGCTTATGATATCAGATATGACCCAAGAACTGCCATCAAATCCCAAGCCTTGGCTGACTTTGTGGCTGATTTCAGTAGTGATCTACAAAGGGAAACTGGATTGGAAGTTCAACAACTTGAAGAGACTAAGGATCCTTGGATACTTTTCACAGATGGGGCTTCAAATGTCAAAGGAACTGGACTAGGCATACTACTAAAATCGCCACAGGGGGACATAATACCCCACTCAATTGCTTGTGAGTTTCAAATTACTAATAATGAGACTGAGTATGAGGCCTTAATAGTTGGTTTGGAAATTTCCAAGCACATGAGGATCAGGTATCTTGAGGTACATGTAGATTCATTGTTAATTACTAACCACTTTAATGGTTCTTATGCTGTTAAAGGTGAAAGACTAATTTAGTATCTTGAGATAGTTAAGAAATTGGCAGACTCTTTTGCTTCTTTTAGTTTGACACAGGTACCCAGGGAAGAAAATGCAGAAGCTGATGCTTTAGCCAACCTTGGATCGTCATTGAAGATTCCATAGGATATTAAAATTCCCATCATCCACATTTTGGCTCCTTCTATTGAGGATCACACAACTATGGAAATAGTGGAGGATTCTGCAATCATACCAAGTGTTGATGCACAGTCAAATTCAGGATCCTGGATCCTTCCAATCATGAGATATATACAACATGGAGAGATTCCTACAGGAGAAAATCCCAGAGCTTTTAAAGTCAAGGTATCTCAATTTACAATATTAAATAACATGTTATATAAACGATCTCTTGCAGGTCCATATCTAAGGTGCATCGAGGATCCAGAAATCCAAGAAGTCCTAAAGGATTTTCATGAAGGAGATTGTGGAAACCACACTGGGGGCAGAGCACTGTTCTCAAGGATCCTTAGAACATGATACTATTGGCCTACTATGAAGAAGGATGTTGTAGATTATGCGAAGAAGTGTGATGCTTGTCAAAGACATAACAACATCCTTCATCAACCAGCAGAGCTACTGCATCCTATATCCTCTTCTTGGCCATTTATGAGATGGGGAATGGATATAGTTGGCAAACTTCCCCAAGCACCAGGAGGAAAAATGTTTATGCTTGATATGACTGATTACTTTTCCACATGGATAGAAGCTGAAGCCTTTGCACAAGTTAGAGAAAAGGAAGTTATATCCTTTATTAAAAAGAAACATTTTTACTAGATTTGGTATTCCTTCTGAAATTATTTGTGATAATGGATCCCAATTTATTGGAAGTAGAACTACTAACTTTTGTGATAGTTGGGGGATTAAGATGATAACATCAACACCAGTCCACCCACAAGCTAACGGTCAAGCAGAATTATCCAACAAGATCATCATCAACAACTTGAAGAAGAAGCTTGGATCCAAAAATGGAAAATGGGCAGAAGAGCTACCTTATGTGGTATGGGCTGATAGAACAACTCCCAAGAATGCTACTGGCCAAATTCCATTTTCTTTAGTGTTTGGAGCTGAATCAGTGATCCCTACAGAGATGGTAGTTCCTACTACAAGAACAAGCATCCGTGATCCTGAAGGACATGCTAAAAACTTGGTTCAAGATTTGGATACCATAGAAGAACTCATGGATTTGGCAAGGATAAGATTGGCTAGTTATCAACAAAGGATGGCTGGAGCTTATAATAAGAATGTCAGGATCAGAAAGTTTCAAGTTGGGGACATGGTGTTGAGGAAAGCATTCCAAAACACCACAAATCCTGCTGATGGCAAATTAGCACCAAAGTGGGAAGACCCCTATCTTATTGAAGCTGAGGCAGGAAAAGGGGGCATACCATTTATTAACAATGGAAGGTGATCTATTACCAAAAGCTTGGAATGTTGTCCACTTAAAGAGATACTTCATGTAAGAAGGATCCAGGATCCTTGGCCATCTCCATATCTGGTATACATTAAGGATCCTTAGAGGATATATGATCCCCATTCTGGTAATGATTTGATCTTAATTTACCTAATCCTGTAAATTATTTGATTACAAGGAGAAGGATTCAGGATCCTTTATCCTTCTTTACTAAATTCTGAGTTTTGCTGAAGTTGGTGCATCTTTGACAAAGGATCAATTATCCATTGAAGTTTCCTAAGTCTTTGGGTTTATCCTCCATTTTTTTGGGCTTGTCCCTAGTTTAAGGTATCTATTACCTCCTACGAATCAGGTCCTTACACCTTCGCCAGTTGCGCACGATTATCCTGGTGCAGTTAAAGGCAATGGGACCAGTACCAGCTTTAGGGGCTGACAATTTCATTGTACTGGCTGTATTCAGGATCCTAAGTATAATGGTAGACGTACCATACATTCTTTCCTAAGGTTTCTAACGTTTTCACGTTAGCTAAGGTTTTGACATTTTCATGTCACTAAGTTTGGATAGTCGCCAGTAAGGGCCATACTCCAGTTTACACAAGATCCTTTGGGCTTGTCCCCAGTTTTTTTGGGCTTTTCCCCAGATTGTTGGGCTTGTCCCCAGATACTAACTCTTTCTTTTACAGATTGGCTTAGTCCCAAGTTATGTCTCATTTCAGAATTCCAAAGCTAAACAGTTAAGGATCCTGGATCCTAACTTTCTACAAGGGTTTGTCTTATGAGTGTTACAAGTGTATGTATTAAGGATATAGGATCCTAACTTGGATTCTCTGGTATGATCCTTATTTACTTTAATTTTATTCTTGGTTTATCAATCATACCCTTATTCTTTAATAGGATAGATGATCCTAAAATCGTCCCACTTATCAAACCTTTCGATTAAAGGATATTTGATCCTTGATCATATCCTAAACTTTTTGACATAAACTGATTTCTTTACTTTCACTAATAACTTCTAAGTTCAAAATATTGTACAATAGCAATTGAAAGTAAAGTATATGCTAAATAAACAACACAAAGATAGTCGAAAGGTTAAAGTTTTATTTATTTATCATAGTTAACCCTTTTTAAAGGTTGTCATAATTACCTACCCCGAGCATCTACCAGCAATACGTGGCCTGTCCGCTGGGGTAGGTAAAGGGTGTCCATGTTAACAAGTTCTAAGTAGTGCAGGAATAGAAAGATGGCAGGATAACAGTGGCTTCATCCCCCAAACAGAGGATCCCTCCACCAACTGTCATCCTACCTATTGCCCAAGGATCGTTGATCCTTAACCCTAATAGCTATTCTTTAGTTATTACAGACCATAATTGTTCAGAATCAAGACATCACCAAATAAAACTACCAAACCATAAAAAAGGGCTCCGGCTACGTCTAGAAATTTCCATCATCGCCCATTTCTGCAGCCTAAACCTTCACTGCATCCTCCACCTTCTTCTCTCCACCTTGACCACTGCCTCCAACTGCCTCTGCCTCAGGATCCTTCACTTCGCTGCCACCACCTTCGAGAGCCAGCACCTCCTTAGGTTCATCTTCGTCCCCTAGCTCCACGAGCCTTTGCTTCCAAGCCTCCACGTCCCAGCCGGACCGGTCAAAGGTAGGATCAGCAGCCTCCTTAGCCATCTGGAGTTTGATCTTGAGCATCACGACAGCAGCAGAGTGTTTGGCCCCTTCCATGACCTCAATCCTCTCCCTTTGGGCTGTCATTTCAGCAACAAGAAGCTCCTTCCGCAGTGCCTTCTATTCATTCTCAAGTTGGGAGATCTTTTTGTCCTTAGCAACTGCGATGGCCTGGAGGTCGAGACACTTGTGTTCAGCTTTAGCCACATGTTGGTCAATGAGGATCTGGACTTCAGCGAATTTCTACAACAGAGGATTTAAGTGTTCAGGATCCTGTATTCTTAAAAGAAAGGCAAATTTTTGGATATGAAATCCTTACCTTGGAGATGTATTCTTGAACCTGGTGTTGCATCAGGGGCATGCCTTCAAGGGGGTCAGCAGTTTTCTTCCTTTTGGTCCCTTTACCCCTGGCGCTGACTCCTTTGCTCTCAGGGTGGCTTTGGCTTGCAGCCAGCTCCTTTTTGAGAGATCTAGGGGAGGCATATTCCTGGATGTCAGTCACACTGAACCTGGAAGCAGACTTTGAGGATTTTCCAGCACCTACAAACATAACTCACAGATAAGTATTCATACCTTATATTCATTTTAACATTTATTTACATAAAAATATGGATACTTACTTGACATTGTGTAGGAACCGGAGGAGATTTCTTGAGAATCCTTTACTTTGGCTTGAAATGTCCTTGTAGTAGGGTCAAGCTTCCAGAAGGCAGCAATCCTTTCTTTTGTAACAGGATATTCTTGGATGCTAGAGAATGAGACAGCTACACAACAAAAATAAACTAGGGATCAGTTATCCTTAATAAAAAAGAAGGATCCTAGTATGGTCCTAGTCCAAGGATTCCATATCCTACCATGGGTGATCCATTTCTTGGGTAGATGGTTTCCATTTGGGATGGAATCCTTTCTTACAAAGAAGAATTGGTTTCTCCAGTTGGAATCATGTTTGGTAGTATTCAGAATTGGGTGTGCTTGACCAGGTTTGGACTTGAAAAGAAAACGATGAGAACCATGGCTCACAAGGTTATACAGCTGGCTCAATTCAGACAAGCCTATATCAATCCATTCCTGTTCAATAATGTTTTCAAGAGTATACAAAACTCTCCACACCATCGGCATGGCTTGGACGTAGCACAAACCGGTGAGTGTGAAGAAGCTTTGGGTTAGGAAAGGGAAAGGACATGTAAAGCCGATTTGAAAAGGACTTGCAGGGAAAGTGATCCAGGCATCGGAAACATAATCACTCTTCATCGAAGAGTAAAAGGATCTAAAAATGGTTCCCTCTGGGAAATAGTGACGTAACCAATCAATCTCAGGATCGGTAAAGCGACAGAGTTCCAACGAAGGGTTTTTAGTTATGCCCTAACTCTTTGGAGGGCTCTCCTTCTTGGGATCCTTAGAAGGGGAGGATCGGAGATTCATCTTAGTCATGGGTAAACGGAGAACAGAGCACAGGAACGAAGAAGATTTAGAGAGAAGGAAAGAGAAGATACCTGCTTGGATCTTCGGATGAGGATTTAAAGGAGAGAAGTCTCGAATTTAAATGTGTTTTTCATCCTTATCTCTAACACTATATATAATGATGATTGTTGCAGGAGGTCTTATCACTGATGTCATCCTCGCAACGGCTAGTCCTATCGTAACGGCTAGTTTTTCGCTAACCAACTCATTCGGAATCAAGCAGAAAATATGACTCATTCAGTTGTAATTAAATTCCTCATATTTTGGGGGCAATTGTTAGGGATGGATTTTCATAGCCTATGGATCACGGATCCTCAAATGCAACATAGATCACGGATCCTCAGTTCAGTTTGAATTAAGGATCCTCAGAAGATGTTGCAGGACTAAGGATTCAGGATCTTCATTATTATCCTAACACTAATAGTTGTTTCCACCATTTTTGAACTTGTTTTGCAGGAGTATTCGAATAGAACTTGGTCCAACAGAGATTCTAGGGGAATATGCCTCATGATTTTGTACGTGCATGAGCTCTTCGACCGTTATGGTGATCGTGGGGGACTTGCACCTTTTTCGGATAGTTAGTTAAGCTAGTTAGTTTCAATTTTTAAATGGGGATACAAGCTTGATTAGACAATAGTTAGCAACACAATTACACTACACTCGAGCTCTCAAGAACTCTCTGCGATTTCATACTTTTGCACCAAGCTTGCTATCATCCCGATTTGTAAACATTGTTTGTTTATTATAGTTGGTGATCGGTAGTTTCCGTCACCTGAGGTTTTTTATGCCGGAGATCTTCTAAAGATCAAGGGCTTTTTCCTCGTATAAATCCTTGTGTCTACCAATCATTTCATTCATTCATTGTTTATATATTTGATCATTTAACTAAGCATCATACCTCACAAAATCATATTTGGTTGCATTATCCTTGTGTGATTTTTGACCAAAACAATTCCTGCAAGGGGTCAAGACAAGATCATCATAGAATTGTGAATCCTTAAGTAAACCCATTTTGAAAGCTTCTACAGCTGTAGCAATATCCAAATTAGGAATTTCTAAGGATTCTCTACTGAATTTGGTTATGTAATCTCTAAGTGATTCATTTTGACCTTGTGTTACCCTATATAGATCACTAGTTAATCGTTCAAATCTCCTACTACATGAAAATTGGCTATTAAACAAATTAACTAGATTAGCAAATGAAGTAATAGAGTAAGGGGGAAGACTTAGCAGCCATTTAAGACCTGATCTTGTCAGTGTGGATCCGAAACCCTTGCATAGACATGCTTCTTTCAACCTTTCTGGAATGAGATTGATCTCCATTCTTTCCCTGTATTGAGCTACAAGCTCTTATGGATCAGTTGTGCCATCGTAGAGCTTCATGTTTGGTGTTTGGAACCTCTTCGGTATCTCCACATCATAAATGGGTGGTGCAAAACGAGGTATTCTGTGACTCCCATCCGGAATCTCAGGAATGGGTTTAACCACTTCTGGGACACTGGATATCATATCTGTTTTGGTCAAAAATCAAGCAATGATAATGCAACCAAACTTTCTGTTGTGAGGTATGATGCTTGAATTGATGAACAACAATAAGGATCACTCTGAAATGTAATGAACAAGTGACATGAAGATTTATACGAGGAAAAAGCCCTTAATCAATGAATGATCTCCGGCATAAAAAACCTCGGGTGATGGAAACTACCGATCACCAACTCAAATTAAACAAGAAATGTATTACAACTTCGGATGATAGCGAGCTAAGTACAAGGATCACTATAGTGTATTGTGTAAAAAAGTGTGTAATCACCAAGCGAGTTAACAAGAGCTGGTGAGAGGAGTTGTAAGAGTGTGTGTGTAGCCAAAAATAGCCAAGTGTTTTCTAATTAGCTCACTACCCCTTTAAAAATGGAAAATATCTACACTAACTAACATTCCGCAAATGGTGCAAGTCCTCAACGACTCCATAACGTCCACTTTTGGCAGGCACGTGCGGAATAAACATAGAATATGCTCTAGGAATATCGCCAAGACCAAGTCCAAGCTCATACTCCTGCAAAACAATTTCGAATTCAAAGTAGACAATCGTTAGTATAAGGATCCTTAAGATGATCCATGATCCTGATCCTGAACCACTTCTGAGGATCACTAACTCAAACAGAAGTAAGGATCACTAAGCCCAACAGCAATTGAGGATCACTGATCATTTAGAAATCCACCCCTAACAATTGCCCCCAAAATATAAGGAGTAATTATGTAAATAAACGAGTTGTATTTTGTTCTTATCCGCAATCAACCAACGGATAACTAGCCGTTGTAATCGGACTAGCCGTTACGAACATGACGCCACTGAGGTGACTATCCTGCAAAATCATCATTATAAATAGGAGTTAGAGATAGGGATCAATTCGCATTTAAAGTCAAGAGAAACTCCCTTTAAATTCATATCCGAAGATCAATCAGGTATCTCTCTTCCTCTTCTTCCTTTACGTTTTCTTTCTCTGCTCCTTCTTTCTTCACCTTCTTCATAATCAAGATGATGCTAAGATCCTCACCGGCCAAGGATCACAAGAAGGACATTCCTCTTAAGAGCCAGGGGATCATCAAAAGATTTGGCAAATGAAAGGTACTGCTTCACTGATCCACAAATAGACAGAATCCGACATTGCTTTCTGGCGAACACCTATTTCAAACCGTTTGACCCCACCATTCTAAGTGATTACGTTTCTGAAACTTGGGTAGCTTTCCCGGTCACACCGTTCACAATAGGATACACGTATCCTTTCCCTGAATTCACCCAGTCTTTCTTCTCCCTCACCGGCATCTCCTACATTCAAGCTATGCCAATGATTTGGAGGGTCTTATATACCCTCGAAAGGATCATTGAGCAAGAAGGAATTGCCCTAGGAATGTCGGAGTTGGCAGAGATGTATGATCTCACCACATTTGGATCCCACCGATATCTATTCAAGCGTAAACCCGGTGAAGAACATCCCATCTTCAAAGCCACTAAGAATGATACCAACTGGAAACGAAGATTCTTCTTTGTCAGAAGGGATTCTCTCTCTGATGGAAAGGATCTGCCAAGGAAGTGGACCACCCATGGTAGGATAGATGATCCTGAGAAGGATCACCAGATAACCTTGTTTTTGTATAAGGATCACTAACACCCTTTTGTTTCCATTGTACAGCTATCTTTGTTTCGCACCTTATACCATCACCTGCCACCAAGGAAAGGCTTGCTGCTTTCAGAAAACTTGATCCTGCAACAAGATCATTCAAAACAATCACCCAAGATTCACAAGAAGTATCCTCAGGTTCTGTCACTATGTCAAGTAAGTATCCTGTTTTTTGTATAGTTAAATGTTTAAATAAATAGTTAAATAGAAATAGAATAAGGATACTTATCTTTTTTGAATGTGTACGCGCCGGTAAATCCTCAAAATCTGCCTCCAAGTTCAGTGTCACTGAACTTGACAATGTCCGATCCTCCAAGAAAAAGTCTGCTGCTAGCCCCTCCGTCGTAATCCCCAAGGCTACCACTTCAAAGGGAAGAGGTGGAAAGAAAAGAAAGACCTCTGAAGCTGACAACCTTCAAGGCTTACCTCTGATCCATCATCAATTCCTTGAGTATTTCGCAGATGTAAGAATCACTGACTTAGCTTAGGTATCCTGCCCATTTGAGGATCACTTGATCCTAATCTTTGCATTGTCTTCTTTGTAGAAATTTGCAGAGATTGAGGACTATGTTGGGAATGTTGAAGAGCTTGAGGAGAAGTACTCTGATCTCCAAAAAGTGGCGGTGCTCAAGGATCACAATATTGCTTCCCTTGAAAAGGACCTCAATGATGCCAAGACTCAGATAGTTACAACTCAGATCAATGCTGATTATGAGAAGCATGAGATCACACAGGATGCTAAAGTCTCTGCTGCCATTGCCATGTACAAGACCAAACTGCAGATGGCCCAAAAAGCTCAGGATCCTGCCTTTGACAGGAGCAACTGGGACATGGAGGGCTGGAAGGCTAGGTTGGGTGAGTTGGAGGATGAGGATTAGGCTGACGAGGTTCTGGCAATCGAGGCTAGTGGCAGTGGTAAGGATCATGCGAAGGATACTGGAGCTGGAGGGGATGATGATGCAGCGAAGGTGTAGGCTGCATGAATGGGCGATGAAGGACATTTCTAGACGTAGCCGGAGCCCATTTTTTTAAGTTTGACAGTTTGTTTTGGTTATGATGTTTTTGTTGAACAATGATGGGTTGTACTCAAACAATAGTAATTAGGGCTAAGGATCATGGATCCTTTGAACAATAGGTAGGATTACAAATGGTGGAGGGATCCTCTGTTTGGGGGATGAAGCCATTGTGATCCTGCCGTTTTTTGATTCCTGCACTTTCTAGACCAATGAACAACGGACACCCTTTGCCAACCCATGTGGATGGGCCACGTTTTGCTGGTAGAAATATGGGTTGGCAATTTTGACAACCTTAAATGGTTTAAACTTTTGTGAATAAAATAACTTTAACTTTTCGGCTTATCCTGTGTTGATATCCTTGTTAATATTTCACTTTCCAACTGTTGTGATGTTTATTTTGTTTAAACTTATCAGGTAAAAGGAAAAATTTTAAAAATATCCCCAAAAAGTTTAGGATATGATCAAGGATCACATATCCCATAATCGATAAGTTCTGAAAAGTAATATAGTTTAAGGATCATAAGTTCAGTTGTCAAAGGATAAGGGTTATTCAAATAAATAATGAATAAAATCAAAATAGTTAAGGATCATACCTGAGAACCCAAGTTAGGATCCTATCTTTATCACTTAACATCAGAATAACCCAGATAACAAACCTTAATAGAAGGTAAGGATCAAGGATCCTTAGTCGTTTAACTTCAAAAACCTGAAATAGGATACAACTTGGGACTAAGCCAATATAAGATAAAAGTTAGCAACTGGGGACAAGCCCAACAATTCTGGGGACAAGCCCAAAGGATAACTGGGGACAAGCCCAAAGGATAACTGGGGACAAGCCCAAAGGATAACTGGGGACAAGCCCAAAGGATCGTATGTAAACAGGAGTATGGCCCTCACTGGCGACTATCCAAACTTAGTGACATGAAAATGCCAAAACCTTAGCTAACGTGAAAACGTTAGAAACCTTAGGAACGGATGTATGGTACGTCTACCATTATACGTAGGATCCTGAATATAGCCAGTACAATGAAATTGTCAGCCCCTAAAGCGAGTACTGGTCCCATTGCCATGAACTATACCAGGATCATCGTGCGCTACTGGTGAAACTGGGGACAGGCCCAAACTGGGGTCAAGCCCAAATAACTGGGGTCAAGCCCAAATAACTGGATACTTCTGTGGATACTCAATCCTTAGTTAAGGATACCTGAACCTTCAAAACTCAGAATCAAGTGAAAGGAGGATAAAGGATGCAGGATCCTTATCCTTATATAAGAGAATAAAAGAATGAAATAGTTTGAGATTAGAATGTTACCAAAATGAGGATCGTCTACTCTGTAAGGATCCTTCAAGGATACTTGTCAAGTGAGGATCATGGATCCTTGTCACATAAAATACTTCTTCAAATGGACAACATTCCAAGCTCTTGGCAGCAAATCACCTTCCATTGTTAGCAATCGATATGCCCCCTTTCCTGCTTCAGCTTCAATCAAATAGGGGCCTTCCCATTTTGGTGCCAACTTTCCATCAGCAGGATTGGTGGTGTTCTGAAATGCTTTCCTTAATACCATATCACCAACTTGGAATTTCCTGATCCTGACATTTTTGTTGTAGGCTCCAGCCATCCTTTGTTGATAACTAGCCATCCATATCCTTGCCAAATCCATGATTTCCTCTATAGTATCCAAGTCTTGAACCAAGTTTTCAGCATTTTCTTCAGGATCACGAATGCTTGTTCTTGCAGTTGGAACCACCATCTCTGTAGGGATCACTGATTCTGCCCCAAATACCAAAGAAAATGGAGTTTGGCCTGTAGCATTCTTGGGAGTTGTCCTATCAGCCCAAAGCACATAAGGTAGTTCTTCTGCCCATTTTCCTTTCTTGGATCCAAGCTTCTTCTTCAAATTGTTGATGATGATCTTGTTGGATGATTCTGCCTGACCATTAGCTTGTGGGTGGACTGGTGTTGATGTTATCATCTTAATCCCCCGACTGTCACAAAAGTTAGTGGTTCTATTCCCAATAAATTGGGATCCATTATCACAAATAATCTCAGAAAGGATACCAAATCTAGTAATAATGTTTCTTTTAATAAAGGATATAACTTCCTTTTCTCTGACTTGAGCAAAGGCTTCAGCCTCTATCCACTTAGAGAAGTAATCAGTCATAGCAAGCAGGAATACTTTTACACCAGGTGCCTTAGGAAGCTTTCCAACTATATCCATTCCCCATCTCATGAATGCCCAAGAAGAGGATATAGGATGCAAGAGCTCTGCTGGTTGGTGAAAGATATTACTATGCCTCTGACAAGGATCACACTTCTTGGCATACTCCACAACATCCTTCTTCATAGTGGGCCAATAGTATCCTGTCCTCAGGATCCTTGAGAATAATGCCCTGCCCCCAGTGTGGTTTCCACAATCTCCTTCATGGAAATCCTTTAAGATTTCTTGGATTTCAGGATCCTCAATGCATCTTAGATATGGTCCTGCAAGAGATCGTTTATACAACATATTATTCAATATTGTAAATTGAGATACCTTAGTTTTGAAAGCCCTTGGGTTTTCTCCTGTAGGAATTTCTCCATGTTGTATGTATCTCATGATTGGGAGGATCCATGATCCTGAATGAGATTGAGTATCATCACTAGGGATGATTGCAGAATCTTCTCCTATCTCCATAGCTACATGATCCTCGATAGCAGGGGTCAGGATATGGATAATAGGGATCCTTGTATCCTCCGGGATCTTCAAGGATGATCCTAGATTAGCTAATGCATCAGCTTCTGCATTCTCTTCCCTTGGTACCTGTGTCAAACTAAAGGATACAAAAGAGAGTGCCAATTCTTTGACTATTTCTAAATATTTGATTAGCTTCTCGCCTTTAACAGCATAGGATCCATTAAAGTGATTAGTGATTAATAAAGAATCTACGTGTACCTCAAGATACCTTATCCTCATATGCTTAGCGATTTGCAAACCAGCTATCAAGGCTTCATATTCAGCCTCATTGTTGGTAGTTTGAAATTCACAAGCTATGGAGTGGGGTATTATGTCCCCCTGTGGCGATTTTAGTAGTATTCCAAGCCCTGTTCCGTTTACATTGGAGGATCCATCAGTGAACAGTATCCAAGGATCCTTGGTTTCTTCAAGCTGTTGGACTTCTAATTCAGCCTCCTTTTGCAAATCACTACTAAAATCTGCAACAAAGTCAGCTAAGGCTTCGGATTTGATGGCAGTCCTTGGTTCATATCGTATATCATATGCACTTAGCTTCACTGCCCACTTAGCCATCCTTCCTGACATTTCAGGTTTCCTGAGAACATTCTTAATTGGAAAATTAGTCTTAACAATAATGGCATGAGTCTCAAATAATGTCTTAATTTAGTAGATGCCATAATTAATGCAAGGATAAGTTTTTCTAAGTGTGAATACCTGGATTCAGCATCAAGTAAAATCTTACTTACATAATAGACAGGATGTTGTGTACCTTGGTGATCCTTAACAAGGACCGCACTTACTGCTTTTGAGGATACTGCTAGGTACAAGGATAATACATCCCCTTTTTCTGGTTTCATCAAGGCAGGGGCTGAGGATAGGTAATCCTTAAGAGCTTTGAGGGCACTTTCATGCTTCTCAGTCCATTCAAATTTCTTGTTCTTCCTCAGGATGTCATAGAATTCCTTACACTTTTCTGAGGATTTGGATATGAATCTGTTCAAGGCTGCGATCCTGCCTGTCAATCTTTGCACATCTTTAGCATTGGCAGGAGATTTGATATTCACAATAGCCTTGATTTGTTCTGGACTTGCTTCAATGCCCCTCTTCGTCACCATATAGCCTAAGAATTTACCTGCCTTAACACCAAAATGACACTTGGAAGGATTAAGTTTCATATTAAATTTATCAAGGATATTGAATGCTTCCTCCAAGTCTTTAAGGTGATCCTCAGCCTTCTTGGACTTAACCACCATGTCATCAATATAGACTTCCATAGTGTGTCCAATTTGTTCCTTGAACATCATATTAACTGCCTTTGATAAGTGGCACCTGCATTCCTTAATCCAAATGGCATAGCAATATAACAGTATATACCAGTTGGGGTCATAATTGATGTATCCTCTTTATCAGATGGTTCCATCTGAATTTGTTGAAATCCAGATGAAGCATCCATAAAAGTCAACAACTCATGACCTGCTGTAGCATCCACCATGGAGTCAATGTGGGGTAATGGGAAAGGATCCTTCGGACATGCCTTGTTTAAATCAGTAAAATCAACACATACCCTCCACTTTCCATTTTTCTTTTAAACAACAACCACATTGGCTAACCATCTTGGATACTTAACCTCTCTTATCATACCTGCCCGAAGTAGTTTATCTACCTCTTCCTGGATAATAGCATTCCTTTCAGGTGCAAACGTCCTCCTCTTTTGATGAATTGGCTTGAATGACCTGTCAATGCCAAGTTTATGAGTAATTATATCTTTAGATATACCTGTCATATCCTCATGTTTCCAGACAAAGGTGGTTTTCCTTCTTTTGAGGAAGGATACTAGCTCCTGTTCAATATCGCTAAGGATCCCTGATCCTATGAAGATCTTGGATTCAGGATCATCAGGATCCATGAGGATTTCTTTCAAATCCTATTCTCTTGCCTCCAAGACATCTCTTGAAGGATACTTTAATTGCTATTGCTCCCTTGGTATTGAGGCTGGTTTCATTGATGAGGTATAGCAATTCTTAGCCTCTTGTTGATCACTCTCAATTTTCACCACTCCCCAAGGACTTGGAAGCTTTACACATTGATGATAGGTGGATGGGACTGCCTTCATATCATGTATCCATGGCCTGCCAAGGATAACATTACAACATGATAAGCAATCAATAACACAAAACTTCTGATAAGAATGCAATCCTTCAATATAGATTGGAAGTTTGATGTCCCCCAATGTATTCTTAGTTTCTCCACTGAATCCCACAAGTACTGAGGATCTTGGGATAATATCAGACTCTGGGATATTCATCTTCTTGAGGACATCAAGCTGGATGATGTTCACAGAGCTTCCTCCATCTATAAGGATCCTGTGAACAAAGTGGTTAGAAATAAATAATGTAATTACAAGACCATCATGATGAGGATCCTGGACATCAACACGATCATCCTCATCAAAAGTTATGACTTTATCCTGGGTGACAACGGAGGTCCGGACGGGCCTATCTCCATTATCCATCTTGGTTTCCTTAGCATGTCTTTTTGCTGCTGAGAAGGAGGTACCACAAATGTCTGACCCTCCGGATATGAAGTTTATGACTTGTGCATCTGCTGGAGGAGCAGGAGCCCTTTCCGGGATCCTTTCAGGATCCTGGATCCTTGATTTCTTCCGACCCAAGAGTTCCTTCAAATGCCCCTTGCTCAACAAGTAACCAATTTCCTTTCTTAGTGCAATACACTCTTTAGTGAGATGCCCAAAATCCTCGTGATATGCACACCACTTGGATTTATCCTTTGTAGCAGCCGGTTTATCACTCTTCCTTGGCCACCTAGCTTTTTCACCTAAATTCTGCATTGCAAGGATTAGTTCATTGTTATCAACAGAAAAACAGTATTCAGAAATAAGAGGATAATCCTCATCATCCTCTTCTGAATGCACGTTCTGATTGTCAGACTTATTGTGGAACTTGGATTTGTTGTTCCTGAAGTAGGATCCTTGTTTCTCCTGTTTTGAGGATCCTGTCAATCTATCCTGGATCCTTTTGTCATCCTTTAGGCGGATGAACCTAAGGACCCTGGTTCTTACTTCATCAAGATTCCTGCAAGGTGTCATGACTAGATCATCATAGAATAATGAATCCCTAAGTAATCCCATTTTAAAGGCTTCTACAGCCGTAGCAATATCTAAGTTAGGAATATCTAAGGATTCTTTACTAAACTTAGTGATGTAATCTCTAAGTGATTCATTTTGACCTTGGGTTACCCTATATAAATCACTAGTTAATCGTTC